>OW121756.1:28856420-29193920 GCA_933228765.1 Miltochrista miniata
TTTTGGTACGCTGAGTACGAATCTCATGATAATTTTGCAATCCAATATGGCCGCCGCGCCGAAATCACAAAATTTCATGATGGGTATTGCTTAAGGGGTTTCTTGGTATGCTGAGTACGAATCACGTGATAATTTTGCAATCCAATATGGGCGCCGCGCCGAAATCACAAAATTTTCGTGATGGGTATCGTTTAAGGGGTTTTTTGGTATGGTGAGTACGAATCACATGATAATTTTGCAATCCAATATGGCGGCCGCGCCGAAATCACAAAATTTCATGATGGGTATCGTCTAAGGGGTTTTTTTGTATGCTGAGATCGAATCACATGATAATTTTGCAATCCAATTTGGCCGCCGCGCCGAAATCACAAAATTTCGTGATGGGTATCGTTTAAGGGGGATTTTGGTATGCTGAGTACGAATCACATGATAATTTTGCAATCAAATATGGCCGCCGCGCCGAAATCACAAAATTTCATGATGGGTATTGTTTAAGGGGGATTTTGGGACGCTGAGTACGAATCTCATGATAATTTTGCAATCCAATATGGCCGCCGCGCCGAAATCACAAAATTTCATGATGGGTATTGCTTAAGGGGTTTCTTGGTATGCTGAGTACGAATCACGTGATAATTTTGCAATCCAATATGGGCGCCGCGCCGAAATCACAAAATTTTCGTGATGGGTATCGTTTAAGGGGTTTTTTGGTATGGTGAGTATGAATCACATGTTAATTTTGAAATCCAATATGGCGGCCGCGCCAAAATCACAAAATTTCATGATGGGTATCGTCTAAGGGGTTTTTTTGTATGCTGAGATCGAATCACATGATAATTAAGCAATCCAATATGGCCGCCACGCCGAAATCACAAAATTTCATGATGGGTATCGTTTAAGGGGTTTTATGGTATGCTGAGTACGATACACATGATAATTTTGCAATCCGATTTGGCCGCCGCGCCGAAATCACAAAATTTCATGATGGGTATCGTTTAAGGGGTTTTTTGGTATGCTGAGTACGAATCACATGATAATTTTGTAATCAATTATGGCCGCTGCGCCGAAATCACAAAATTTCATGATGGGTATTGTTTAAGGGGGATTTTGGTACGCTGAGTACGAATCTCATGATAATTTTGCAATCCAATATGGCCACCGCGCCACTGTTGCGAGATTTCTGTGAGTATGCTGAGATACCAAAAAACCCCTTTCACGATATCCAAAATGAAATTTTACAATGGTGGCGCGGCGGCCATATTGGATTGCAAAATTAACCTGAAATTCGTACTCGTACTACTATTTTTTTCCCAAAAGCGTTTGACATCTTAGATCGTATGTCCACCTATTTATAATCCGGACCAGTGTGCGGCCGGCCAGCCGCAACAAAAAAAGCGCATTGATGTTACAAGTTGGATCAAAACGTTACACATTGTATCATTACAAGGCGCGCATTGCAATGCTCGGATCACCTGCTTCACTGCTGTAACCTCGTCTTGTATCATTACAAGGTGCGCATTGCAATGCTCGGTTCACCTCCCACACTGGCTGTAATTCTCGACTCGTAACATTACATTACGCGCGAATGCTCCCGGTGAGGGAGCACCTTTAGAAAAAAATGATGTTTTGTGACATAATTTTTTTCTAAAGGTGCTTTAGCCTCAAAAGCATTTTTGAAGACCTATCTATGGATACCCCACACGTATGGGTTGGATGAAAAAAAATCTTTTCGTTTCAGTTCTGAGTATGGGGACCCCCAAAATTTACTGCTTTTTTCTAGTTATATTTAAAAACTAGCTGAGCCCGCAACTTCGTTTACGTCACATAAGGTGTATGAAAGGAAAGGTATTTCTTCATCAGAGTCATCAAGCAGCGTCTGAAACTGCCCTGTTTGCTTAATCAAAAAAGAGCTTAATGATTAAGACTATTTTTAAACAATTCAGTCCGCGCCGTTATAACTCTTTTATTTCTAAACCGATTTACATAAAACAAACGCTAAATGTTAACTGGAGCAAACCTCAACACAATAAAAAAAACCGCATTGCAATCGGTTGAGCGGTTACTGAGATTAGCGTGCACAACCGTACAGACAAACAGATATACAGACATACAGACATACAGACAAACAGACAAAAATTCTAAAATCATCGTTTTGGGTTCCATTGCGTTCATAAAGCCCCCCTATAATATTTTTTCTTATTTATCTTCCATGTACAGACAGCGACCTGTTACGATTTTATTATATGTATTGATCTTAATGCGGTTCACAGAATACATCTACTTACCAAGTTTCAAGTGCATAGGTCTTATAGTTTCGGAGAAAAGTGGTTGTGACATTCGGACGGACAGACAGACAGACATGACGAATCTATAAGGGTTCCGTTTTTTGCCGTTTGGCTACGGAACCTTAAAAGAGGTATTTTAAGATACTCTTATTTCATTAAAATAAATCTTATTGAACTAGGCGGCTAACTCCTTCCCTGTAGTTGCGTTAGTGTGTGTGGTTTTTATATGTGTTAGTTTTGGCGTACTTTTCAATCTCTAATGCTTTGTCTGCTACTTATTGAAAGTCTGTGGTATGTACACGTGATATTTAACGTGCATGACAAGTGCAGTTTGACCGTGTCACAAGCCTTTTTTTTCTCGGGTGAATTTTAAGAGGCCACATATTTTTTTTTTTTATTTATTTACACTTTATTGCACGCCAGATAAAAAACTTAAGATAGGAACATTTGTTAAAAAAGCAGTACAATGGGCGGCCTTATCGCTAAAAGCGATCTCTGCCAGGCAACCTTTGGATGGAAAATGTTGGTTGCAGGTAATGAGTGGTAGTTGTTTGGCGTACTTCTAACTCCAGTGTTTTATTGAGTTACGTACATCATCATTATGTAATTTCCTTGCTATACTTCACATATAAATAGGTACGACATAATATTTATACATATCATATATCTATGTATTATTTATACAAACATACTCTATACAAATACACGGACAATAAGATTTCAGTATTGATCAATACTTTTGTGGTTCAATATTATTAATCACTTCCTTTTGAATTCACACCTTCAATAATATTGTCTCAATAACTGCATCCGTATTCATTTCCGTCCGAGTACCTATATTTCTGAAGTCTGACGAAGAAGTAAATTCCAAATTCGAAATTCCGATGTCCAAGTTCAAATCCAAATTTCGAAATCCTAAATTGAGAATCCAAATTCAAACTCAGAAATTCAACTTTCGGTAAGCCACGCCGCACAGTGATCAATTTTCAACTTTTAGGTGTACGAAAATATTGAAAGCCAGAAATGTATTTTTTTCAGTATAAAATTAATTTATTAGACTGAATTTGTTATTTATCATGCATTATTATGTATTTTAAAACACAAAGTAAATTATTAAATAAAAAACAGACATATTCATTCTTGATTTTCTGCGTCAATTATACAAGGTTCGTCTGGTAATGCTATTGCATCGCAGGAAAGAGCACCTTTTTTTCTAAACGTTACTGAGTGAGGACTTGAGATTTGGGGATCCGATTTACTAGTAAAATTTTAAAGAAGTCTTCATTTTGTAACTTTTCGGGATATTTTCTGGTATTATGTTCCCTATAATATTTTACCTCTTTATGTCGACATTCCTGTGCATCTTCACCGTGTTGGCCGATAGGCAATAAAAAATGATCAATGATATCCTTGCCATGGAGCAAAATCTTATGAACTGTGGGTGGCATAGGATCATTTAACCTTCGTCGCTTTGTTCTATCACAAACATTCGAAAAGACATGTTTTGGCCGCCCTTTACGTGTATTCTGTGATGTAGAAGGTTCACTTGTTTGTGTACCGGAGATAATACTGCATTTATTAAGCCAATTCTGGTACTTTTTCGCAAACTTAGTGACGTCCCGGTTAGTTGCTATCCAACTTCAAGCGGCTGAAGTACAAAAGCTATGGATGGTATTACGCAAGTTGTTTCTTTCTGTAACGTCAAAATTTGGTACTCCAATGGTATTCAATACGAAGATAAGTAGCATGTCTTTTGATTGCTTAGCCGTAGGTTTCATTGGAGGATGTTACTTAAGCACATTGAACAAATATTGATTTTTTAGTGTAGTACCGTTCCCTAAAAAATCATAAACTTTGTTCAAGAAGTGCAAAAATGATCAAAAAAGTCTCATTGAATATAAAAGCTGAGGGCTTAATACTCCTATATAACCTTAATATTTAATGTTTCTTTATGTTTCTTTAAAGATATGTTTCTCAGAAGCCCAACAAATAGGGTAAAATTTTCTATGTGAATTATTAATTTTTTTTCTGAGCAATAAGAACTATGATGCATAAACTAACACTTAGAACAAATCATAAATACCTTTAAGAATATGCAGAATTTTTTTTCAATGCCACAGTAAACAACTTACACTACAAAATATAACTGACTTTACTAGATAAATCTTGTGTAAACAGCAATTATCAATGCAATTTGCGGAGTCGACATCTTTAAGCATTAATATCTAATGACACAAACAAACATATCAAAAAAATATTGTAGCACGAAGTGTACACAATACTCATAAGCACGTAGCGACTATTTTTTCGAACTACCTTCATGTTGAGAATAATGAATTTCGTCCAGCTAAAATTCAATAATTGATCACTGTGCGCCGCGGGGCGCCACGAGAAAATCAGTTTATACCCCGACAATAGATTTGAATGTTTGTTTGTTTGCATTGAATAGGCTCCGAAACTACTGAACCGATTAAAAAAAATTCTTTCACTGTTGGGAAGCTACATTATCCCCGGTGAACATAGGCTATATTTTATTCCCATATGCCCACAGTAAAGGGAGCTACGTGGGTGAAACCGCGTGACGTCCACTAGTTTTATATAAATACTAGCTGGATGCCCGCAGCTTCGCCCGCCTAAAATTGGTTCCCGTTCCCGCTTCCTGTAGGAACAAATTCCCGGGATAAAAAGTGACCTATGTGTTATGCCAGATCATAATCTATCGGGGGTGCATTGTGCTGGGTGGGAATCGAACCCACGACCTACGAATCCTTGTCAGGTACTCTAACCACTGGAATGCGAGGCCAGTCGAGGAATCTAATGGTATAAAACATTTCATATAACAGACACACAGACATCATAAAGGCATCATATTTGTATACATATAATATAACATGATGGTGATTTCTAGTGAATCTACATTAGAAATCACCATAGAAACTGAGTTTTAAACAATTTTCCTCATAGACACTAATAGCTCAGTATGAATATCGACGCCTCTAACTTGAAGGTGGTGTGTATATCAAAGACAATATAACGTGTATAACAATTGACAAATGACGTCACATTTCATGTCAACCAATGGTGAAGCGTTTTGCAAGTTTGAATTTCGCTCTCAGAATTTTCATTTTTAATGTAGTATTTTACAGGTTTTGTCGCAACGATCACGATGATCGAGGTTTGGAGGTTGTACTCCAAGGAGGTTCCTACTCGAGTCCCGAAATCAAAATAACTGGTAAGATCGTAAGTCTATTTATACCACGACTCTTTGTATATTTGAATTTGAATCTGATTTCGTTTCAATCGTTTCTAATGTCAAATAGATATTTTTTAGTTTACGTAGGGTGACCGGAGCGAGCGTAGAACGCTGATCTATTAAGAAATATTATCAAGATACTAAAAGTTAACTATGCCGTCAAATATGTTAGTATTAGCGAAGCAAATCGCTTGTCAATAACGCGTGTGAACTGAGGCGCTGTTTGCTGCTTGACAGGCACGTCTACGAAGACTCGAAGACTGGTATTCCCTTTACATATAATTGCTTATCCGTTATAGCTAAACTATCAAGAGGTCAAATCTGCGATTCACCGGGCCTGTGTGTCATCATGCCGGCCTCAGGGGGACGTGAATGCAGTCTTCAATATGAACATGTGTTTCACAGCAGCCAATAGCCTCGATTCATAATGTTAGTACTAACTCGCGGTGAGGTGACGCATCTCAGTACATTGATGTCCTACGGAGGAATCAATGTAGTTAATCTCAACCGAGAGTTATGCATACATGTGCTTTACGATATGTATATGGGGCGCCAGCTTACTCTCATTGACAGGGCCTGATTTAGGGTTCCGCGCGCCCTAGGCTAGCTCTGAATATGCGCCCCCAGCTGCAACTAATTCAAGTGCTACCTACAAAAGAGACTACGTAAGCTGACCCTACGTTCCTAATCGTTATTCTTTGTTAATTGGAAAATAAAATAAAACTCGATCCTGAGATTTCTTATGAAGTTATGACTTGATGCATGAGCCAGTAAAAGCGAGATAAAAATACCATCGAAGTACCTAACAGTACCTCGGTACATCCAGTTTGCGATAAATCGAACCAGTGAATCTTAGTCAAATCTTATTCATAACTCAGGAAGTGAGCTGATGAATGCAAAATTTATAGCTAAGAACGGCTCGAAAGCCGATGGGCTGGGGATGGCCCCGGCACATTGGCTTTCAAGCATAGAATACTGCAAAATTGGCTCATTTGTTGGGCTGCTACGATGCCACAGACAGACACACATACACAGGTCAAACTTAAAACACTTCTTGTTTTCCGGCGGGGTTAATTAAATCGTCAGTAATATTGGTGCGATGGTGCCTTTCCAGCCACTCCTCCATGACCGGTTTCACTGTCTCAACAGTACTGTCTCACACTTTTTTTATACCACCAAAGTGGCAGACAAGCATGCAGCCCACCAGATGTACCGGTGGTCACGCACAAGGAGGCAAAGTCTCTCCCGTCGCGAAGAGTTTCCACACCACCTGCAAGCATGGGATCGTTGACCACTTCATGGCTCGCCTCTGCACCGAAGAATTAAGTCAATTCATTCTGATATTTTGGTGCCCCCGCCCAGCAGTGGCAGCTGTACTCCATGTGCGGCCGCACTTGCAACTTAAACAGAAGCAGTGTTTGCGCCACAGTAAGTACCGCCGCGCCCGTTGAGCACACTGAGCGGCTTGGACACCAGCATGGCCTTATTCTACAAATCACTTCGGAACTGAACGTCACTGGAGATGTCCACACCAAGGAAACCTATACTGTCAGAGATGGAGAGAGTTGTGCCCTGAAATTGTGACGGTACAGTAAATTGGGTTTTCTTTGCGGTGAATACACAAACTTGTTTCTTAGTGGGGTTAAATTGAACACTATTTTGTTTTCCCCAATCGGACACTAGTGAGAGTAGTCTCGATTTCAAACACAAGCTTGTTCACAGCTTTCTTCCACTGCAGCCCGAGAGATACCGGTGCGGCCCGTGTAACAAGTGTCGCCCGTACTGTCGTCCACATAACAATGAATGCCGTCAATAGACAACATCTAATTGATATGCAGCAGAAACAGAGTGGGGGACAACACTGAGCCTTGTGGTACTACAGCGTTTATGGTCATGCATTCAGAACCTATGCTTCTACCGGCCAAAAAGCTGGACACCCCTTCACTTTGGTTCCTGGGTGCCTTGAACGCGACACGGCTGGAGCTGTCGTATTTACTACCACGCTGCCAGGGAGATGGGCGCAGGAATTTAATTTTTAACGCACGTATTTGTATTTTCATTTTCACTATATCACCAAATATTATTATGTACTTTGGTGTAACAATCTGCTAAAAATTGCTCGATGTTTTGTGTGCTCTTTTTTGGGAGCACCGTAAGTCACAGCCCTGCACCGAGCCCAACGCCAGGCGTCCCCTTGATCCTGGCGCCCTAAGCTTCAGCTTAGTTAGCTTATGGGTACATCAGGCCCTGCTCATTGATTTGAGAGTAACGGATATTTTTATTGCTACAGGAACAGACTTTATAGACAGCTGCTGACGCTGCTGCGATAGACTCGCTCCTCATTTTGTGGGTGAGTCGATGACCCAGTAGAACCCTTAATACAATCATCATAGAGACATATATTCTTTTCTACAAGTTTTAAATAATAAATAAATAAAAAAAACCTTTTAATTATAATTAAATGATAATAAAAAACGGAATAAATGATTTTTGAGGCAATATAAATTTTATGCATATTCCTTATTATTAACGTTGGCGGCAATACTTACCTCACCTAGCAACATGTCTGACAATGAAGTTAAATTCAAAAATTCAAAGCCGGAACTTCCAAATCCAAGCAAAGAATACTGTGGTGTGGTGGTGATACAGCAAGAGATTATTTGATGTGAAACATCTATTGCCAAGTGATAAACAGATTTTTGTGTTGGCAACCACCTCATAAATCCATTTACCACTCGATAATAAATGTATGAGATAATAATAGGCGCGGTGGGCGGTGGCGTATCGGAACTGGAACTTAGAGCTGTCATTTTAAATTTGGATTTTGAATGATGAGTTTCGGATTTCACATATATCTTGATTTTATAAAATCAAAAAGGTTATTTTTGAGGCAGTTCAGGAAAAAATATTTTGTTAATATTTTCGATTTTAAATTTACTTCGTTTTTACAAATTCTTATGGGCTCGCGATACGATTAAACTGCACTTGACAAGTCTCGTCAATATCATGTGTACGTATCACCATACACGTCGATGCAGACACACGTACAAAGAAAGCACGCACACTGAAGCAACTTTCATTCATAATCGTGCTTAATATTATAAATGTGAAAGTTTGTGATGATATTTGGATGTTCAGATGATTGGATGTTTGTTACTACTACTTTTTATCCCGGAAAAATGTTGCCACGGGAAGCGGGAACGGGAACTAAAATTCACGTGGGCGAAGCCGCGCGCATCAGCTAGTAATATAGATTTTAATAAGACTTGACAAGTGCAGTTTGACCATGTCGCGAGCCCGATGAGCTATGGGCACCCGACACGGTCAAACTGGGCATAAAATGCCTCTTCGATATTATGTGCATAAATCATGACACTGAAGAAACTTTCATTCATATTTATCAGACTTGACAAGTGCAGTTTGACCGTGTCTCGAGCCTATTATCAGGCATGTCAACAAGTGCAGTTTGACCATGTCGTGAGCCCGATGAGCTATGGGCACCCGACACGGTCAAACTGGGCATAAAATGCCTCTTCGATATTATGTGCATAAATCATGACACTGAAGAAACTTTCATTCATATTTATCAGACTTGACAAGTGCAGTTTGACCGTGTCTCGAGCCTATTATCAGGCATGTCATGCCCAATTTGACCGTGTCTGGAGGCCATTAAACAGCCGAATAATTGATAAAAAACCTAAAAAACCCTTTGATGTCAAGACTGTCATCTTTACGTTGAATTGTCAATGTCAAATAAACAAGATAAATATTGGGTTCGGGGACCGACTGAAATGTATACAATTTTATAACCTAAATTAATCACGATTTGAGAGAAAAAAGCGCAGCTCCTGATCACAAAGGACTTAAAAGCATTGACTTGGAGTTATATTAACGTGTCTCGGATTGGATTTGAGTTTTAATTACGCAGTTTTTTAACAATGACGAGCGCGAACAAAAGCCCCTTTTCAACTAGCACAGCATTTTGTGCTCGATGTGGGTCCATACTGCCTCTACTTCAAGAATTTGGCTCAGTCAAGTGTTACTCCTGTAAAACAGTCTATGACGCTGATGGTAAGTCTATAATTTTAGGGTTATGGTGCGAGTTGGAGGAGAGGAACGTCAAGCAGTGAATTGCTTCAAGCTGATTCGATTGATTGTATAAACTTACAGATAAACGTACAGTACTCAACACTGCGGAAACACCTGAATTTAGTCCTCGCCTTATAAATCTACATAATATTACTAATTTAGTTCATATAATGTGACCAAGAGCACAGCAAATACATTGGCTTAACTTAAGATTGTCCGACATCGAGTTTGGGGTCCGCAACCTTTCCTTCAAGGGGGGGGGGGGTTCTACACCCCCTACCTCCTCCCCCCACCACCTCCCAGCCCTTAAATCGTAGGAGGACAATCCGAAGTCCTACCAATACATTAATTAGCCTTAGCACATGGGCATCTGTCTCATTCTTACCCATGTATGCTCGACTATTTTTTTAGTGCTCTATTTACAATAATAGATTAAAATTACACTCATCATAGTGTTTGAAAATCCAGCAAAGTAAGCAGATCATTTCCAGGCTTCCTTGTGAAGCAAATAATCGTTAATTGTATAGTAGTGCTTGCAGTAAAATTTATTTATTATTAGTGTCCGACCGAAACTGGTTTTCCAGCCGAAACCGAAACCGAAACCGAACTTTCGGCCCCAGGGTCAGTTTCGGCCGAAACCGAAACCGAAACCGAAACTCACGTGTTCATATTGAAAAAAAAAACCAGCCAAGTGCGAGTCGGATTCCTGCACAGAGGGTTCCGTTACAAAAATTGGGTACAAAAGTTACGTTTGTTGTGTCGATGCTTTTTTTCTGATTTTAGTAGGTATTTTTTGTTATAGCGGCAACAGAACAGGGTGACGTGGTGGTGGCAGTGTCTCTTGACATCGCCAACGCTTTTAACCCCTTGCCCTGGAGCTGCGTTTGGGAGGCGCTTATTTACCATGGAATGCCTCCATACCTCCGTCGTATTGTCGGGGCCTATCTTTCTGAGAGGGCCATAACTTACTCGAGCTGGCTAGGACAGGGTTGGCGAGATGTGTCGTTCGGTGTTCCATAGGGATCGGTCTTAGGACCGCTTCTGTGGAACATCGGTTACGATTGGGTGCTGCGTGGTCCATTGCTCAGAGGTGTAGGCGTAACGTGTTACGTGCATAACGTGTTACGACGACACCCTCATTACAGCGTGAGGAGCAAAGCACTGAGACGAAGCCCTAAAGGCCACCTGCGGGATCCAGCTTACATATAGGGGGCGTCAGCATCGACATCGAGCTCTCAATGACGTATCTGGGGCTCGCACTCGATAGCCGTTGGAACTTCGGATACCACTTCCGAAGTTTGGTCCCATAGCTGAGGGAGGGGGGCATCAGCCGCAGTCTCGCGGTTGTTGCCCAATATCAGGAGACCCCAACGCTCCCTGCAGGAGACTGTACCTGTTGTACTGGGATTGTGCGGAGCTTGGCCGTGTACGGGGCCCCCGTATGGGCAGAGATCCTGATGGCCGGCAATGCGGCTAGATTGGTTTGCCGGCAGAAGGCGACAGCTGTCAGGGTGATAATGGGATACCACACGATCTCAGTTGTGGCGGTATGTCTTCTAGCCGGGACCCCTCTATGGATCCTGGAAGCAAGGAAGCGAGGGCCCTTGCATCATTTTTTAAATGGCGCAAGGAGGCGCTGGAGCGGAGCCATAGATCTCTTCCTGTGAGCAGGTCATGCTCGTGAAAGAGACGGCGGGGAGGAAGCAGGAGAGAACTCTCCCACCCAAAGTTCCAAAGTCTGAGACGGCGCCCCATACTATCAGCCTCCATGACCGGGGGCCTGAGGACGGTGACGGGGCTGCTCACCGTCCTTACAGAAGCAGGCCTTAGACGATAGCGTGACGTGAGAGATTCATGCACGCCCCCCTCAAGAAGCAAGATATCAACTGAACAACCCCCCAAAGACGCGGCCGCAGTATGCATCATTCCGAGGGCATACTCAAGGCTCCCAACTGTAGGCTGTTAGGTAGGATACGCGTGGTATTTAGTCTGTAGGAGTACTATACAGTACAAAGTTTAGGTCTCTATCTGGCACGATTCCAGCGATACGACCTCGTGACTAATAGACAGACGGACGGCTAGGCCTCATGTCTCGTTTATAGGGTCCCGCTTTAACCCCTCCGTGCGAGAGTTCGACTCGCACTTGGCCGGTTATTTTTTCAATAGGTGCAGCAATATCCACCAAGTGTCATCAATCAACGGTATAAATCTTCTCAAGTGGTCATTTTAGAAATATCTCCCTCCACCTAAAGATGAGTTTCTTACTTCTACGTGTGGAATTACCCATAGATGCTATTGCGAACTTTTACCGACTAAAACCACACGGTGCCCTGCTACTAGCTCTTGGCTGGTTTTGGTTGCATTCTAGAAGTATATAACTAAAACTGGACAGCAGTGAGTCGGACTAGCGCACGTACAAGAACAGCGGCAAAAAATCACGTATGTTGTATGGGTCTCCACTTTAATATTATTAATTTGTCTATTTTTATTATTGCTATAGCGGCAACAGAAATTCATCATCTATAAAAAAAATCTGTCTAACTATCACGGTGCATGAGTTAAAGCTTGCTGATAGACAGATATACGACAAACGAAGTCAACATAACCAACAACAAAGTGGTAGGGTTATGTAATGTCCTAGATCACCTTTTTAGGATTCTGTAAAAATTGTATTTTTATGACTATCGATTGGAAGTCCTTTGTAAATCTGTAAATCTTCGGTTAGTAACATATTAACTGGTTGGGCTGACCCCAACCACGTCACACGCAGGGCCGGGCACTCAAAATTCATGAACACGTGAGTTTCGGCCCGGCCGAAAGTTTCGGCCCATTTTAGCCGAAACCGAAACTGCGGCCGAAACTCGATTTTTTGGCCGAAACTGGCCGAAACCGAAACCGAAACCGAAACTTCGGTCGGTCACTATTTATTATACACATTTTTATAATGTTTTATGTTCCTAGGACTGCCATCCAAATAGTTGTAATTGCAATGCCTGCAAATTATTTAACTGAGTTTCTTAAAGTTTTCAAGAGTTTCTTTGAATCTGAAGTTCAAAGATGAACAATATTAGACGAAGTTGTAATAAGAACTATATTAAAGAAAACTGAGAATGAAATGAGAAAACACTCTAATTTCAGGTTTTTATTTTCAGATTACAGTAATTTAAAATTTGAATACACAATCAACTTCAATACAGTATCTATTGTGAGTCATGAAAACTTGTTAAACACGGATGGCCCGGAAGGACCAGTTGTCGAAAGAAAGTGTCCCAAATGTGGTCATGATAGGATGTCATATGCTACGCTGCAGTTGAGGTCTGCAGATGAAGGACAAACTGTGTTTTATACATGTATATCTTGCAAGTAAGTATGTTTTGTATTGTTGTTTTTAGGGTTCCATGCCCTAAGGGTAAAAACAGAACCCTATTCATGAAACTTCGCTATCCGTCTGTCTGTCCATCGCAGGGCTGTATCTCTGGAACTGTGATATTTCATGTGAGCTGAAATTTTCAATGGTGATGTATTTCTGTTGCTGCTATGACAACAAATACTAAAATTGGAATAAAAGGGGGGATCAAGGGGAGCTCCCATACTACAGTTTTTTTTTTCTTTGGTATAGAATGTTCTCCTATATTTTTTGCACTCCAAATAGGAGTGCTGGGTAATACTCTCAAGGCATATGGACTAACTAATAAATATTCACCTACAGTTTTACACAACGCTATCTGATTCCAAAGTAAGCTAGCAATGACCTGCTTGTGTTATGGTATCAGACCATGGATATTAATGCTTTAAAATACATACACCCAGACTCAAGAGACATACAAGTATGGATCACACAAATTTCTGTTGCCAGTGGGAACCCTCGTGATCCGCTGTCGCCCATTTCTACCTCTAGAAGTCTAGACCAACGAGGTAGTCTGTTAATACACTCATTTGCAAAAAAAACGGGCACCTAAGCAATGAACCATTTCAAATGTTAATATTGCTTTGTTTGATAATTATAGGTAGTTTTATCCTCACAATTTGGTAAATTAATAAGAAAATAATCGTTTTCATCAGTATTTCATAAAGTTTTGTTACAATTTATGGGAAATAATGCTAAACCTCGCTAGTAGTGTATGTTCGCTAGTAGTGCGTATGCTCATGAAGTAAAAATAAAAAAATTTTTTTGTTTGTTTTTCTTTAATAAAGTAAAAACAGATAAATGTTTAGTATCGAGTGTGACCCCCTCTAGCTAAAATCACAGCTTGAATTCGTCTGGGCATGCTAGCGAGTATATTCCGGATACTTGCTTGCGGAATACGTTCCCACTACGCAGTAATCACATTCTTCAGCTCTCTGATGGTCTGCGGAGCCGGGTGTACTGATCTCACACGCCGTTTTAGAACGTCCCAGATATGTTCTATGGGATTGAGGTCGGGACTTCGAGCTGGCCAATCCAAACGACGAATGCCGACCTCTTGCACATACGTATTAACATCGCGGGATCGGTGGGCGCGAGCATTGTCGTCCATAAAAATCAAGTCTTGACCTAGAGCGGCCAATGCGGGTTGTGCATGAGGAATTAGAACTTCCGTTATGTATCGATGCCCAGTCAGTGAGCCGTTTTCAATGAAGACTGTACGTTCCATTGAATTTATTCCTGCCCAAAACATAACAGAGCCCCCACCATAAGGTGTGATTTCTTCGAAACATGCATCTGCAAAGCGCTCTCCTTGTCTTCTTAGCACTCGCCGACGTCGATCTTCACCGAACAGAGATATCCTGGCTTCATCAGAGAACAAAACCCTATTCCAATCTTCTTGAGTCCATGATTCACAATTTCTAGCGAACCTAAGCCTGTGAACTCTGTGCTCACGGAGTAATTTGGGGCCGCGGGCCGGGCGGTGACTGCGTATATTGGCAGCGAGAAGCCTCCTCCTGACCGTCCATAGACTAATATGCACATTTCTTACTTCTTGGAGGTTGTTCTTAAGATCCACATACGAAGATTTGCGATTTCTCAATGCGCGACTCACAAGAAAACGATCAACCCGTGGTTGGGTACATGGTTTTCTTCCAGAACTAGGCCTTCTCTCGACGGAACCAGTCTCCTGATATCGCTGCCAGGTCCTTTGGACCGTCGAGCGACTAACATTTAGCCTTCTAGCCACGAAACATTGGCTGCAAACCCTTTTCAAGCAGCGCGATAATTTTGGTAGCTTTTACCACTTTATCTACCATTTTTGATACAGCCAAACAACAATAAATAAAGCTTTGACAGTCAAGGATATAAAATTAATCGATAAAAATTGAATAAAAGTTGTGAAAGTCGATGTTAACTTCTAGAACTTCGCGCCAAAAATGTAGGATAAAAAGGGGTTTTCTGTAAAAATGAGCATCAAATGAAAGTTTGAATTTAGAACGTACTTTTTTAAATACCACGGCATTTTTAAAACCGGCCAGTAACGTGTACAAACGATTGAAACCTTTTTGGTATTGTATCTTTTTAAAGATGAATGAAAATCAAAACCGCCCGTTTTTTTTGCAAATGAGTGTATAAGATCACTGTTTTATAGTTTTAATTTTTTATTTCTTTTCAGATATAAGGAAACGGAAAATTCATGAAGATTTTTTATTAATCAGTTCTGCCGAGAGTTATTGTTTAAGACAGAAAATGTGATGAAAATTTATCTGCCAGGGGGGGGCAAGTAAATGTATGTTTATGTAATTAGGCTGTAAATAAAACATTTAAATATTTTTATTGTATAATAAATGTTACTCTCTTCCAGCAATTGATTTTTAGTTTATTGATAAGTAAATTACCTACTATAATCGAGCCATTAGCGCAGCGACAAACCATAGCGTCCTTTGCTGCCTTCTACCGAGTGTATCACGGCGAATGTTGTGAAGAGCTCTTCAACCTGATCCCACCCTCTCCATTCCGATCCCGAACAACGCGTGCCGGGTAGAGTTGCCACTCATACACAGTGGAGAGAATCTTCGCCAGAGCTGAGCATTTCAAAAAATCTTTCCTCTGACGAAGTATAAAAACCTGAAACGACCTGCCCGCCACATGTGTTTCACTCATCTTACAATCCCGGGTTCTTCAAGCGTAGCGTGAAGAGGCACATCAAAGGCCCGCCAACTTGAGGACTACTGTCAGAAGTCATAAGGACTGTGAGAGTGGCCCCCAATCGCTAGTTGCGCCACGGCTTTCCATCGGAGGCGTCGTCAATTTGGCGAGCTTAATATAAAAAAAAACTTTATTTGTTTTTCTTTTATATTGTCACCGTAAAATTAACAAAGTGTATCTAAGAAGAATATTTGCGTTGACAAGAACGCTGAGAAGTTCGCTACCATGCCAGTGGCGGTGAGTGGGGTCGCCCGACCTCACGCCCACGGTCAGTAATATTCGGGAAGTGCGCGCGTGAGCTCCTCACGAAGGCTACGGCGAACCAGCATTGCTGCTGCCGTCCGTGTCGTGCAATCGGGTTAACTGTTGTCGGAGAGACGGCCGATCAACAATTCCGCTTATACTGGCGTCTAAGCGGACGTCTCAGCGTGGATACGGCGCAACACCGCAGACTTAGTGGGCCCACCCAACTGCGACCCTCTGGACTTGGGATTAGCTGCCGGGATAACGGTACATGGAAGGCAGCACGCCGCACCTATTAGTCGATGTTCCAGGGTGCACCAACAAAGTTCAGTTTCCACACCCCATGCCGGCAAAACCGTTTTACGACCACGCACCACTTCTCTATAAAATGTTTTCCAAACTCGAATTTTAAGACTGACGATCGAAAATTACAAAACTAAGTACATGTTTTTCCATGATCTCCAGCGGCAAAAATCTTGGAAACTACTGAACCGGTTTGAAAAATTCTTTCACTATTGTAAAGCTACACTATTTGCGGGTGACATAGGCTATGTTTTATTTCCGTATTCCCACGGGAACGGAAACTACGCAGGTGACACCGCGTGACGTCCGTTAGTGCTCGAAAAAGAGGCAATAGAAGAGAAATCTCCCTTCCGAGTTCCGTAGTCGGCGGCGGGTCTCACAGGCCCAGGTCTACTGGCCTCCATAATAATATCCGAACCAACGCTCTACACGAGGGCTAGTTCCCGGGAGTATTTAATTTATTTTTGCCAAGATGACGTCCCCGCCTTTTAGAAAGCTGTGGCGACATCTAGCGAATTAAGGACGACTCATTACTACATACAGCGTTGCCGCGAATATTGCTCTACCAGCCACACGTTCCTCTACTCGCGATGTTCATCACTTGTTCCCTTCCTCGTATTGCCGCTACTTTGACTCATGCTAAAAAACCATGTCTAGCAGTACCTGCCTCTACGAGTAACGCACTACGGCTCTGCTCATTTCCCTCCCCCGTCGTGTGTGGCCGGAGAGCTTTAACTTGGTGGCCCAATAACAAATGAATTAGGCACGTAGAAAAAGAGAAGTGTATAAAAAAAGATGGACTGCCTCGGTGGCGTAGTCAGTAGTGTAACCGCCAGCCGTGCTAAAGTCCGATTCGATTCCCAGGTCGGTCGGGTGACTGCGCTGTTGAAAAATTTTAAGCGTGCGTCTACTATACCTTTAACTTGGCTTAACGACTGCCATCTTACTGGCAACCGGGACCACGGCTTGACGTGCCTTTCGAAACAAAAAAACGCTCGCATACGAAATGTCACAAAGTGGTCACCCGTCCGAGAACCAGCCACAGTGAAAGATGCCTCACACAGTGATCATTTATGGAAAAAAAATTTGTCGGCTGGGTTAAACATTTTAAAAGTATGATAGGTTACGAATCCTTACATTGTGCGTGCTTCGACACCTACTTGACCGGTTTTCATTAATTAGTCTCTACAACTAGATTTTATTTCGCTCCGATATTTTTTTAGCAAATGTATGACGACATTGAATAGTTATTACAGTTGCTATGAGACACAACTTTTGATTGTGAATGACTAGAATATAGAATTAGCAAAGGATTTTCTGTAACCATGAATTAGGGAAATAAGGAAAAGGGTTGCCAGT
Organism: Miltochrista miniata; assembly: GCA_933228765.1. Lineage (NCBI taxonomy): Eukaryota > Metazoa > Arthropoda > Insecta > Lepidoptera > Erebidae > Miltochrista > Miltochrista miniata. The sequence goes on from OW121756.1 coordinate 28,874,068, forward strand.
AAAATGGCAGTCGTTAAGCCAAGTTGAACGACTTTTTAGGTGACTTCAAAAATTTCAACAGCAGTCAGTCACAACTTGCGCCTGTCCATTTCAACACGCAACGCGACTCCACCTATTACGTGGGAAAAAATCTAAAAAGGTGAAATGTGAGCACATAACATGCCTCTACCTACCCCTTCTCTACCTTGCATTATGCTGAGATGGCGACCTTATTTGGGTTCGCACAGTGTTATATGTGTTTTTAAGATTAGATGTTAATTTTTATTGTTTTTAATTCATTGTGCGTGTCCTAAATGAAAATATTTTCTTTCTTTCTTTCTTTCCTTCGGGGATAAAGACGTGACCATATGTATGTATGTAGGTGTGAATTAGGGAAAATTGGTAGATATGCTGATTACCTTGACTGCACTTGATATTGGTACTAAGATTTAGTTTAGAAGGTATCCTAGAAGGTTTTAATGAGTAACGCGAGAGTAAACGCCTGAAAATGTACACCGTGAACACTTTCGATAAGGTGCGCCTGTTGGTAAAAACCATTGAAGATATTAGTATACTCCACACTTAAGAGGTTAACCCTGGTTGCATTTAGTCTTCACTCTAGAACTTTGAATCCCCTTTACTTTTCTGTTACTTGGCCTTTTTTTCAGTGTTCTTAGAAGCCAAGTTTACGCTTACGCCACACACCCTAAGAAGCAGAAAAACATTCGAACAACCCTCCAAAAACGCGGGATAGCACCCAAACCCTCTAGGTGAGGGAGGCCGCAGTGGTAGCCAGGGTTGGTTGGGAATCCTAGGGTCATACTTCCGTGGGCTTACCCAGAGCTCCCAACCATAGGCGTTAGATAGGAAATGTGTGGTTTTTAGTCAGTAGAGTCCAGCATAACATCCATGTAGGATTTTGCTCACGTTAAAAATAGTGTTGTTGGAAACCATCCCTGGTCAATCTCCCATCCCTATTATGTGCCAGAGTCTAGTACTAAGCTTACAAGTGAGCCATATTGAGGACCTCTAACATTACCTTCAAATTTTGACTTAAAAGCCTTCTATTTTATACAAGTTTAAAACAGTAGTATTTAATTCGGCTGCCGCAGATAACTGTTCAAACATTTTCCTGAATACTTAATCTTATTCATACATTAGATATGTATTCGAGTTGTAGGTGAAACTTACAGTTTCACATTCAGCACGCACTACCGGCGAAGAATCTACGCATTTTTTTATAAATTAGAAAGAGACACACGTATGTGAAGAAAGGAGAAAGGTGATGGTTTTGATCGAGAACGTCGTTGGAGTCGAGATGAGGCGGTAATTAATTTGATCAGTACGTTGCTTACGTATGGATAGTGATGTTATTTGTCGATAAATCGATAAATTACGAGTATCTGCTCCTGAAGCAACAAGTGAACCCCTAAATCAAAGCAAGTACTCTACTCTTCTTGAAATCTTAGTAACTTGAGTCTGATGAGTAAGGCCTTTAAAAGATCCAAGTTTTCGTTTTCAGGTCTCGTACCTGGGTATTTATCACAAGACTACGACTCTATAATAGGCCTAGATTAACACATAAGATTTATGCACAAATGACAAGTACTTAAAGAAACTAAGTGATATCAAATGAGCTGTTCAAGTTTATAGTTGACTAGCTGTGCCCTACGGCTTCGCTCGTGACATACTTCGCACTCCTGTAGCACCCCACACCTCTAACTCATACTTAAGTTTTCAAGTATCGTATACCTGATTTATTGACATCTATGATTACTGCTCGACACCCTTGGGCAGTAGCGTGATGATACACGTGCAGTGTAGTAGCGTGGCTATCCATTCGTAAAAGAATTTTCAAAATCGGCTCTTTAGGTCTAGAGATCCCTACAACCAAACAAAACCTTACCTCTCTATAATATTAGTGTGTAACTTGTATGTTCTCGTAAGTATCGATATCGATGAAACTTTCCACCTGTCACTAGCCGCGGGGGCCGGGCGGCAGGTGCAGGCCAGACGCAGTGGCGCGCCAGTCTCTCGCGGCCATCGCATCGAACACACGTCGCGCGCACTCTTACCGACAATATTATCGACACGTGCGTGGCGCAACCCTAATTTGTTGTTCTAATATTGTATTGTGTTGTGTGGACTGTGTAAGGGTGGGATTAGACGACTATACCATAACGGTAAGTTATTGAAAAAAAGAAAACTGTTTTATGGGATGAGGTATTTGGGTTCTGTTTTGGTTTCAGTGTGATAATTCAGAAATGCGTTACCAATTGATACAATAACGTGTTTTGAACGTTCGCGACGGTGAAAATTTTGCTTTTCGTTTCGCTTTTAAAGTATGTCAGTGTGCTAGAATTTTCTTCGGAAACAGTCTCATACGAATCCTATTATACTTTCTTATGAGTCGTGCAAAAAATTGTCGGGTAATGTTCGTAGATTTGTTCGTATTAATCAATTAAGTCGTCCCAGATTCATAGGTACTCGAGATATCGATCTCGCAAGCTCATGTTGTTAAGACATATATACGAATATGTATTGAGAAGTCCGTATTCCGTAGCGGAAAGGTCCGTTTTGTTTGAGATAAAAGATAAAGTGGGAAACCACGGTACGTTAAAAGCGCCGTACAAAAGACATCAACGCGCCACGCATGCGCAAGCGGCTATGTGTCAGTAGCTTCATGTACAGTTTTGTACACAAGTTTAGAACATGGGAACATTACGGCTTAGTTTGTTCTCTACGCGATGAATTACAGATTACACTTAATAGAACAAAAATACTAATAATAGCTTGTGAAAGTGGCTACTTTGGTGGTCCGAAATATCATTAATGGTATTCAGAGGTAGTGCGTAATTATTATCTTTTAAACATTAATTTATTTTCTGTTAGAGAAGTCTAATTTTAAAAACACTAGTTTATCTGATACTATTCTGTAAGGTGAGAAACTTTTCATTTCTATAGTAGGTACTTATGTTATCAATCAATACATATAATAAAATCGTAACAGGTCGCTGTCTGTACATGGAAGATAAATAAGAAAAAATATTATAGGGAGGCTTTATGAACGCAATAGAACCCTAAAAGATGATTTTTAGAATTTTTGTCTGTTTGTCTGTATGTCTGTATGTCTGTATATCTGTCTGCAATGCGGTTTTTTTTATTGTGTTGAGGTTTGCTCCAGTTAACATTTAGCATTTGTTTTATGTAAATCGGTTTAGAAATAAAAGAGTTATAACACTTTTAAGAATCAGATATTTTGAAAATTTTAATTGTAGGGGTTTCTTTGAATGTGAGTGAACCTAAACTGGCGTGTTGGCTTAATCATAAAAGAGACTGACTGAATTGTTTTAAAATAGACTTAATCATTAAGCTCTTTTATAATTAAGCAAACAGGGCAGTTTCAGACGCTGCTTGATGACTCTGATGAAGAAATACCTTTCCTTTCATACACCTTATGTGACGTAAACGAAGTTGCGGGCTCAGCTAGTTGTTGGATATATTCTTTCATTCTTCCTTTTTACCAGTAGTTAGCAGTAATGAAAAAGCACTCTACTATTTCACTATTAGACTACCTACTGTTTCCCTCTTCTGAAAACCCCGGGTTGTAAGAGGAACCACTATCCGAACCCATATCCTGGGTTATTCAAGCAAAACTTCCAGAGGCACATCACAGGGCCGCCAACTTCAAGACCACTGTCAGAAGTCTTATGGTCTTTGAGAGGGACTCCCAATCGCTAGACGTCGCAATTGCTTTCCATCAGGCGAGTTTAATGTAAAAAATCTTTTCAGTGGTACAGGCAATTCCTCCATCCATATTCACATGATGATTTTGAGTAGTACAGTCGAGTATACGCATGAAAATGACTTGTCTTCTTCTGTAAGAACCCACCGGTCTCAGGCTAAAGCAATAGGGCTGAGAAGTAATTTCTAATAATAGTTTACACTTAACATAATTGCCAATGGATTACGTTTATTTGGTTCAAGTTTCTGCTACTCTCTCGAATGGGTCGCAAGTCCCAGCCGCCGTCGCGTCGGGGTGTTCCCCCCAGTGCCACGCTATGGACCCGGCGCCCGCACGGAGAATCCATGGAATGCTAAGAATACGGTCTCTTTGTACTTTTTAAGACGAAATTTATAAATGTCTACATACATACACACCTGTACCACTTACATTATCAAGTTCCAGTTGCTGAATTATGTAGTAAAGGATTAAGAATACAAAATGGGACTAGGAGACCTTATTCTTAGCATTCCATGGATTCTCCTTGCGGGCGCCGGGTCCATAGCGTGGCACAGGGGGGAACACCCCGACGGCGTCTGGGACTTGCGACCCATTTGAGTAGGGTTAGGGTGGCCACCTTACTATGCGCATAAACGCTCACCTAATATATTTCAGCCGAATGTGGTGTAAAAGGCAAACAAGTTAATACTTTAACAGAAGAATAGGAGAAACAGCGTGACCTGAGAGTTTCATGCAAGCCACACGCCCCAAGAACACCCGAACTAACCCCCAAAACTACTAGGCGCAGCCACGGACAGAGTGTTCACCCTAACACTTTGCGTCCGGAGCGTTCGAGCACGGTTAGATCCGATAGGGACTTTCTTCCGCGTACGCTTAGATTGTGGAATGATCTCCCTGCCTCGGTTTTCCCAAACGCCTGCAGTATGGAGTTCTTCAAAAGGGGTCTTAGAAGGTTTTAAAAGAGTCGGCAGCTCGAGTGTGGCGCCTTTGGTGTTGCAAACATCCACAGGCTATGGTGACCGCACTTGGAGACGCACTTACCTTGCAATGCTCAGCTGGTGAAGCGCAGATCCAATTTGTGTTCGTCATCTTGATGCACGACCACGAAAGGTGCTCACAGGAGCTATATACCGTAGCTATCGAGACTGTGGCTGATGTTAAGAGGTATATCGAGTTCGGATGGGTGAGGAGACTGGTGAGCCATATGCTTATCTGCCACCTTAGAGGTATAAAAAAAACGTTGGTTGCCCTGTCAGAAATCCTGAGACATCGTTCCGAGGACTTCCCCGGGGCTCCCGACCGTAGGCTGTGGTAGAGCACGTGTGGTTTTAGTCAGTAAGAGCATAGCATTCATGAGGAATATCCAAACGTATAAAGTATAAAGGAAATTTCAAAACAAAATACTATACCAACCCACCTGGCCAGAGATATTTTAGAAATTTTCACTACAATTTGAGAAGGAGAACTATGTCCATAGCGGTAGGACGTTTATGAGTTATAATTAAAGATATCCTAGTAAAGACACGTATTTTACTGGTATAGGTATCTATTGTTAAACCTTATGATGTTAATAAAGACGGGGTACTTCACAATAATGTTCTACAACGGAAGATTTATCTTCATTTTGCAAGAATATCGTCTCTCACCTGTAAAACACCATGAACAAACTGATAGGCCATTAATTTAAACCATACATACAGTAAAATTTATCTCTAAAATGAATTATTACTTATTATAATACTCCTGCGAGGAAGATTGTGTGTACACGGAATACATAGTACAGTCAGCTGCAGAGAAAAGTAAACAGGGCCTCCCTTTAAGGATTGAATTTTCTCGGAAAATCTTAAATATATTTTTATGAGATTTTATATAGTTATAAAATTACAGAAATAACCGTAGCAAATTTCATAAATATATGAAAGAGTTTTTGAAAAAAATCAATGATTCCAGGGCGGCCCTCTATCCTTTTCTCTGCAGCTGACTGTACTATATAAACTGTAGAGAATCAATTAAAGAATCCGCTTTGTGGTATTGTCAATATAATAGTGTTACCGTACTTCGGAAGGCACGTTAAGACGTTGTTTCTGGCACCCACTAACAATCGTAAACCAATGTAAAAGCCTTATGGGTGGCTTGAAAATTTTATCATCAGGTAGCTACAAGCTGCGTCTGTTGATTTTAACACGACAATGGACTTATTACGCGGAACAAAGTAAAGTATGGGCAATGAGCATACAGTATGCCGATCGCTTCGTTGAAAAAAGCAGAACTATTTCAATCAAATCAGCCTATAGCAGTCCACTGCTGGACGTAGGCCTCTCCCAGTACACGCCACAGTACACGGTTCTATGCCTTTCGTATCCAGTCCCAGCCTGCGACATTAGTAAATGTCGTCGAACCACCAGGACTTTTATGTGTATGACCAATTCATTCCTTTTTTGTTAGCATGAAAATCTCCAATATTTTTTTCTGTCATGATTAGTTCAATTCGGAATATATTTTAAAGTGTTTCGTAGAACGCTATGGGATACTTTTTATAATTCTATTCCAAATTGAACTCTGAACACGGAGAATAGAGAATCTAGAGAATTTGGCTCTATAATGATGAATCAGTCAGGATATTATTTAATATTTAAAGATGTGACTATTGTGAACACCAAGCTCTAAAGCTGCATGTAGCATATATAAATTTACTATGTTGAGGTTATAAGATAGCCTGTAAATGGAGATAACATTATGTAAATACGGTACAATGGGACTGGCATGTACGGTTGTATATAAGTCCCAAAAAAAAGAGGAAAAAAGAGATGTGACTATTCTGACTGAATTATAGTGTAGGTAGGTATAAGTGGTAGTTATGGGTTCTATTTTGATATTCGAGCCATTTCGGGTGGTTCATAGGTGAACTCTTTTAAATAAATATAAATATTCACGGACATTTTCACACAACACTATCTGATCCCAAAGTAAGCTAGGATTAACCTGCTTGATAAGTTTATATAAATATATTAGAGATTCGTTGTAAAAACGTTAAATTTTTTTATTAATCTCCACCCAAAGACCATTAAAAACGGTAAAAAAAAATAAAACAATAATAAATTCAGCAGAAATTAAAAATTTAAATTGGGCAAAAGTTCTAGCTTAGACCCCAATTTACTGATTTTTATTTGGTTATAAATTTATCACATTTTCTAAAGCGTGCTTTACATAGGTTCGTTTCTCGAAATCTATTTTATGATAAAAATGTTAATTTGAACAAATCAGGTGATAAAAATTAACATTTTTATTTTTAAATTTACAAAACTGAACACGATGGAGATAAAGAAAGTCCCATCAATTCTGCAACAGTATTTAAAAATTTAAACCCGTAGTGTTCTAGATTAGACAAATTATATCTACGTTTGTTCTTTATATTGATCACACAGAAACAGATAGGTAAGTCACCTCTATTCTTTAAAACAACGTTTCCCTTGTAATAAAGTCATCAATTGGATTCGTTGACTCATAATTACTATCAGACAAAATAATATACTTGACAAGGCTGTCACTTTAGTATCCCCGTAAATATCGTTACTACTTAAAATAAGGGTTTGCGAAATAAATATATAGCATTATTCTCTTCAATATTTAAGCTCACTATTACACTATAATATATAGTGTACCCGTTACCCCAAAGATCGCAAAACTTTTGAACTTTTTTACCTATCATAGAAATCTAAACATCCCTATATAAATTTCTCTTTTAAGTACTCGTTTCTATAAACTTTAGAAAATATTGCTTGGTTAGTGTTTCCGTACTGATATTACTCTGCAAAGGAATTCAGTTTTGCTGTGTGGTTTGGCGTCTTGGTATAACGGTTTGAATATTGAGTATTGTTTGACACGAACCCTACGGGTGCTATTGGTGCTACCAACGTTTCATTTGCCACCGGCACAAAAGCTAGTAATTCCAACCAGTAAACTTATATTCATGTACAGTTAAACGTAATTTTCAGTGCAGAAAATCTACTCGTGACCACTGCTTTTTTTATTTAATAAAAGAGTCCTCCACAGGTCACATTTCTTAACCTAAGAATAAGCAAACTCATTTGTACTGATATAATATGGAGAAAAATCTTGTTTATCAGGTCTGATTCGTATTTTATTCATATTTTTTTCTTGAAAATAAGCATCCATTCTCTTGTCTAAAATGGGTATAACTAGCTCCTTGTATTGATGCTAATAGGTTTCTATATATGTCATGTTATAAGAAAAGATACTGAGTCGTGAGATTATAATTATACATACAAGCTGCATCCATGACTTTGTCTGTGAGATACTTCAGCCCTCCAAAATAATGTAGTTATTTATTAGTAAAGGATTTTAATTTTCTTTAGTTGTTTATTTATTTATTTATTAATTTATGCACACACTAGGAAATTAAAAATAACAATAATAAAAGGAAAAATAGTTACAATGGTACTGCTTATTTCTATAAGTAATATCTACCAGTAGACCGGCGAGAGGAGAACGTGAAGAAAAAGGAAAAGATCAAGAAAAAGTGTGATTACAAAACAGGATAGAACTAACATAACACACAAAATAAGAGATACATATTATTAACTGGATAGTTGTTCCTATTCATTACAAAACAAAAACCAATGCTTCCTACCTATAATACCTATATTCGTCCCTGTGGGCATACGGGGATATAATACAGCCATTGTTACTAAGTCACGTTTTAATTAAAAAAAAAAATAGAAATCGGTCTTGTACTTTGTGAGTCCTAATACAAATTGTTCCTCTTTATAATATAGTGTAGATTAGTAAGTATAGATGCTTGCTGCTATGAGAATAGTTCTGTTAGGTCAGCATGCATATGCATCTTAACTAAGTTAATTGTAGTTTATGAGCTATAACTGTGGCACATACGATGAGTTTTTTAACGACTTAAAGTAGGTTACACTGTACCAGAGGCGTTGATGAACATTCCAAAAGAGATGTTTGATCAAAAAACCGGCCAGTTGCGAGTCGAAATCACGCATGGGGGGTTCTGTACCAAAGGTCTGTAAAATATCACGTATTTTGCATGAGCGCCCTCTTTTCTTTTTCGGCTTTTAATATTTATTGTTATAGCGTCGGAAAATTTCAATTGTCAAGGTAGACAGACAAACAGACAGACGGACAACGGAGTCTCAGTACAATACCGTTCTCACCCTTTGGGTGTGGAACCCTAAAACTGTTAAGAATATTGTAAGTAGCGATTTTTATGTTGAAAGTTGGTATCCAGGTCCAGGAACAGCGTTTGAATAGGTAGGTACATTATGTTAGTGGTTCTAGAATTCACGAGTACCTACTACTTTTCTCAGCAGATTATTCAGAAATGGGTTTTTGAGGATGTGTGCCCCGAGGAAGCCCTCTGGGAAGAAAGATAACTATTAATTACAGTTTTAAAACACTAAAATATCTTACAGCAAAGCAAAAATGAGATAATTTGATTTTTTCTAACAGATTATAAGGTCCCTTCCTCAAATATATTCTTGTATCTTGTTGACTTTCCCTGCTTTTTACGTGAGGGAAAATCCTTATTGATGCCGGACTCCTACCGACTAAAAAACCTCACGTAGCCTATCCAACAGCCTTCGGTTAACTACCACTGCGGCCTCGCCTAAATTGGTATTTATTAGTATTCCTTGGTTCTGGTGGTTTTGGTTCAGAAACAACAATATAATAGATGATGGTTATTGTGTGTGGTGTAGGGAACTCAGCTCGACTGCTCTTGATACCCGGTTTGAACCAACCAAATATTTGTGATATCCATAAATGTTTGTTTTGGAGTTTGGGTGTTTGCTGTCTATAATAATGTATGTATAGTATATATTTAGAAATATATGAGTATGTTTATCAGTCATCGAGATTCCATAGCCTAAGCTTGTGTTAGCTTTATTTAGGCTACATGTTTACCATTAACGTACCAAGTTTTTTAAAATATGTCGCTTGATTAAACAACACTTTATTATTTTAATCTTATAATTGTGAAGGTGAGTGTAAAGAGTTAACAAAGTTCGAAAGGTTCACAGGCGATTATCAATTATTAGTCGAGAATCGGTAAACTTCCCAATCAGTTAATTAATCGATTGACCCCAGGACTCTTAATTGAATTAATTAACGATTTATAACTGGGAAAGTTTATTTGAACTTTGACTGTCGGCAGATTGAAAAAGGTTTAGACAAATTTAAGATGTCTGGAAAACAGATAAACTAATCTTTTAAATGTCTATTTAATTTCGGTGAAGTGAGCGTGATGACGAGGTGACGTCCAGTGATTGAGGGAAACTTTCACGACTCAATATTTGTTAAAAATAAAAAAAAGATGATTAAATATTACATATTTTTTTTTTATATTATAGTGGCGGTATAGAGATTTACAATTTATACTAATATTATAAAGAGGAAAGATTTGATTGTTTGTTTGTTTGCATCGAATAGGCTCCGGAGCTACTGAACCGATTTGAAAAATTCTTTCACTGCTGGGAAGCTACACTCTTTGCGGTGAATATAGGCTATATTTTATTCCCGTATTCCCACGGGAACGGGAACTACGCGGGTTAAGCTAGTGCGTAAATAAAATATTATTATTAAAAGTAATATACAAATGAATAACGATGTAAAATTCCTTTATGCCACTAAGGTGCCCTCCTGACGTCATGACTGTAGCCTAGGAACGATTGCAATACGAGGTGTTACAATCTCACTGTTGAAACCTCCTTATAAGTACGACGAACTAACTCTAAGTTCTTCCTTAATGGCTGTTGAAAAACTGCTGAAGCTCAGCTGTTCCGAGTCCCACAAACCATATATTATCTTCATTCAACTTTTATAATAACTGTAGACGCTGTCGGGCCATGGTTCTTTAATTCCATAAAATTGGAGTAACAGTACCTTTATATAATTAGGCCTGTCTCGTTACGTGAAACAACATGTTAATGTTAATCTTTCACGCATATTACCCGTGTTTGCAATCAACAAATAGCGGAATACCAGTAAATGAAATCTAATTAAATGAGTAGGTATATTTGATTACATTCCAAACTTATTTAAACCGTTGTCGAGATCGAGATAATAGTGATGCGAATTCTTATTAGATAACAAGATTAGAGATAAGTTTCTTTTCAATTGAACACTAGCCTTTATAAAGGTAAATGAATCATTTTATCACACATAGTATCTACAACTTATAAAAGCTCTACGCAGCTAACTCCTCTTTAACATCGTCCGTGACACATTTTGATAAACTAACCCTATTTTAAAAATATGAAACACCCCCGCCCTGTGTGGTGACAGGGTCCCGTGTTGGCACGGGTAAGTGTACAAAATGTCGCCACCCCAATACATACCAAGGGTGTCGTAAGAGGCGACTAAGGGAACACTTTCGCAAAAAGATCTATTGCGTAAAGAAGGATAACTCGAAATGAAACCCAGTTGTCAGTAAAATGACAAATGTTAAGACAAGTTAAAGGCCTTATGGGCGGCTTGAAAAATTTCAGCTGCGGTCGCGGCGACCTGCGCCTGTCCATTTCAACACGGCAATAGGCTCACCACCTTTTATGTGGGACATAAAATTATAAGGTGAAATACTATGCCTCTGCCTACCCCTTCGAGGATCAAGGCGTGATTATAATGTATGTATGTACGAAACACCCATCCGTATTAAGTGCCCAAATTATAAAGGTAACTCCTGGTCGATTTTTATACTGCTAAGGTGGTAGACCAGCTTACGGCCCACCTCATGGAATGTGGTCACCGTAGCCCATGAATGTTTGCAACATCAAAGGCGCGACCCTGCGCGTATCTATACTAATATTATAAAGAGGAAAGATTTGTTTTTTGTTTCTTTGTTTTTTTGTTTTTTTGTTCGTTTGTTTGTAACGAATAGGCTCCGGAACTACTGGACCGATTTGAAAAATTCTTTTACTGTTGGGAAGCTACACTCTTTGCGGTGAACATAGGCTATATTTTATTCCCGTATTCCCACGGGAACGGGAACTACGCGGGTGAAACCGCGTGACGTCCGCTAGTAGGTTATAAAACAAGGTATACCTATTGTGCGTTTTACCTTTAGTACATAATCATGTCTGTATCACCCTATGGTTGACATGTAGAGTTTTTTTTTAATATTAAGCACGCCATATTGACTCCGACCGCCTATGATGGAAAATCACGGCGACATCTAGCGATTGCGGACCACTCCCATAGTGGCCCTCAAGTTGACGGCCTTATGATGTGCCTTCACGATATTCCGCATTCTAAGAGGAGGGAAACATGTGTGCGGGCAGGACGTTCTAAACTTAGTTTAACAGAGAAACTATCTTTTGAAACGCTCAGTTATGGCGAGGATTGTCACCACTGTGTATGAAAGGAGATTGCTTAAGGCAATATGGCCGCCTTATTAGGTAGGTACTTAGTACTTTAGTTAGAAATAAGTTAACAAACTTATTTGCCATCCTCTGTGTGTGGCCTATACCGGTGGTGGTCTGTATAATTTGATTTCTGACGATCAGACGGATTGAGTAGATCTCACATAAAATGTTTATTACTTAAGCAGTACCTACTTCAATAATGTACCGATACCTAACTACATACATATAAACGAGGTGTTATATGTAGTTCTTGCTTCAAATTGGTTGTGTCTACTGCAACACTAAATTCTTCTATTATTACATCGCAATTTAATATATGCAGATATTTGTCATAGCTTAGTCATTATTGCATCTTGAATCCAAGAAAGATCATATTATACTTAGAACTAAACAAAATCTACCTTCCCATATTTTCATGATAACGGTTTTTGCTTGTAGTTAAACCACCATAACCAGTATAAGTAGTCTTGCACCGAAGTGTTTTATATTCTGCTTGGCACTACGGCCAGCTTCGGGAGCCTTCCGAGGGTTTAACCTTGATCTCCTGGACTTGACAGATGGCTAGGCACCATGTGGTTATAGGTGGTGGAAGTCCGCCATGGCATCTATAAATTTTATGTGAAGATGTGACTTTTGAATACCTACATGGTAATTTATTTCATTTTATTACCACTGGTTTGTGTATACATTTCGTTTTGTGATTGGTGTAAATAAATAATCATGATGCTTGACTGTGCTATGATATTCACAATGACGATACATTTTCTATTGAAGTTATTCAAAATCTTGTGGTTATAGTATGACCGATGACCATTTAACCATGCCTACATAAATTTATTTAAGGCTTTATACTTATTTGCTGCGGGCTTGTTGTAGAAGACGTAAATATAAATCTCTACGGCTCTTCTTTCTTTTTTCTCTATTTATAAACTGGAAATACATATTATATTTGTTGTTGATAGTGGCCTCTTTGTCTAGTGGCTGTAGTAAGTATCGGACTATAAAACTGGAGATGATAGAATAAATTAGGAATTTGTGTGATGAATACGTTTATTTGTTCCGTGTTATTTACCAACTAGTATGTTCATCAAGTCTGGGACATCCTTCCGAGGGCTTCCCCGGGGCTCCCAACCACAGGCTGTTGGGCGTGACGTGAGGTTTTTTAGTCGGCAGGAGTCCGGCATAACATCCATGAGAATTTTCCCTCACGTTAAACAAAAAAAAAGTATGTTCATCAATTTACTAGATGCCACAGCTCAATTTAAAACTATTGTGCCGAGAATATTTATGATTGGCCCTGCTAGTAAGCCTGAATGCGACTGTTCATTCGGTGCAACTGTAGAAAACACTTATTCAAGTCCATACTCAGTTATAAAGAAATAAACGGAAACGCTCTTTGAAATATGGAAGGCATTCATTCTCTCGGCAAGATACATACATACCTCTCGGCAAGATACATACATACCTCTCGGCAAGATACATACATACCTCTCGGCAAGATACATACATACCTCTCGGCAAGATACATACATACCTCTCGGCAACATACATTCGGGGATAGAGATGGGACCAAATGGTCACATCTCTATCCCCGAATGTATGTTGCCGTATGCCAAATGCCGAAGGGGTATTAAGTAATAGTATACGCCCACATTCCACCGTATAGTTTATTGTCCCCCTTAATAGGTGGCCAGCCCATAGCCACGCAGCTTTGTAGTAAACAAGATAAGTTGTTCGTGTGTAAGGGGAAATAAAAATATTCATTTATTGATACCCAGGTGGTACCCACCAACCTGATTCCTCTAGACATGCTACACTCACACCGGTCATGGGAAAGTCTTCAACGATCCATTTTGAAGAACCCCATACCTACTGTAGTTGTTTGGTGAAAATACTTGAAATTTAACTTACACGGAATAAGCCCTTACAAGACGCATAAGTTTAGCCGTGGGTTTAGACGTAGATAATAAATATTTATACATAATGCATACCTAATATCTACATGTATATATTAGGTATGTCTTCACAACGAACATCACTGATAAAAAAATCGTGTCCCTTCGTCATTGATAACTGAATATATTTAAAATGTTATAAAATAAAATAAAATGATAATTTTATGCTATATTGGAAATATTACAATATATTTCAAAATATTTAATATGCTGGTCATGTCTACGAGTAGCGTGGCTCGACTCGCAGGCCTAGTCAGATTTATTCTCGCGCTCGTCTGATCATAAATTCAAATTAACTTCCACTCAACTTTCTATCACAAATACTAAAATTAATTTAACTTTTTACATTCAATAACATTTGAATTATTTAAATTGTGCGTTACATTTAACCGGTAAGTGTCAAAACACAATCGTATTATAAATTATATTGGGGAAATCAGGCATTATTCATCTGAGAATTAGAATTTATTATAACTAGTGTATTATGAACTAAATAATGTAACCGCGGTGTCAATTAGTGGGAAAATAATATGGGAAAATGGTAAATGTCACCATTATAGTTCTGTGTTTATCTTGCTATGGAGGTTATTTACAATTATTATAAAACCCAGTTTTCTTTTAATCCACCTACTTATCTAATATAAGCAGTTAGAGACGTTCTAGTGGGTGATTAATGAGTTCGAGCAGAAAGAACACTAGTGGGTACCTGAAAATGTTTTCGATTTCGTTAATGTTGCCAGCTCAGCTGACTTCAAAGTGAATTTTATTTAAATTTTAAGACTTACAAACTCCTTTTTGTAAAGCGAGAACCCCGACCGCCACTTATAGCAGTACTAGCTGGATAGTGTTAGTTCAAAAAGCATGCACAGGCTCTATAAAAAGAATATAAAAGAAATTACTTCCTAATTTTGTGAGTAATGCGTAAAGGTTGCCTTTCTGTTCATATTTATTAGTGCCTTTTTAACATGAGGAAAATCCTACAGGGATGCTATGCCGGACTCCTACCGACTATAAACCTCACGTTTCCTAATACCTACGATTAGGAGCCCCGAGTAAGCCCTCGGAAGAATGACCCAGGGTACTTGAAAATACAGTCATCTATCTTACAGGCAAGTGCAGCATCTGCTGACCAATGGTCCGTAGGAATCTGTAACTCTAATAGAGTTAGTTCAGTCGTCTATCGGAGTTAGGATAGTCCAGTCGACAGTCATTCCTATGTCCAAGAATACTGAAAAAAATATCCTACACATAATTGCTTCTAGCAGCTACTATATTATAGGCAAATGTACATACGCTAAGATGACGAAATATGACACATGAAAGTGGTCGAAAGTGAAACGAATTGTAACGGGACACAAAGACTTAAAACTAGGTTAAAAAGTGTGAGTAGTATACAAAAATAAAATATTTTATAAGTGAAATGTTGATACTTCTGACAAAACCCACCATCTTTTCAGCTGTTTCACAAATAAACCCGTTAAAATATTCACCTGAATGTAATCTTTAAAAAAACTATTAACACATATACCTAGTCACACGACGAACTCTCACTCGTATGATAGTGCGCTACTGTTGGCATTGTGGTTCCGTAACACATAATTATCTAGGTATTAATAAATAATAATCTATTAATACCTTATGTTATTTTTTGGCCATTGCGTAGGTATGTAAGTAATCAACACATCATCTACTATTTAAGTACTAAGTTTATTAGATAAAACCTAGGATAATTTTGTTTAAATATCCAGTTGTAAAGAATAATGCATTATACATTGACTTCGATAAACAATACGACTTTACAAGGTATGTGATTTCTATCTAAAATATATATATGATAATTATCAAGTTGTTCTATGCTTGCAAGATATTCTACATACCTAAATAATTTGAGATAAAAAAAATCTACAAGAACAAATTACGTTAAGGAAATAATTTCACTGTTTATTCACAAACACTAAAATTCTTTACTTAACGGGTATATGTTACTACATTTATGTATGTACCGGTTAAGCAAGGAATTTAGAATACTTTCTAGCTATGTAAATTTATTTTTGGTCATTGCGTAACATTTAAAAAGACTTTCACAGTAATAAATTATTTTATGATATCTTTACAATACCGCCTGCTGATTTTACAAATGTCATAACAATTTATTATTTTACTTTTGCCACGGAACCCTAAATATTGCGGTATGCGCGCTAGCGGAATTCCATAAAATCATGATTAATTTATTAATGTTATACTGCTCATCGCGGCTCTCTCCACTAAATGGGGCTTACGCTTCGTCGATCACAGCAGCATATCCTCTTTGGGGCTTATAACAGTTTAGTGTATAATCATTGGACGCACAGCACCTGTTTAGATGCCTCCGACAATAATTATTTTGCTAACTCGCAATCTTGCTTTTAAATTGTGATGGCTGTTAGTTTTTCTGTTGTGTCTACTGTTTTGGTTACATACATACATTCATGCTTTATTCACCTAAGGGGTAGGCAGAGGCATCTGTTGAATGTCTCGTTGGTCTGGAGTCTAGAGGTCAATAATAGTGCCACTGCGGATCACGAGCTCGTGGGTTCAATTCCTATTACGGTACAAAAAAATGTGTAATCAATATTATTTGTATTGTGAGCGTGGGCGTTATGATTATTATATTTTCAGAATGAAGTATATTTAAGTATTGGTATACCGTCACAATACCAGAAATCATAATGCCTTTACTTAAAATACCCGAAATCGAAATATCAATATTCAAAAGGCAAATATTTATAATATAAATAATTTAAAATGCCTTACGGTCGAATAACCGAAACTCAAAAAATAAATTTATGAAATACCTTATCCTAAAATGTTCAAACACAAAATACCTTTTTTTTAACATGATTTAAATCCTACATGGATGCTATAAATCTGTGAATGGTTAACACTCCGACTCAGATAGGTTAGGTTAGAAGACTAAGGCGGGAGCGAAGCGAAGCGGAGCTCCCGCCTTAGCCTTCGTGGTTATTTTTTTTTTGATGTTTCGTTAGCCCACTGTAGTACTTTTGTAACTCTGAATCAAAGTGTTTTAACATGAGGTAAATCCTACATGGATACTATGCCGGACTCCTGCCGACTAAAAACCACACGTATGGGGGGGGGGGGGGGGGGTAAGTTAAAGCCAAATAACAAAACGTGTGAGTGACAGTGACACATTGTATTCTATTTTCGGTATTTTAAATTAAGGATATTTGAAAATTTGTATTTTGAATTCTGATATAATAATTATTTGTATTTTAAATTTAGACATTTTACGGTAAGGTGTACTGAAATAAGGTATTTTGAATGTTAAGGTATTTCGAATTCGGGTATTTTGGTCTAATGCATTTTAAGTAAAGGCATTTTGATTTCTGGTATTTTAATATATAACCTTAAGTATTGATATCTGTTGTCTGTATAAAACAAGTAGGCCAATCCTAGCTTACTTTGAATGCAGATAGCGCTATGTAAAATATCCGTGTATATAATATATTATTTATACAAAACGTCTATATTTAGACAGTTATATTTTTGTTTCCATATATTTAAAAGTGCTGTGTGTGTTTTTTAAACTAACTACGTTTTTATAATGATTTAAAATACCGTCACCCTTGACACAGCATATATTCAGATATTAATTCGGCATTAAAATAATATTTATTTTTTAACGTGAAATTTATGTGACAGCTCAAATCATTATCTCAAAGGCTCAAATAAAAGCCGACGAATTTCGCATGAAAAAAATAGAGGTATATTTTTAAAAATCATACATTTGTTAAAATAACTAAGGAATAAGTAGAATAAAGACCTGTCCAGCGAAATATCACTGTTTTAGTGTGGAGATGCCTCTGAAAGTGAGAGACGTACAAAGTTGTAGAGTACCTTTTATCAGTCTACGAGTATATCTTGAGACAATTGAAAATATTACATAGCTAGTCAGAGTTTGCAGCAAGTCTTCGCCCGCAAAACGGAGACAAAATAATAAGAAGATATCAGTCGCCACATTATCCATTCACATTAACAAGCCTGTTTCTTCAATGATGAACTGAGAGTAACTACACAAATGATAAATATATTTGAATCTTTTTATCTATATATTGTAGTAACTGTGTGAGCCTCATGACCTGTAGTTCAGGTATTTCTCCTTTAGAATGAGGCTTCTAGGGTTAAGTGTCAACGCTGTTTTGGTTATTGTTATTTTGAAAATGATAAAACTATTTCGTGCATTGTGAAATATAACAATACTTATACAATGCTAGAGCAATGTTTAGTACTGTCGTCAAGATTGGGTTTCCTTTTTAGGGTTCCATACCAAATGGTAAAAACGGGTACGGTAAAAATTCATGACATTTTGCTGGTGGTCTATATCTCAGGAACCGTGATAGCCAGAGCTGAATATACATATTACAGACGATCCCGCTATGACAACAAACAGTAAAATCAGAAAAAAAGGATCGGATTAAGGAGATTCTTTTGCCGAACGTGATTTTTTTGCCGTTTTTTGGTACAGGACCATCTGTCCGCACGTCCGACTTGCACTTGGCTGGTTCTTTTCTTTTTCTTTAAAGATTTTGTTCATTATGGTGTGTATGTTTCTCCTTACAAGTTATACCTATAAATCATGCTAAATTTATACGTAACTCATGCTTCTCATTGAAATAAATTCGTCTTGAAATTAATGCAAATGTGTAGAGATCAATCAACTTATCTTGATAAATATGCAAATAATTCTGTGAGAATGAATTTGATTGGATTTGAAGCTTGTTTTACTTTAAGTAGTAGTAATTGACGGCTACAAATTAATCAACATATTGAGTACATTAATAACTCACTTACATTAATTTGTGTGTAAAAAGATTCGCCGAGTAACACGATGTTGTTGTTTTGAGGCACAGATAAATATATTTTTGGAGTCTAAATTATTGGATAGTACTATAGATTGGTGGTAACTGTCGTAATATTTGGGGGTACTGAATAGATTGAGAAAAATAAAACTTTTTTAGCAGCAAAGGAAACCTCATGGTCTTAAGAGAAGACTTTAGAGGTAGGTAAAGATATCGCTAAAATGATGATCAAAGGTAACTGAAAATATTGTTCAAACGATATTGGTAAATTTCTTTTTAAGAAAAGTTCGGAGTAAAGTTGAACTATCAATCCAATCCAATCATCTTGAAATTGGCTGTAGGAATACAGTTCTACCGCATGAGAGATACTTAGATAGATTTCTTAGTAATTTTATAGTTTTTTTTAGTAATAAAAGGTTCTATTATGTATATAAAACTCTGATAAAATGATAGACCTGATGTGAAGTAAACTGTATGTGTAAATAAAGCATGACCAATAAGAAAGTATTGTATCACAAAATAGTAGCTAACAAATAGTTTATTGGAGTTCTCACAAACCAACGAGATCATAATTATATAATAAGGCAGATACAAGTACAATTTGACGCAGCAGACGCTAATAAGACGAATCATAGCAAAGTAATTTTAAACAAAACAATCATAATCTAATTTTGTAGAATTTGTCGCAAAAACACGTCTCGGCACGATCTCGACCATACATGACACAAGTAAGCGGCTCACGGCAAATGTACCGTACAGTTCGTAACTTAGAAGGCGTAGACACGGCACGGGTCAAATGTGTCACGTGGTTCATGGTGCGAAAATATCTGATAAGGAAATGGAACATGTACTACCTGTTCGCTCTAAGTTTGCCGGTCGCCTCCCCTACTACGCAGCTACGCCTCTACGCCAGCGGTGTCAGGTTCGCACTCACGAAAAACTTTTATTGGATCAATAATCTTGCTTACTTTATACCGGTATTAAATGTCACCTTGTGTGTAGAATACGTGCACTATTATAGTGCCATCTATTTTATTTCTCAAAAAAAAGTAACTATATTCCATTGTAAAATTCATCTATACCTACATATTATAATCTAAACATATTATAAAATGATAGAAAAGTCAAAACTGTACATTGGAAATAATAAAAAAATACTCGCTGGGTGTTCAACATACGATACCTACCAAAGCCGAAAATATAGTTCGATTTTTTTTTGTATATTTGTGTTTGTTTTCCTTTGTCCGGAAGGATCTCGAAAAGTACTCAATAGATTTGGTCTTCAAATAGACTATATATTATCACGCTGCATATCCTAGGGGCTAAGCAGAGAGCAATCAAATTGGCATTATAACTTAATTTTCATGCGTGCGAAGTCGCGGGCAACAGCTAGTTAAAAATAAATTAACTGTCATCAAAGTTAATAACTTCATTCCTTATTGATGTTGTATTGGATACTAAAAAAATTACGCAACCTTTTACTATTAATAAGTACTTAAAATGAAGGAAAATTCTCTGCAGGGTTATTAAAAGGGAGGAAACTACATGTACTTAGGTAAGTCTTATTTAGATACAATCAGTACTACGCTGTAATATTCTTAATATAGAAACTATAAATTGCTAACGATATTGACCGTTATTCTATGGGAACCTTAAACATATATGTACATAAACATTTAAACATATAATGTAATCAATTATAAGAAGTACAAGAAGTATCATGTAGGTTTATTCTCATATTTATAGTCTCATAATATGTTATTATACTTATAATATATGTGGGTTTTCTAAGAAGAGTAATAAACAGTAGATTTTATACAAGTATTGCAATTGATGGCAATCTTTAGCAGTTTGATGATCGGGATTTACATTCAAATGTTTTAATGCGAAATGTTTTATTACCTGTTAGATTTCTTATTGCTCTCATTATAAGATTCTATTATTATATGAATAGTGTAATCGTTAGGAAGCAAATTAGTTGGGAAACTTAAATATGATAGTTAGAGCCCAAATTACAGTATCTATTATAGAAAATACACATTGTAGGCTTTGAGGTTTTAGTGGAGAAAGTCTGTTTCGGGAGCTCTGTTGTTATCCTTTCAAGGGCACGATGGGCACTGGTTTCAGCCAGTAGGGTCACGTCATCCATGAAGATTATCACACGTGAAAAGTCTTGCAGGTTAAAGGTGGAAGTTACAAATGCAACACTATAAATAAACAGAGTCTAGACGTGTTCAGATTTACTGTTTTTTGGTTGCCGTGTGATACATGTGATGGAATAAAGTACAGAAATACTACCACACATTCTGTGGTTGTCGTAAAAGGCCACTAAGGTACGTAGTAACTATTTATTAATCTGTGACTAAAGGAACTCTATCGCAAAAGTACAATTGCGAAGAGACAGAATCCTCGAAATACAATCCTATAATTCGTTTGGCTACCGTGATACATAATACCCTCAAAAATGTATTGCTTGATCTTTGGAGTACGCTATACCCAACAAGAGGCTAAATATAATGAAAAAATGAGTGTTACTATGAACATTCGCATCTTAACAAACACCTACTGCTCTCTAAGCATACCAGTTGTCATTTCGTTCGTCTATCACATCGTGAGTCCATCTGTAGAGAGAAATAAGATATTTGATATTAAAAATATAGCGGCAAAGTGCGCTTATAATTGTTCCGATTTTCTTCGGAAAGTAATACAACATTGTTCTCATTATCAAATGGAGAGCTGATTATGACATCTAATTGAAATATTACTTTCTTTGTACAAAAGTTGCTTTTCATAATATATGTTTTAGAACAATGCGGCTTCATCAGCGACTATGCAGAAATCTTTACATCCATTAAACTATGTTATATAGTTTTAAAGTAGTTTTGCTAATAACATTTAAATCTTTCGATAGTAGATTCTTATACAGTATTTTAACTAAGTATGTTTTAATGAATTACCAGTACAAAATATGATCATTAATATTATATTTGAGAAATGACAAATTCGAACGAATTTGTAAGGAAAATATGGAAATATTTTTAACTCATATTAGTCGTCGAAAAGAAAAAAAACCGGATCTATCTATTCGTTACACAATCTACAACCGTATATTCAAAATTCTATTCACACATTGTATTCAACAGAAGTAGAAATTAACATGTTATACCACAAATCCACGAGAAGCACGCCCATATTTCGGGGACACATGAATAATGCATGTTTGTCCATATAACTGTAAAATGACAATGCTGTGGGACCTCTTGCTTCCACATGATCGATTGAAAGAGATGTGAAATATATGCGACAACTGTATTATCGCGGCCGCTTTGATATTTTTGGTGCTGTTGGAAGTACAATATTTGTTGAGTAAATAAAGGGACATTGAAAAGTCTACAACAGCGGTGTTTTAGGTCAGAATTGAACTGTCTATGTAATGGAATGAAAGGTACTGGATAAAATGAATTGTTTTGTTTTAAGGGAGTTGTGCTCAATAGTGTATTTTTATTTTATATCCAAACCATATGAATGTTATAAGTTTCATAGGTATTTAGTGGTATGGTATAGTAAATCAAATCAGCATAATAGCGGTCTACTGCTGGACGTAGGCCGTTACGCCAAAGTGCATGGCCTTGCTCTTTTGCCAACCATTCCTTGCCTGCTACCTTAGCTTTAGACCGTTGGTATTTTATAGCCGCGGGTTAGGTCCCAAAAGACCTTGGCCACCATTTGTGGCCCTGCCTAGATTACAGACGT
The DNA here is from genome assembly GCA_933228765.1 of Miltochrista miniata. Classification (NCBI taxonomy): domain Eukaryota; kingdom Metazoa; phylum Arthropoda; class Insecta; order Lepidoptera; family Erebidae; genus Miltochrista; species Miltochrista miniata. The sequence goes on from OW121756.1 coordinate 28,896,758, forward strand.
ATATGTACCATATGGCCTGGACATATATGAAACCAAACGTTTCTATTACAAAATAATTTTAGTTGGTACATATAACACCTTTTTATTTATATTAAGCTCTCCATATTGACGTCGCCAGCCTGCTAGAAAGTCATGGCGCATCTAGCGACTGGGAGCCACTCTCACAGTCCGTTAGACTTCTGACAGTAGTCCTCATGTTGGAGGCCATGTGATGTGCCTCTTTACGAACCCGGGATTGTAAGATGAGGGAAACACCTATCTTTTTCGAACCCTTTATTAAAACATCTTTGGAGCTGATAGGTATTCATTTGGAGCTGATAGGTATTCATTGCAATTAAAAAATCTTCTCATTAGTCCTGATTTAATCCGAAGTCTCAATCTTAGAGGCCATGGTCCCACACGAGCGATAAACAGTACAGACGTAGATAATGATCCAATATACATTCCCACACAGTTCATTACATGCTGAGGCGAATCATTTATATCTTTAATATCTTAATTGATGTATAACGAACGGACCACTCTCATTGTTATCAGGCCTAAAACTGTTCAATGGTAACTAGCGTTATCATTAGTTCGTCAATATGTTAGTGTCAGTCAAAATTGGCAGCAACGAAAGGTAATGATCTGATTGATAAGCGAAGCGGATTTGTATTTTTCTAACTTGTCAAAATAACGTGAGCCTCATGGTGGTTATGGTTACCAGCTAAGTATAAATATCTAGCTCATAAAAGGTGGCTAGATTAAAATAAAAACAGAAGTTCTGGAGAGATGATTTGAATTTAATGCAATTTCGGAAATATGTTTCGGTTTTGAGAGGTACTTGATAGTATAAAAATAACAACCGTCAAGGTTATTTAAGAATCAAATTACTCATTTAGAAGTAAAATATATTTTTAAGCAAATTTTCTAGAGCAAAACACCATTTCTATTCGCAAAGACAAATGGAGAAAAGTTTCGTACCTTAAACTATTCGGTACCATTATTATCATTGCCTTAAACTCTACTTAGAATTAAGGTACCTAAGTATAATATATGATCAAACGAACTTCAGTGAAGTTCGATCGATATTATATGAGTCGCTTCATTCGAAGATATAAGATGATTAACAACGTAGTCCCTCTAACCTACAAGGTAGCAACGCACTTTATTTAGAGTAAAATCGATTTATTTATTTTATTGAAATGAAAAGAAAATCGATATTCGTACTCGATACTCCACATCGATACTGTTGACCGCCATTTTATTCCTCATTCCTTTTAGAGAGATATATATATATATATATTATATACTTATTTTTCCAAAAGTTCTAAGGGAGAACGGGTGGGCGGGTTTTTATATCTTCGAATGAAGCGACTCATATAATATCGATCGAACTTCACTGAAGTTCGTTTGATCATATATTATATTTCGTCGCTTCATTCTTCAGATATAAGATGATTAACAACGTAGATGTTTAGAGAAGGAAGTTTTGAAAAATAACGAATTGTGTATCATCATAATACTGATTTATTACAATTACATATAATAAAATATTATGAGTAACAAGAACATAAACTTTTATACTTAATTAATTAATAGATTTGTGTTTCCTAATCATTTAACATGACTGATCTGGCAAATTGACTTTCGTCAATGAAAGGCCTATTATAATACTTTGCAAAAGTATATGACGAAGCGGACCACCCGGCTGTCTTCCGGATGGTGGCTATGTCGAGCCCTGCAGCGCCGGCCGCGGACGTGGCCGCGTGCCGCGTGCTGTGCGCCCTAAACATGGACACATCGATGCCGCTCTCCGCTAACACCTTTTTAATCCATTTGCTAATGGTTTGAGAGCTCACCGGTTTATTTGGCAGCTTGAATGATATAAATAGATATGCGGTATCATGTCTCATATCTTTAGTTCTGGTCAAATAAACCTCTAGTGTGGTGGCAGGACAAATATCAATGTTTTGTTTAAAATACGGAAGAAACAGCACGGGTTGTTCACGACCCGGGCCCGATGTTTTGATTAAATTATTAATTAATATTTTAGCACCGTTTTGGGAAAAACTAATATTATTAATTTTAATAAGAGACAGAGTTTGCACTCTGTGTGCAGTACAGAGTGCTAGTAACATTACCAACTTCCGGGTTAATTTTTCAAGTGAAATTTCACTATTAGGGGTCCAACGTGAAATATGGTCTATGACAATCTGTGGATCCCACGTAAAGCTATATCTAGGCATGCTAGGTTTTAGTCTAAACGCACCCTTTAGTAATCGTTTTATACGATCGTCAGTACCAATATTATTTTTGCTCAAAAGTAAAGATAAAGAAGAGCGGTGATTATTTAGGGTACCGTAGGAACAACCAGCAGAAAACTGAGCTGTCATAAACGATATTACACAATCGTTTGAGCATTCATAAGGATTGATGACGTTGTCTAGACAAAACTGCCACCATAACTTGAGGGAGGTACCGTACTGCTTGATTGTGTTACTGGAGAGCGATGCGACCATTAGGTCCAGCGCCCCTACTGGCGTACCGTGCCGGAGGAACGCCGCCCGCAAAGCTTCGCGACACCCAGGGTAAGCTGCCTGTACAGTGGGTGATGTTGACTGAAAGGAGAACGTAAGAGTCTTTCACTAGGGTTGAAAAATAATATTTTAGACACCGATAGGTTTTTTAGTACAGGGTACCAGGGCTGCGATGGCCAGTAGGGGAACACGACCAACCCCGTTGCTTGATCATCGATAATTTTCCTCAAGCATTTTAATAATAATGCGAATGGAGGAAATGCATAAAAATAATAGTCTTGCCAATTTATAGTAAATGCATCGACTGTCATTGCTTCCGGGTCTTGCCTCCAAGCAATGTATCGATCACATTTGGCATTAGTGCGAGACGCAAACAAATCTATTTGAGGTTCACCAAAGGTACGAATAATATTTTGAAACGCGTTATCGCAGAGTGCCCATTCTATGTCGGGATTTATCCTCCGGGACTCTTCATCAGCTTCAGAGTTGTCCTTGGTGTTAATGTATGAAGCAAACAACCAAATGTTACGGGTCTCGCACCATTGCCAAATCTGACGAGCCACACTGTTCAAGTGTGGGTACTGGATGCCACCCTGGCGGTTGACATAGCTGATTGCAGTGGTATTATCGACACGTAGCAATATTGCACAGTTTGCATCGTCTTTCGCAAAACTTTTGATGCCAAAAAGTACAGCTAGTAATTCAAGGTAATTAATGTGCTGATTTATCTCGCTTTGCTTCCAACCGCCATTGACACGGTTTCCTTCGCAAACCGCTCCCCAGCCAGTGAGAGAAGCGTCCGTAAAGATCTCTTTTTTATAGCTTAGGGTCCTTAAAGGACAACTAATTGTTTGAATATTCTGACACCACCATTGTAAATCCTCAAGGATGTTAGACGGTAAAGAGATTACTGCGTCAAAGTGATTAAATTTTTGCAAAAGTAAATATTTTTCTCTTTCTAAAATTTTAGTGTACATCCAACCATATCTCACTGCTGGGCAGGCAGCTACTAAAGTACCAATCAGTTGAGCGAAATCTCTTAGCTTGCAGCTGGGCAAAGAAGAAAACTTTTGGACTAACTTTGCAATCTTAATTCGTTTTTCAAGAGGCAATGATAGTGTCAGATTTTCAGTGTCAAAAATAAAGCCAAGGAATTTACAGACTGTTTGAGGCAATAGATTACTTTTTTCAAAGTTTATTACAAAACCCAAACACTGAAGCAACTTCAGAGTTTCATTTACATTTTGAGTACAGTCTGCAAAATCATTGCCAATGCAAAGTATATCATCCAGGTATGTGACGGATTTATAGCCTCGTGATCTTAATGTGGTTATGACCTCTCTAATTATTTTAGTGAACACACGTGGAGCTACAGACAAACCGTAAGGTAAAGCCGTAAACTCATAAGTTACATTTTCGAACTGAAATCGTAAATATTTTTTGTGAGAATCACAAATTGGTATCAAGAGGTAGGCCTCTTTTAAATCAATCGTGGCTAAAAATCCGTTATTCGGTATTAGTTTTGAAGCGGTTCTGTAATCTTCCATCTTAAAATGGTCCGTTTTAATGAATTTATTCAAAGATTTAAGGTTCAGTATGAACCGTTTCCCTCCGTTGGGTTTAGGTGCCAAAAATATTTTTGATATGTACTGGTCAGGTGACTCAGGACATTTACGAACCGCGCCTAAATCCTCTAACTTTTTCACAGCTAACGACATGTCCCGTCGTTCATTTAAGGACCATGAAACATACGGAACATGATTTTGTGTTACTGTTCTATCAAACGGAATTTCGACACCATCACGGATCCACTTCAAAACTAACTCGTTATCTGTTATTTTTTCCCAACAAGAATAAAACAGTTGTACACGCCCAGCGTGATGCACCTGCGCTACTGCTGCTGCGCTTGAGCACGAGTATGCGGACGCGCCTGTTTGACCGGCGGCGGTGGCGGGGGGGCCGCCTGTGCCGGGCGCCGCGCTGCTGTGCCCTTCTTGCCCGCTCCCCGCCCGCTTTTGGTGGTGTAGCGGGGGGGAGCGTTCCAGTTTCCCCGCTGCTGCTGCTGCGAGGGCCTAGAGGCGGAAGTCGAAGCCACGGCGTTCGACGTAGCACTGGCTTTCTTAATCTGGAGACCTTGCTTCTCAATAGTTTTAGAACTTTTGATTTTTTCGGAAAGTTTCAGCCCAAAGAGCGTTTCATCTCTGCGAGTGTCCTTAATAATATTTAGAAAACCCTTGTCAAGATTGGGGGTAATTAGCTTGACTCTGGCTTGTGACTCCATATAATGTAAGTCACAGAGTATACGACATGCGTCGCTAAGATGCTTGATCGCCTTTACGACGGCATTTTCCTCTTTGTTGGTCAGTAGGACGTCCAGGCCACGGTTGACGGCAGTGACGCCGACGCCGAGCTGCTGTTGCGCGACCGCGAGCTTCTTGTCGCGGCCGCGGGCACTCTCAGAGATAGCCGCTGAGATTTCCAAGTTCAGTTTCGGAGCCTGAAGTAGCTTGCAGTTCTCAGGGACCAAATAAGTCTTGGAGGTTTTATCTTTCTCCTCCTTAGACATACCCTTCTTAAGGAGAGGTAGCCATAATTGACTAAGATTATCATGGATTTTCATACCGTACTCAGGTTCATCATCGGTGTTAGCACCTAGTGCCTGAAGAATCTCTGGTTCCAACACAGGGCCAGAGTCTTCGATGGATTGTAGCGTGACATCGAGCGGCGTGCAGTCGATCGCCGTTGGCGCCGGCTGCACTCCCGGGTCGGTGCCCGGTACTGCTGACACGTCCCTTGTGGACGGTACTGCTTCGCTAGCGGAGATATTATTCTGATCCTTTTCCTCGCAATCTACAACACACGAAACAAAACTACTTAATTTCGGAAGAAGATATATGGCTTTACGCGTTTTTCCCCAACGTATAAAGACTTGTTAAAATATGAGAAGAAAACGCGGGCAAATAGTTTTGTTAACTCATTTTAAAAATATTTCGCAGCGTTCCACTTCGTGGAGCGGTAGGAGTGCCCTCGTGTTGATTCATGATCAACCCCCAGGCGGAGTAAAATACCCTCGTGTTGATTCACGATCAACCCCCGGGTGGAGTAAAATACCTTCGTGTTGATTCACGATCAACCCCCAGGTTAAGTTTGGTCAGTACTATACCTTCGTGTTGGCTCACGGTCAACCCCCAGGCAAAGCGTACGTGTACCAGAAATAATGAGTTGTTAGGTACATATGTACCGGCGAGAGACAAAGGAAAAAATATGAAGATGAAAGTATTCAAACTACTTACTTGAATTTTCTTCGGAGTCAGACGAATCAGAAAGAAACACTCGTTTACGGATGCGATTGCTCGCTTCAATTTTCTTAATTTTCTTCTGATAATATAAAATTTTCTCTTCTGCACTTCGTTTCGGCATGTTGAAAAATTTTTATTTTTATATTTATTTGTCAGAAGGTAGATGTGTAATAATAAAATTATTTGAACGGTTACGTGTGCGCGCTACCACGCACAGAAAAGGAATGAGGAATAAAATGGCGGTCAACAGTATCGATGTGGAGTATCGAGTACGAATATCGATTTTCTTTTCATTTCAATAAAATAAATAAATCGATTTTACTCTAAATAAAGTGCGTTGCTACCTTGTAGGTTAGAGGGACTACGTTGTTAATCATCTTATATCTGAAGAATGAAGCGACGAAATATAATTCCGAACTCGGCACTGTAGCACAACTGGTCCCGATACATTCTGTATAGATTTATATTAGAATACATACATTCCGAACTCGGCAGCAGTGTCGCAGCTGCAATGCCGAGTTCGGAATCATACCTTACGTAAGTAAACGCGAGTTTCTTTCAAAACATAAATCGCTCTCGCTCTTCATACAACATAGCCTATATTTGCCCGAGGCATTCTTCAATTAACAAATTAATCAAAATTAACGAATGTTAGTACCATTTGTATTGTAATTAATTTTTTCGTCCACCTTCTGACAAGAGCATTAATCAGCAGTTTCATAAAGAGTACATATTTTTGAAAGGAAAAGAAACGGAACAATTAAACAATGAATTATGATATACTATGTATTATGTCGCGAGAATCACTTTGATGTTGTTTTTTGTCTGGCAATAAAACCCCTTTTTTAGAAAACTATCATCGTATTAATGATTTACGTACTATTACGACCTATCCAGACAACTCTTTTTTTTTTGTTTAACGTGAGGGAAAATCCTCATGGATGTTATGCTGGACTCCTACCGACTGAAAAACCTAACGTAACGCCCAACAGCCTATGGTTAGGAGCCCCGAGGAAGACCTCGGAAGGATGTCCCAGGACTCCCAACAATTTGAAAATTAACAAAAAGATTTGTCCTGGACGGGAAATGAGAAATTGATCTATGGTATTGTAGCCACTCTGACCAATCATCAATGTCTATAAATAGGCAAAGAAGAGTATGCTCACAGAAAGAGAAAAACACCTTTTAAAAACAGATTGCTGGCTCTGAATGTAGGCTTTTTAAGTACTATAAAGAAGATAATTAAACATTAGGCCACCATTAAAATTCGTCTAAAGATATACCAATAAAGGAGCGCCGACCATTGTATTATACAATGTGTAGAATAGGAAGGTAGTAATTGAAAACAGCATAATATTTTTAATCGTACCATAATAATATATCGGCTTATCTATGACAAAGCATTACTTCTTAAATAGACAGACTCAATCATACAAGTTACTACCAATGTTAGCCTAAGGCGTTAATACGCATGTCCAAATTATATAGATACTTCGTTTTACTAAATGAAAAGATGAATTACTTCAGTGTAAAACAGATACAGAGGTCATTACAACTGGTTATTACTAAAGATTGTACCTCAAAGCTCTTGTAACATCCTCCGCATCATAGCTGATATCGGATTTTGATTCAAATCGGTTTGTTTTAAGGTTTATAATGGGTATCATCGAATAGCATCCAGGTGTTTGATGAAAAAAAAATATCACAATGAGATATGATGATTAAAATTTTTTTTCGTGAGATTTTGAACGATATTTTAGGTGGGTACTTGTTGTAGCATGATGTACGAGCATTATTATACATTCTTACATTACATTCTATGAGTTATAGAACTTAATTAATAATTTGTAGCCCTATGGGAATAAGCTAAGATGTATTAGGTTTTCCACAAAAATATTATCTTTATTAATATGAATAAATAGCTTTGCTAGTATGAACCTTTGTATATCGAAGACATTCCGAAATATAAAGCCGAGATCTTAGACCATTTACTACGTCGAGGTGACTGCACCTAATATAATTGTACAATATTCACACAAGTAACCTCGTTCACGCGTCAAGTGTCACTCATTGAATGTGTATACTATAGCTTATTATAAAGGTACCTTTACACTTTCCGTATCAGTCGTTCCGTAATCCACTTTACTTTAAAAACATTTATTCATTTCACAAAAACATTTAGAAAAAAGATGTCTCTTTTAAATAGTTCACGAAATCCAGTTGCCCAAATGTACATGAAAAGAGCTGAAGAGATAATTTATGACAAGATTTTTTTCTAAAAAAATTAATTCGAAGCATACGAGACAAACTCATACATGCAAGAACCTAAAGTAATTAGATGAACAATTAAATTTAAATTTTACATTGCCACCATAACTTTAATTTATGCCTCAAGAAACTTAACATACTTGTTGGCACTTTCTAGTGAAATTTATTAAAAAAATTAATAAGGCGTTGAATTGTTCATTACGTGGTAGTGAAAATTACTCAGTAAAAAAAAAAATTAGGCTTTTTCATAAATTAAAACTGCCTACATCTAAAACTAGAATAAGCTTCAAACGACTCTCAAGATATATTAAATTCTCAATACGAATATAGATTTAGTACGTAATTTTAACTTAATCAAATAAATATTATATTACTTTATCTTAAAATCGTAATAATTCAACTGCGGGTCGTAACGACCTGCACCTGTCCATTTTTGGCTAGAGGCTCAAAACCTATTACGTGGGACATTAAACTATAAGGTAAAATGTGCGCGTATACTATGTCTCTGCCTACTCCTTCTGGGAAAAAGGTGACTTTATGAATGTAATTTATTTTAAATTCATGGAAAGTGAGTACACTGCCTAAGGTTTGTGTCCATTGTTTTCAAAATAGTTGCTTTTTGGAATGGTTGTTCAGGAATATTTTTTATGGTACGGCCAATTGCTTTGTTTTCTCTTTCTAAATGTGTTAATATTAAATATTATGGCCCTTTCTTATGATACCTACTTAAGTTTTATTCATATCACATGCATGCGAATTAGGTTCCCACTGTGAAACTTAATATTGTTAAGGTTATGCTCAAATTTAAACCAGTTACCGGTATTTGTTTCCGATTGCCGTTTATCTTATTCATTACGGTAATTGCTGATCTAATGATCACTGTCATTTTCTATGAGCTTTCAATAAATTTATCGCTTGGTACGATAAAATCAAACCGTTTAGTTTTTTTTTAATCTTTAAACAGTTTTGTAATTTCTTGTGGATCTTTAAAGTAACTTAGAATTTAAATTAAAGATGGTGTAAGCGTTGGGTTAGTATAAAAAACACACTTAAAAGTGAAATAAACTTTGGTAAATAAGCACGGATTTGAGACTCAGTTTGAAGAATCCGAGGTTGGAAAAGGCGGAATACACGTGTATTATTTTCAATGTGCAGCAAGTTCTACCAAGTGCCATCGATCAACAGCATAAATAACGTGTATTATTAATGACCATTTTGAAATCTTCATCGGCTACACCCCGTCTAGACTGTTGACGAGGTGGGTATTTCAGCTCGCTTGCAGACCAAAACTCCTTTGCTTTCCTTAAACACGTGCTTTGGTAGAAAATTCCATGGATTTATATTACAACAACAACTTGCACTTGAGCGAAATATTATAACTGTATGAATAAACTTATTACCAGCTCAGTATTACTGTGGTCATTAATACTACAGTGTGGGTACGTAATTGCTCTGGTGTTGCAAACGTACACCTACGGTAACCAACCATCAGATTGGCCGTAAGCTTGTCTCCTAACTTAGTAGTATAAAAAACCGTGATAATATCAGTATGTTATTCTAGTATACTTCCATAATTTTCATAAACTATACCTTACAACATACATGACATACAAAACAAATAGGACCAATCATCTCGTAATGTACTTAGAGTAAACAAAGTTTGTTTATACATGCTATTAGAGGAGGTAGGGCATAACGGAACGAAGGTACCTACTGTTCGAATTTGCCGTTATTCTACTGAGTATATTATTATACCTTCCTAGCAGATAGGACAATTCACGTGTTTAAGAGTCCACCTGACGCTAAATAGGCTATTTCCTTGATCTAGATCTCAGGACTAGTGAGGTCTAATGAATAACAAATTTAACACAGACAACTTCAGTTCATAAACTAAAAACGCTCTAAGCTAGAAACGCGATTACTGATAAAATCCTCGATAGATTTTTGTGTTGAAAATGCCTCGATTTCGTTTCCAATTTTACATTTGTGTTAGAATATTATCAATTGAATTACCATAACTTTGTTTTTTTGAAAGAGAAGTCTCTTTTTTGACTCTGATTAAAATTATGGCACTTACTCTAAAATCCATAATATCATCTTCAATATCCTTTAACGACTGAAAGTATTTCAGTTCATATACATTTCAAAGCACAAGAAGAAAGTTTCCTGTCCTACTAAAATAAATACCTGTCAGTTACAAACCACATCATTTAAAACAATGACTGGCTAGCGCCAGATGTTGCCAGCGGGGAAAATAGAAAATTGCCATCGTATTTGAAATGAAAATAAGTTTGTGGTTCACTTTGATTGGTAAATATGAGTACTGCGCTATAGGCAGATGGTAGATCACCGTGTTGTTTTAGCCGGTAAGTGTCTGGCATAACATCCATGAGGATTCCCATTCATAAAAAACTGGTCAAGTGCGAGTTGGACTCGCGCACTCCTGAGATACAGCCGTGACCGACAGACAGGCGGACAGTGAAGTCTCATAAATAGGGTTCCGTTTTCCTTGTGGTTAAGGAACCCTAAAAAGTACTAAGTACGTCATTAGACAGTAATTGTTTAAAACTGAAAAAAAAAAAGAGCAGTTTTTCAAATAAAAAAATATGTTTGACTCTATATCACAAACAACTTCAGTAGAAACTACCTACTTAAAAAATAATTAACATGCTGTCTGTGCCTTTCGAGTCTATGACAGTTGCACTAATACTGCTAAGTATTGCCATAACTCATCACCATCAGAAATGTCTTAACGAAAATGAGTAACACTAAATTATAATCGAATGTTCAATAGCTCTTCAAACTCTAGCATTTATTTACAAGAAGATAAAGCTTATAATGGTGGCAGTGAAATTACCGGTCAGTAGGTAGCATATGAATATATTTCACGCTTAGGTATCGAGGTCTGGGGCGTTATATACCGTTTATTACTGTATTCCTACTACTAAATATATCTGTTAATATAATAAAAGTGTTCCATTGTAAGCATAATTTGCTCAAAATAGTCAGTGCGCGGAAAATGTTCTTGTATCACTTTGAGCAGCAGTCGAATTTGTCTAATTAGAGGCTTGTGAGAATCAATTATAGTTTCGCATGATGATATTTTTTCGTTGTTTCTTTACTTGACTTACATATTTGCATGCTTGCACTGCAGTCTACAGAAATAGGTATATATTTCTTGTTTGCACTTCTGCCCCAATTTTAATTTTCTTCTTTGGTTTGATTTTAATAGATTGTCTTTGCGAACCGACGGCTCTTTCGAACGTTATAGATTGGATTTTTTTTAAATATTGTTGGCTTAGAATATTTTTTATACTCTACTAGCTGACCCGCACAACTTCGTTTGCGTGATAAATCAAGAACCGCTCGACCGATTGTGTGCAAACTTCACATAAACCATCTACTAAATAGTCCGAACAAAGCCTAAAAATTTGGTATGGATAGGTGAGCCCGTTCTTGAGTTATAAAATTACAACGAAAAGTGGCATTGATTTTTATATATATACACTCGAGAGCAATGAATCCGGGTCACTTAAAGAATCCTAAAAATCTCGGAAACTAAAAATGCTAGGTTAATGCAATAAATTGTATTTAATAGACAATGTAATACTCCTTAAATGAAGGTATTAAAACTTCTTAGTTATTGTAAAGTTATATCATAAAAAAATCAAATTTGAAAAAGGGCCACTTTCGAAGATGGAACTACGAAATTACAGCATTTGGTGTTGCTTTTGTTTGTAATCTGTCATTTATGTGGGTACATAAACCATGTTGATAGTGCTCTATATTCATTAATCAAGCTGAAATTATGTCGCTTACGCCTGAAGAATGCACCAGAATACTTACAATGCTGGAAACCGGCCGGAGTCAGCGCGATACAGCCAGGACTGTCGGTGTGTCGCTGTCAACAGTACAAAAGTTCTCCGACGTTACGAAGAAACTGGTTCTAACCTACGCAGACCAGGAACGGGCAGAACCAGGTGTACCACAGCAAGAGAAGACCGATACTTGGTGAACACCATGCTTCGAAATCGCTTTCTCACAGGAACTGAACTCACCAATCAGTTTCGACGCCTCGGAGGAAGTAACCCAAGTGCATGGACAGTAAAACGTCGGCTTGCTGAATCTAACTTAAAACCCCTTAGACCTGCAAACGGCCCTAAACTGGAGCGTGGGCATCGTATTTCGAGACTAAGGTATGCCCAGAGCCACGTAAATTGGAGTATTGAAGATTGGTCAAAAGTTATGTTCTCCGACGAATCAAAATTTATGCTCTACAAGCACGATAGAAGACACAGAGTGTATCGAAGACCAGGGGAAAGATTCAAGCAAGCATGCATCGAAGAAAAAGTAGCCTACGGTGGTGGGTCTGTACTTGTGTGGGCCGGAATTTCTTCTGAAAGTCGCACAGAGCTGGTGATCATAGAAAACGGCTCTTTAACTAGCGTAAGATATGTGGAAGAAATCCTCAATGATCACGTTGGTCCATTTATGGTCAATTTAGGTGAGGATGCTATATTTATGCATGACAATGCCCGACCTCATACAGGTAGGATTGTGAATGACTACCTTCAAGAGATGAACATTACTCGTATGGAGTGGCCAGCGCGCAGCCCGGATATCAACCCGATCGAGCATGCTTGGGACGAGCTAGGCAGATGCGTAAAACAACGAAACCCTCCTCCAATCACGCTTCGTGAGCTCAAAATTGCTCTCACAGAGGAATGGGAGAATATTCCCCAAAATCGTATAAGGAACTTGGTGTACAGCATGCCAAACCGCGTAAACGCAGTAATGGAAGCACGAGGAGGCAATACGAAGTATTAAAATTCAAGAAAATCGTAATAAAATTCAAAAATTTCATGTTTCCTATTTTTGTTTTAAGGAGAGATCAGCAGTTTTTTCTTTATGTAATTTTGTGGTAATAAAATGTATGGTGACTCATATTTTTTTTACTTTCATTTAAGGAGTATTACATTGTCTATTAAATACAATTTATTGCATTAACCTATCATTTTTAGTTTCCGAGATTTTTAACATTCTTTAAGTGACCCGGATTCATTGCTCTCGAGTGTAGATTAATTTATACTCTAAGATTGTTGGAAATTCTCACACAACATCATCTAGCCCAAACTGAGGTATAAGCTTGTGCTATGGGATCTAGACGACTGATAGACATACATATAATATAAATACATACTTACATAAATATACATGGAGAACACCCAATCTCCGGATCACCTTCACGAAAAGTCCTACCTACTTCTAATGGAAATTCCGCTCATAATTGGTTAAATAAACAAAACCTTTTTGGTGTAGTTTAACCGTACGGCTAATGCCATTACAATGACTCATGCAAAGGCCCATCCATTAGCTACTATGAACACTCAGCGAGCAACTGACAGCTTGAGATACTGGAAGTCGTTTGGCGGTACAAGATAATATGTGTTCTGTTGTCGCAAATATATGAGTGCTATACGTGCGCGTTAAGTGGAGATCAGGCCTCCATGCTCCATGGTGTTGAACCAACGACCTCGTGTGATGAATGTAGGAAATTGCAAAAAGTGCCCTGGGTGAACTTTAAAATCTAGAGTCATAGTAGATTTCATATTTCATATGTAATGTTTTCCATCTATCTAATTATAACATGATAGAGTTCGGCCCTGGAAGAAGCAAAAAAAGATGATGATGACGATAGTTGAACGTGACAACTCAGCCTTAAATGGAACGCCTTATAGCGAGGTAACGCCGCATACGTCAAGTTTTTTCGTGCGTGCAGCCGGCTCCATCGAATTATAAGACTTTGTCACGTCAAAAAGTTATATTTAAATATGTTCTTAACGGCGACCTGCGTTTTACACTATGTCACACGAAATTGGTGAAAATTCGGCCCTCAGCTCTCAAGTTACCGCGTACGGGTAATACGCTTGTTATCTACAAACGTATTGGATTGGTTATCTTCTAAGTGTTACGTACATTAATTTAACTTGCTCGTCCCTGATTGGAAGATTTCCATCACCTTTCACTCTTTTATCAAATCGGTACAGCCATTTGTTAGTGAGCACGTTATTTATTTACACACACACACACACACACACACACACACACACACACACACACACACACACACACACACACACACACACACACACACACACACACACACACACACACACACACACACAAACACAAACACATACATTATACAACAAAAGGGTCATTGTCAGTTTTGTATAGATAAGTATTTTCCCCTTTTTTTTATTTTGTTCTAGTTATTTTTCTTTTTTTCTGTTCTTTATTTTACTCTGTACATAGTTAATTTAATATTTAACAACCTTACAAAAGGGTAGTGTAACACATGAATCCACTAAACCAAAAACCGTTGAGTTGATGAGATGAATATCAGGTGATAATATGGTAATATTGTCCGGCCCATGGGTATTTGTAGAAAAGGCCTTTGTTTGTGTTAAGACTACTGTATAATTATGTCTCTTATTTTCTACATGTTTCAATAGCTCTATTTTGTTCGTGACCCATTTCAGACCCTGATCGCATTCATATAATAACCATAACACTAAAAGCCATAATGCATTGAAGTCATTTATGACCATTGCTCCATTCCCTTAGGTTGAAACGTTGTGATACTGTCCTTCTATCTAATGTAAAGAACCCTTTTTAAATTGGGTCAGAATTTCCAAAGATTTAGCACGCTCAAACAAACAAACTGCGAATCCATTTCCAGTTTATAATATTGGAAAATGAAAATACTAAAGGGAAAACAGGTAACTGTAACAAATAGATCGGTGATCAGATCGATAAGAAGAATACACAAGCACGATGGATTCACACGTCTAAAAATGTAACAACAGTTTTACAACTTTTACAAGAGAATTTCAATAAAACAGTATAACCGCTGTGTGCTGTGTAAGTAGCATACATGTTAGATAAATAGTTTTTTTTTGCTACAACAAATGTGTGTGTGTTCCTTTTAGTTACATTTGCCAAATATTTGTACATCAGATACCAGATCACCACACGAAGTACTTGTTTTGGGTCTTAGAAATCTTAACGTGGTATCCTGTATTCTGACCGATTAACTTATTTATTAGCTGCAAAAACATTTACTTCTTATTCTTCCTTAGGAAATGAAGCATAAAAAGAACTTAACAAAACAGACTCTCTTTATAATAGAAACAGACTACGACCTTAAAAATTTACTAGAACTGTTTTATTTAGCAATGATTTCTACTTTTAGATTGTAGGTTTAATAAACTTAATTTGTAGGCTCTGTAGCACAATGTAAAAGTAATGACCATGTTTGATTTTCACATTATTTAGATTGATAAAATCTCTCAAATAAAGCCCCTCAAAAAGATACTTACAAATTATCATCTACCGCTGAAGTACTCGTAGTATGCTCTCTAAAAATTACAGTTACTATGTTATGTCCGTAGCGTATATGCATTCCTTGACACTTATTATAGTAATGTATCGTTATCGCTACAACTTCATTAATTAAATAGATACGCACAGCAGTTTTTTTAGACTGTGGCGAACTAGTTTGTCGAATTTCCCCAATTAACTATTAAAGAGTAGCAACTCGTATGCTTGACCAATTTGATTGCATAAAAGATAATCAAATAGTTCAACGTCTAATTCAAATTCTATGGATGTTGTCATTATAGTATCAGATAAGGAATTATGCCAACAGCCGGTATCACTCTGTCTCTTTTTCGCATCATAAGATCTATCGTCCTGTTCTTTTCTAACAAATTCCATTACTCTTTAGATTCATCCACGTCTAATTAATAACAGTAATTTATTTTGATTTAAAGTAGACGTTTTTGTCTTTTGTGGTTTCTCATCTTAGCTCGCTAAGGGCTGAACCTTCTTACTAAAATATTTAATGTGAAAGTTCTGATGTTTGTTACTGTTTCAAGCTCTAACGGCTGAACGTATCCGCGTGAAATTTGGTACAGGAATAGATTAAGTATAGATAGGAATAATACATAGGCTTTGTATCCCAGCAATAAGTTTACACGGGAGGTGGGAATAGTAATAAATAATTTAAATACACGCATAGTATCAAGCACTCATCTTATATTACGTATAGGTAGGTATACTTATCATGAACAACTAACCCGAATAGAATGGTATGTTAAAACTATTTACTCTTTCACACACACATCATTCCTACCTACTCCATTTTCCAACTAACTTACGTAGTCATTTCTCCAAATGCATTCTACTAACAGACCCACTAACATGTACAAGGCCACTTAGACAGTAAAATTTCTGTTCGCAAGCCGTTATGTACGCTGGCTGCCATAGAGCAATGCGACTAGTACAAGGGGAGTAGACATAGCATGTTTGCTTTACACATATTTGTCTGTCATAAAACGTTGCGGAGGGAAATTCTATTCTTTCTTATACACTGCAAAAGCAATCGACTGTCACTATGGCACTTACACAAAACGATTAAAAAACCGGCCAAGTGCGAGTCGAATTTGTGCAGAGTTCCGTAACAAAAAAACGGCAAAATATCACGATTGTTGTATTGGAGCTCCTCCTCAAATTATTCTTCTGATTTTAGTATTTGTTGTTAAAGCGGCAACAAAAATACATCATCTGGGAAAATTTCAGCTCTCTAGCTAGAGGGCTAAAATTATAGTACGGTACGGTACTCTAGCGGAAAACACGGTTCTTGAGATACAGCCTCGTGTCGAACAAACAGACAAGCGGACAGCGAAGTCTCATGAATATTGTATCGTTTTTACACTTTGGTACATACAGTCTTTTCTCAATATACTCATCATTTGAGACTTACAAATACAATATTTCTTATGTGTGTGTATAAGCGTAGGTACCCCTTTTGGAGCACGCTTTGACAGAGGGAAGTCTCAGTATGGCGCTTTTCCTCCCAATTAAGTTCATAGGTCGTGCTGCTCTATGCTGCCTTCAAAATGGCTTCAATGGTTCATTGTTGTGCATTCACGATGGGTTTAACGCGTTTAGCACGGAACATGCGGATTTTCTCAAGTAACAGGTAACTCTTTAGTGTTAATGCTTGCAAATCGATTGTTCTTAAAACAATTGATTTGCTAAACGCATTTGTTCTCTTAGAACCTTGTGTGGTGCTGCATAGTGATAATTTTATTACCGATGGCCGCGGTTTTGCCCACGTGGATGTCGGTTATCGCGACCAAAAGAATAATGATGCAAGGAAATTCAATCCTGATTATTTTAAGTGTCGGAAATTCAATTTTGATTATTTTATATTCTTGTTCATAACTCCGCATCTACTTGACCGATCGCGATGAAACAAACGTAAGATTTTAAGTCTGACCAAGATTTTGTTATAAAATATCCACGTCAAAATCGGTTCAGCAGTTTTTGAGTTCATAGCGACCAAACAGACAAGATTAAAAAAAATC
Source organism: Miltochrista miniata (assembly GCA_933228765.1). Lineage (NCBI taxonomy): Eukaryota > Metazoa > Arthropoda > Insecta > Lepidoptera > Erebidae > Miltochrista > Miltochrista miniata. The sequence goes on from OW121756.1 coordinate 28,914,278, forward strand.
TGTGTTCAGTTTCGTTGATATAACATAATCCAAGATTTTTTTTATTATCTCCATTGTACAGACACTTTCATTTTACAATTTTATAATAGTATAAAAGTCGTATGATAAACGCCGCGGTAAGATTTAAACTATTAATTTATGAACACACTGACCTCTTTAATTTTTGATTAAAGTGAAATAGCTACTAACTGTGATACTGTTTTGCTCTACTTAGTGTCTGAATCTCATTATTTTAATTATTAATAATTACTTTCTTTAATAAAGCAAACTCGGTCATATCCAGAAATATTCACTAACCATTTATTGTACTAGTTTCTTTTATTTACTAACATTTACAATACAACGTAAGGAAATGTACTGTCTTCATTTGATACTTTTGAACTTGTCTGAAAATTTATCTCTCGTATAGACTTAGGGTTAGGCGAAGATACATATTGTCTTTAGGTAACAGTAACAAGAGAATAAATTGCAGCAATTTCGTAAAATATTAATATTAATATTTTCGTGTAGAATGAAAGAACTAAAATAAGAAACCACTACGAACTACTTACTTATGAAATGTTCATTCATAAAATAATGAGCCAATGCATTTTGTAGTATCAAATACGAGCACGTTAATTCTTCCAAAACCTTGGTTTAAGAATAGAATTTATAGAACTTCCTAAAATTTATGACATTGCCTGACCTTTTGGTTCTTACTTTCTAGGCTGGATTGCAAAGAAAACCTGTTTTGTCAACCAGTCTCTAGGTTTCTTATAAAACCATCTTCAACACCAGCAAATATTTTAACAAATAACACAACTCGCAAATTCGTCGTTAGTGTTTATAACCAATGATTTATCATTTTAACGCATAACGAATGATCTTATAAATCGATATTTAGAAAATAATCTCGTGTCATCACACCTGACATTTTTTAAAAGAGATCGCACGAACTCGGTCAATCGATAAACAATATCAATATAATCTTTGTTTACCTTACATCAATTTCCTGGGAATTAGAAAGTTATGTCAATAATCGAAATGTGACCATTGTATTATACGATTCTAGTTATACCACTATTCTTCTAAAAATATCATGATTTTCATCCGATATACCCAGTTGTTTCATTGTGCTATGATTTAGAAGTGAAATTTCAGTACTAAAGTGTTGATATTTATATTAATCGTCTTCCCGTTTTGAAGTCGTGTCTGTACGAGTTTTCTTTATTTTTCTATGCATTCAATTAACAATATGCCCATTACCCATACCTACTTACTTTTTTCTTCTCAATTTTTTCTTGACTTTCTGAGTTTATCTTTAGGTTTTTCTTTACTACACTACTATTCTTTTTTATTCTCCTGCTACATTTATCCATTTTCTTTTATTCCATCTCTTTCACGACTTTGAATGTTTAAGATATTCCATCCAAAAATTGAGAGTCACATAACCGAAAAGTGAGAGAAAGCTTTCGTGAGATATGAATAATGAGTTTTATCTTCATTTATATAATGTTTACTAATAACTGATTTTCTTTGTTTCAGGTAAACCTAACGAAACGTGTTCTAGTGCAGTGCTATATTAAATATTATGTTAAGTGACACTTGTGCCGTCTCGAGGGACAGGTGACAATTGTGTTGTGTACATGCTAGAGTGTTCTAGATGATGACTGTTTGGAGAGCGAAGAACACTAGTCGTCGGAAATACGGGAGTTGGTATGTATATTGTTGATATTTATTTTCACCCGCTTAGTTCCCGTTCCCCGGAGAATACAGGGAGAAAATATAGCCTATGGTAACCGGGGATAGTGTAGCTTCTTAACAGTGAAAGAATTTTTTAAAACGGTTTTAGTAGTTTCGGAGCCTATTCGATGCAAACGAACAATAAAATCTGTTCTCTTACAATATTAGCATAGACCAGAAAGAGACAATCAAACTCTTTAGTAGACTAAACGACCTTTTTTTATCGTGTGGATGCTTTTCTTTTACGTGGGGAATGCGGTATGCACGATACCCTCCGTTGGGGAGACGGAGGACGTGTGTGGGACTCCCGGTTTTACCAATTTACCCACTAAACTCCGCGAAGGCCTACATCGAGGAAGAACCCCAGGAACGCATCAGCGGCTTCTGGGGCTCCCAGCAGACCTACGGCTACCACTGCTGCCTCCCCTGGGGAACACACGATGCCCTTCCATCGGCCTACGCCCAGCAGTCTCGGGTACGCCCTCGGAAGGATTACCCCAGAGGTTCAGCTTTGACCGCCATCTTGGTCTGTTCCTAGGGATAGCCTGGTCCACCTACGCATATTTATTGATAGACCTTTGTAACTAGTCTTGGGAGTCCTGGGATATCCTTCCGAGAGCTTACAAGGGGCTCCCAACCGTAGGCTGTTAGGTAGGATACGTGTGGTTCTTAGTCTGTAGGAGTCCGGCATAGCATTCCCGTAGGATTTTCCTGTAGTTAAAAAAAAGACCTTTGTAACTAGAGTTTAATTTTGAGTAGAAACCAATGCATACATTTACATTAATTAGACAGGAAGAGGAAAATTACTTAGAGAGCTCTCAGATACATGTAACTGGCATAGAATATATATTATAATTATAAACTTAACGCAGGAAATATCCTCCAACTATATGATTTATAAACCATCAATAGCAGTAATTGACACTTTTATAACCTTTCATTATCTAAATTTATCCCTACTGTAACAAAATGATAGAGAAGAAAATGTCTGGACATTAAAACATTTTCCTCAAAACAAATTACGACTCGTAAATCTAAGTAATTGAATGAAATAGGATAAACATTGTAAAAATTGACATTTGCTTATTATTATCACATAGGAACGGCTAATAATAATAATTCTGTAACTTCGTAGTGACCTACCGAGTACATCATTTGTTTAGAAGTAGTAGTGTACTAGCTTACTCACGTCTTTAATAAATAAATAGAATTATGACTGGCAAACTAAGCAAAGCATCGTTTTTGAATGAACTTTGATTAAGCCTTCTACAAATTAGAAACCGCTTAAGAAGTTTATTCAGCAATACTTTTTCCTATTATTTGGAGATACATCCTCATGAATGCGCAATAACGCGCATACTACACGTGCACAATAAGCTGTGGATCGCTTGGGAACAAACTCTTTCCAAACGTGCCTCAACTTATCGCGCGTATTAAACATAAATGCATATCACGCCCCACAACCAGTTAGTCAAATTATTTATAATTACTATTTCATATTTACTTTTTGTATATCATTAGTATTGTACATTTCTGTAAAATAGGTGCAAATTTCTCCTTATATTCACCTTGTAAAACATTATAAGTGCCTCATAAAACGTATTTGAGAACAGTAAGTATACAAAAAAGGCTACGATGAAGAGGAATATTGATTTATTACACACTACGATTAACGATGAGTAAGCGAATAGTTCTCGTGAGAAGCAGTACGTCTACTACAATTACTTTCGAATGATACTTTCCGTTTACCGCGGTGGATATAGAGCAATAAGATTAATCATGTCTCAGTCTTTTAATGAACTTTCCCGCATTATATTCTTCCTAATAATCACGTCTGTATCATGCCAATAAATACACTGTTCTTTATGTACGGTATAAAGGCATGTTTGTGGATAATAAGGGCCAAGTGGAGTATCTCCCATGAGGAGAGTTCGCAATGGCAGACAAAGCCTGTCGGGGCCTTGTGGTTATCCTTCTGAGAGTCATTTATGAGGATTTCCACACGTAAAAAGCAAACGGCCACATTTTAAAAGGTCCATTCAGATACGTCAGGAATAAGTGTATGGACATGATACCTTTGCCAAGAGTTGAATTTAGTAGTCCCAAAAAATAAATGACCGTGCAAAGTGGAGATAGAAGAAAATTAAAGTCGAAGAAGAAGTTCAAAAGCGAGAACTTTGAATGAAAAAGAGTCTAGCGTCGCTATATTCTATTGACAGCAAAAGCTTAGTTCTGATCCATCTGCGCGTGATTCTTGCCCGTCAATTCGAGTTCAAGTTCAATAAAAGTTGTGTCCTCAATAATTGAGGACACAACTTTTAATTTTTTAATTCTTTTTTTCACAACGACCTTCGGCTATTTTCCTTTAACAGTTCGTTGATGATTCTATGTTGATACAACATGTTAACATACTGGGGCTGTGTGCCTGTTGGAGTTCAGATTGGCTGAATTGGTATGGATGGTCAGTCGACAGTTACTTTAAAAATTGTTAGAACACAGGTGTAGTTGATTAAAACAGAAACCACTGGGTACGTAGCCATTTTGGATGGTAGGTAAGCGATATTTCACACTTAGATCAGAAATATTTTTATATAAACTGTAAAAAAATCACTCGCGTTCACCAAATTTTGTGCCTTGTTAAACTTTATGCTAACTAAGCTTTAGATACATACGGGAGGCAGGCATAAAGTCTGGCAATATTAAAATAATAACAGATAGTTTATGCGACATGACTTGTATAAAATATCGTTAAACCATATCGGCACGTGTTCGCGGTCAACCATAACCGGGTGATGTGGTTAGGCCGATCACACACGCGAACGCTTTTTCTTGGCGATGGAAATTACCGCAGATTATTTATTACAGTTTTGCATTCTGTAGTGTACAGGGACGTTTACTGCTTTAAATTCAATAGGTCATAAATTTATTTAGTTCGGTAGTTCCAACTTAGTTCGGTAGTTAACAACTTAGTTCGGCAGTTAACAACTTAGTTCGGTAGTTCAGTGGTTAGAGCTGAGAGCATCGCCCTTGTTATGTTTGTCACCGGTTCAAATGTTTCTAGTTACTACTTCACGGAAACCCTTTCAGTTGATTAGGTATTCATTGTTTTGGAAATGAAGGAAAATATTTTGAATCATCAATTTGTAAATAAATTCTCAAATTTTATAGGTACTCGTAGTAAAATAATTCGAACTGAAGTTTTAACGTTTATTTATGATGTGTTTAAATGTATAGACATTTTTACGAGTAGCTAAGCTTTAAAAGTTGAGGCACCGAAGATTTCGACAGACATACTAACGGGGGAAAATTGTACATGAAATAAATAGATTGTACCCTTTTTTTAACGTGAAGGAAATTCATCATGGATGCTATGCCGGACTCCTACCTACTAAAAAACCTCACGTTACGCCCAACTGCCTATGGTTTGAAGCCCCGGGTAAGTCCTCGGAAGGATGTCCTAGGACAAATTAGTTAGATTGTACTTTAAATTTTGAAGTGTGTTACCTGTACTAATATTATAAAGACGAAAGATGTAATTGACTGTTTGTTTGCATTGAAAGATCTCCGAAACTCCTAAACCAATTTGAAAAATTCTTTCACTGTTAGATACACTCCCCCCGGGTCTCATGAATTTATTTCCGTAATCCTACAAGAATAGGGATCACACAGGTGAAATCGCGTGACCTTGGCTAGTAAATTATTAACTGCAAATAGAAACACTAACTACACCAATGAAAGTTCGATAATAATTGACCATATTATTATTAAGACAAATTATGTACAACCTTATATTTATTGCCGAGTCCAATTAACCAGTAAAAGAACCTTACTAATATTATAAATGCGAAAGTTTGTGAGTGTGGATGTGTGGATGTTTGTTACTCTTTCACGCTCTAACGGCCTATCGGATCTGGCTGAAATTTGGTACAGGGATACATTATAGTCTGGAATAACACATAGGCTACTTTTTATCCCGGGAATAAGTTCCTACTGGAATCGGGAACGGGAACAAACTTTTACGCGGGTGTAGCTGCGGGCATCAGCTAGTATATTATAATGTTAATCCTATATTATAGTCGTAAATGTCATTAATGTCGTTTTACTCATAAAAGACGTAATCGGATAGGGTTATTTTAAATCAAAGTAAAATTTATGGAATTGTTTTCGATTTAACTGGAAAGGAAGGTATAATTTGAAACCATTTTAATGACTGTTTGTTGATGACAGCTATTGTTCGAAAAATAATTAGTAATTAACAATTTATACTGATAAATTTAATCATCATTTTACTTAACTACAAGTTTCATTTGCGTTTGAAATATGTCTGGTTGATAGAGACAGCTGTATTGTAGTTCTTGACATTTTCTGATTTCTTTTAAAAAATATACATATATTAACATAAAATGCCTAATTTTGACAAGTGGTAAGTGAATGTTTTTGTATTACTACAAAAAGAAAATCAACACAATTTAGTTGTACTAATCAAATCACAGGCTCCACAATACAACAATGAGATACGTTATAAGTATTAAAATCTGACCTTAAAATGCAATTTGTGTGATTGTGTGAGGAATTCCTTAACCACATCACCGCATAAATTTTGATTGATGAAAATGTCCCACATTTCGGCTGACCAACCTTAATAATTCAAGGAACAGGTGATGAAAAAATGCATGCGGTTTCATTTGTATGGGTTCCGTTGGTAAATAATTGAATATCGATGTTATGTTATCAGTTGTCTAGATCCCATAGCACAAGCTTATAGCTTAGTTTGGGCTATATTATGTTGTGTGAGAATGTCCTACAATATTTATTTATATTTATATTTCGTCGCCAAAAATTTTTGGCACATGTAGGTAAATCATAAAAAAAAACTTCTTTTGAATATAGAACAGGAACAGAAATAGAGGTTTTATCCTTTTCTTTTGTAGGCAGTGGCAGGCCCACGTATGGTTTTAGTCGACAAAAGTCTGGCATGGCTTACTGTGTTGCTCGTTTTCTCTATATTATATACATGCACTAAAACAATTCGCGTCCAAACCCTGGGGTCTGCGTCTTCTAGAGACGTCAGATTTCCGGCTCTTTTCGAAGCTGAAACTTGGTGATGAGCCATAAAGTTCGTGTAAAAAATATCGGTTCACAAGAAGGAATTTACCCGTTGATCCCTAAAAGCTGGCAGTTGCGGCTGGTCAAAAGCGCGATAAGGTTGGCTCTCTGGCCCAAAATGTATCTGATAAAATAATGATTTATACAAAACCGGCATCGTCCATACATTGAGAACATGCGTTATTAACACGGTTGGTTATTATGGATACACCGTGAATATAATGTATTAATGTCTGAACTTATGCGTGTGGGCTTTATGATATTGCATTTTAACGAATTAAAAAAAACTGGGTTCTCAAAAACTTATTCAAGTAAATACTTGATTGACTGTGTAATGAAGCCGAATTATTCAAAAGTGAATTACACATGTTTTCAATAAACTTAAAAAATATTAGTGTATGTGTCATCGCATTTAAACTTTGATGATAGCGAGGTATGCCTTCTTCATTGTGATCCAAGCATAGGCTCTGCTCAATAAATCCAAAAAATATGGAGTATTAAACCTAAACAGTAGCGAAAATCCAAGGATAGTCCAAATAAATAGAAAAGTACTTTTTTTTGGGTCATGGTTAAGATCATCCTTAAGTCTCAGTTTCTAGATTTAAAAAACTTAGTGCAGTGCAATGGACACTATGCGTAGCAGTCTCAACCCTGAAGGGTGGCCAAACTACCAACAAAACAACCGCCGTGTTTGCCTCGCCTCTGCTGAGCCGAGACATATGTCACAGTTTCAGTCACTGCGACTCGTTAAAGGGACAACTTGAACTGAATTGGGAACTCTCCTCAGCCTTCCTTAGGCCTTACCCGGGGTTCCCGAATCTTGGCAGTGGTAAAGCACGTGTGGCTTCAGTAAATTAGAGACCGACAGCATCCATTAAAGATGGGAAAGGAGACCGATAGACGACACCTAAGCCCGAGGATCTCTCTGAAAGCAAACCAGAGATGATATGAAAAATGACACAATAGTACAACTATTTTAATCAAAAACTATTTTTCCAAATATTGTAGGTGAATAAGGATTACTGGAACCATTAAAAGCTATAATGACCATTAAGCAGCATTTATTTCTCGTTATAGTATTTTCAAAGTTGTTTTGAAATTTGATACCTTTAAGGACACGGAGATCTCGCCTATGTAACTCAAAATCCGGTATCATTAATATTATATTACGTAGCTTTTAATAAGTGTAAAGTAATGAGTCTATAGTAGGTACCGACAATTCTAACTGCGAGGTTGACAAAGAACCAGTTTATCATATTCTTGTTTAATTTTATAAGAATCCTGCCACTTATTTTAAAGTGTTTTGAAGGGGGTCATGACGATTTTAGTATTGTTATTCCTGGTAGCTTGGAAGGACAGGCACCGACAGTATAATCTAAAATTTGATTGTATCGTTTGTTGACAGGAGTTTTAATCTTCAAACTTTGACTTCAGGTTTCTCAGGCTCCTGAGATCCTAATTAGGTGTAAGTGTATATAGTTTAGTTTTTATTCTGATTTATTCGAGAGTTTTCATCCTCCACATAATGGGCAGGTACTTTTACGAAAGTATTTTCCTGGTCACCTTTTCGGAATTAATAAATACGTGACTGCTGAAAATTTCAAACCGATCTGGAACATATCGAGAATATTATCTGTGTGGAACTTTCTCACTATTTTATTCTGTTGGTTGAAAGAAAGTAAAAAAATATTGTCATAATATAATCTTACTAATACATACATACATACATACATACATACAGTATATTATAAATGCGAAAGTTTGTGAGTGTGGATGTTTGTTACTCTTTCACGCTCAAACCGCTGAACGGATCGGGCTGAAATTTGGTACAGAGATACATTATAGTCTGGAATAACACATAGGCTACTTTATATCCCGAGAATAACTTCCCGCGAGAACAAATTTTACGCGGGCGAAGCTGCGGGCATCAGCTAGTGTTAAATAAATCTAGTCTTTAAATCATTGGAAAGCGAACAGGATGAGACCAATATGTAAGTAGAAAGAGCCAATAGGCCAATGATACAGGACAAATATTTGTCCGCCAACACTCAAACCGTTAATCCATCGCATGTTGGCGATAGGCTATTTGTTTACTAGCTATTTGCCGTCTGTTTGCCGAGAGAATACCGATATTTGATATAACCATCACTTAGACCTCAAAGTGCATGTCAGCGGCTAGCTGGGCGATGAACGGCGATACAAGAGAGTAAGGCGGTACTACCGGGATAGCACCCGAACCTCCCTCTAGGTGAGGCCGCAGTGGTAGCCGTAGGTCTGTTGGAAATCCTTGGGACATCCTTTTGAGGGCTACCCGGGGCTCCCAACCGTAGGCTCTTAGTTGGGATACATGTGGTTTTTAGTCGGTAGGAGTCCGGTGTAGCATCCCTGCTTGCAGGATTTTAATTAATTTTAAGAAAAAAGAAGGTGGCACTGCGCACCCATATAAGCAAACCACGCTCGTTGCGTTTAGAGAGTAAGCAATTTCCAACAATCGATGTTCGAAGTTTCTCCTGTACTCTGGCGCCGCGCTCTCACCGAAATCGCCGCCCGCCGCCTCGCCCGCCGCTAACATCAAGTTTGAGGCCTTACTGGTAACGGGGAGCTATTATAGTGTCGCAAATAGTCGGACATACATAGTAGTTCGGCCATAGCCGCACATTACGCAGCAATGTAATTATTTGTCACGAATGTACCATTGAACAGTGCTTTTACTTGTAAATATCATATTTAATGTACTCGGGTAATTACTAGTAAGAAGTCTCAGGATGTTAAAAGTAGAAATCGGTGATATAAAACGTGTTATGTAGAAAGAAATCGATGCCATATTCTATGCGTAGACTTATGAAGTTATGATATTCTGCATCAATTTTCAAATTGATTTCGATATTAACGAATTCTTTATCTTGCCATTGAAAACAGACTCTTCTTTGTAGACGAGTTTTTTTTCAGTAAGTATTTTAATGATGATATAATAAAATTGCAGACGCCCCCTTTCTCGGCCCTTTCTTTGAAAAGTTTTACTTACATACTGATCGAAAATTCCATGGAGGACTTCACATTCCATTAGACAGGCTTTCTTAGTGCTTTTTTATATTATCGGACATCCGAACTCCGAACAAGAGATTATTATGATAATGAACTAACTGCTAATCCTTTAGAAGTTAATGATTGTGTTGGTTGATTGGGGTCAAGCTAAATATTCTGAATATATTTGATGATTTCTCTTCAAATTTGAATGTCCGTCTGAAAAGAGGTTATTGGTATTTACAATACCTACCGATATCATGACAGTTAGGTGAAGGCTAGACGCTTAGTAGACCTTTTAATCTTTGCTTGGTAAATTTGTGGTCAATTATTTTTCAAATTAACATCCAAGGCGACTAACAGATTTTTTTCAAAATCTATTTCCACTATTACTAATTTATAATGGCTGGATAGAATGGCTATGTGGTATGTGATTTCCATAGATGCATCTGTGGTTCCACGGTGGAGGCCAATGGTCATCACGCACTGAGTTGTAGATGCATGGGTAATCCCCTTAGCAGTCCCATGGACTGTTGTGGTATTGAGGCCAAATAATTCGCGAAGGAAATAGGGCGCAGAAATAATGAGGTGTGTTATGTTTTGTTTATAAAGGGTGTTTTTTTTCGAGGTATAGAACTTTGAAATGGAATAAAACGAAAGTGATTGTTTTTATTGATATGGAAATGACTTTATTCGCAAGGAAATCTTCTGGCATTATAATTTAAATATGATTTCTGGCATATAACCGCCATGGCTGGCTCGGACGTAGTCTAATCTAGAGGTCCAATTTTCGATGACTTTCCCAACATTTGTGGCCGTATAGCGACAATATCGCGCCGAATGTTATCCTCCAAGTGGTCAATCGTTTCGGGCTTATCGGCGTAGACGAGCGACTTCACATATCTCCACAGAAAATAGTCAAGTGGCGTAAAATCGCACGACTCTGGAGGCCAATCCACGTGTCCAAAACGTGAAACTATGCGGTAACCAAACGTTTCCTTCAATAAATCAATTGTGGCACGAGCTATGTAACATGTTGCGCCGTCTTGTTGAAACCACTACTCCTGCACATCATGGTTGTTCAATTGATGAACGAAAAAGTCAGTAATCTTCGCTCTATAGCAGTCACGATTGACTGTAACATTCTGGTCAGCATCGTTTCTAAAGAAGTACGGACCAATTATTCCACCAGCCTATAAAGCACACCACACAGTCAGTTTTACTGGATGTAACGGTGTCTCAACATACACTTGAGGATCATCATCACCCCAAATATGGCAGTTTTGTTTATTGATGTATCCATTCAACCAAAAGTGAGCTGCACCGCTAAAGAAAATTCGCTTATGAAAATCACGATACGCATTTCGGACAGAACCATGATTTTCAGAATAAATTTGCACAATTTGGAAGCATTGTTCAGGCTTCAGTCTATTTATGTTAAAATGCCAAACCATACTAAACATAAATCACTTTACAGCTGACAAAAATACCGCCGGTTAAAACAGCTAGGCCAACTTAAAGTTCTATACCTCTAAAAAAAACACCCGATATATTTATGGCAATGATAGTAAAATAAATACATTGAAGATATTTTAATAATAATGGCTATATTAAGAATTATGGGATTATGAGTGCGAAAATATAATTTGTGTTTTCTGTTCTTTTATTTCCTGTTCGGGTTTATAATGAATCATCATTTTTCTATTAGGTGTATTACTTTTGATAGGTTTCTTTTATCCCAAATTAAATACAGCAGTATTTAATTAGTTGACTCTGTTTTATTAGACGCGCTGTACGTTGGAGAGGTCGGAGTTAGTGGTTCGGTCATAATTATACGAAGTTGCTTTGGGATAGCTACATCTCCCATTTAGGAAGGTAATCATCCTGTATCGTCGGCTATAATTATAGATTAAGCACCCTGATTAACATAACAATTTACTTCTTGTATTCAGCTAAAACAAAATAATTATGAAATAAAAAAAAATATTAAAAGATAAGAAATAGAAAACAGTAAAGATCTTCAACTATCAGTTAGTAATAAATTAAATATGAAGAAAACTTTTCATTTTACCATATATTATAATGTAAATAGCCAATTTGTGAAGATACCCACCTAATGACGCAGTTTCTATACCTATATTATCTAATTGCACTGCCGTGCCCCCAAGCCAAGTCGAGCGCGAAGCAAACACTAACGTACCATCCTTTACAGGAACCATTTCGCCGCATTTTCAGGCCCCTAGTAGAGAACCTTTGGATAAGACCAGAACGCAGAAATTTTCGTCATCGAGTAAGCTATAATCACATACTTAAAATCCAAAATTTTAAGTCTGTAGGTCATTTACTTCCGGAGTTAAACGAAAGCAAAGTTTCGCATTTATGACACTCATTCACTCATGATCATCAAAATACAACTAGTACTTCCCATAAACTCAGAGAGCTGAAATTTGGTACAGAGTTAGGGTTTAATCACCACATAAAGGGAAAACTATAAAAACTAGGATAATCGAAGATACCTGGTGACCCTGATTAGAAAACACAAGAGCCCAACCAAACTATTAGAGATCGACATACCGCCTTTACAAATAATATTCAACTAGGTAGGCCGCTTTATTTGAAGTCAAAAATCGAAGGTCTGAAGTATCTGATGAAGAACCTTCAGCTGGTCTCAGGTGTACTAGAGATATGGTAATGCCCCCTTCTACTATTGGGACACAAAAAATCGACATCTGACACATCTTTTAATTTAATCTAGCCTATAGCATCCCACTGCTGGGCGAATGCCTCCCCTTCTGCTTTTAATCACTACATATTATAAAACAAAGTCCCCAGCCGCGTCTGTCCGTCTGTCTGTCTGTATGTTCACGATAAACTTAAAAACCACTGCATGGAGTTTCAGGCTGAGATCACCAATCGAGAGAGTGGTTCTCGAGGAAGGTTTTCGTATATAATTTGTTGAGTTTTTGTTGACATTGACTAAAATATTACGACATTAGTCGGAGAGGTCAGAAAAAAATAAGGCGTCTGGAAGCTTTTAACGAAAACGCTGCCTAAACTCTTCGAGGTATTACAAAATAATGTACCATGGAATTGTGTATCTTATATAGGCCTACAGAAAAGTCCGCGGCAGCATATGTTTATCTCTTAAGGATAACATACAATAACCATGTTCATTCTTTAAAAATTTAGTAATTATAAAGTGGTAATTGGAATGCTATTTACACCAAGAAAGTGTTAACCCATCTCAATTTAAATACATTAATGGGCATAAAAATATAATGAAAATTATTTGTTCTCTTTACACCATGCAAATTAAATGAATACCTTAGGAGATATAGCAAATCAAAATAATGCGCTACGAAATTAATTTTGTGTCGCCATGATTGAACTGGGTCAAACATTATACGGGTCACATACTAACTTATTCTTCTACTTTTATCGCAAATATTTTTTCGTTAGAAGTGAATAACGCTTACAGCAGATTACTTTAGGTAGGTGTAATATTTCAAAATAAGCAATTTCATAGAAAATAGTAAACAAAGAGCCTTTATTTTAGAATTTTCTTCAGTATTAGCCATTTACATACAAACATCGGCGTGTTACAATTTTATTACATGTATCAATGTAGTAGACGTAACGTGTATAAAATGACATCAATCAAATGTCATCAATATTCTGAAAAAGAAATTAAACATAGAGTTCACAAACTGTTTTGAAAATACATACTGTCCCTACCTTGGAGGATCGTTATGAAAATAACATGATAGTAAACAACCACCACTAAGCAATACGCTTCTCCAGCGTGTGCTGTGTGGGGAGAAGAGTCTGTTTCGCTGCGCATTGGCACAGATGTCGAGCGCGTTCACTAATTCACGTAACTCGGGAGTGTCGTGTCGAAAACTGATGGGTTAGAAGAGTACATAATTTCGAGGCTCGCCAAGGCAAGAGCACAAGAGCAAACTTCACACAGCTGCGCCCCGTATGGCAGTTGCGAAAATTGACTCGAAAAGTGAAACCCAAAACAAAGTCAACGTTAAAACTGTACTACTATACGGATGCAAGACATGGAAGGTCAATAAAGACATTTCGCACCAGCTACAAGTTTCTAGTTGACCTCTAACGGATCTTCGGTATTATACGGGCCCGTTAAAATCACAAACGTAAGCCTATTGGAACGCTGCAGTGAGACCCCTATCCACTAACAGATCAAACGTCGGAAGTTTAGCTGGATTAGACACACGCTGCAAAGGGACCATGATCAAATACCAAGGCAAGCCTTACTGAAACTACTGAAAGAGCGGAGCAGCAATGTGAAATGTTTTGAAAACGGGGAAAATTTAATCGATATAAGAGTATCCGTTGCGCCTCTGCGTAAATGGTTAAAGTTACATAAAAATAATGTATTACAAAATTGAAAAGTTAAAAAGTTGTTAAACAAAAAACCTGTTTTCGATCTATTCATTTCGTTCGATCACAGTTACCTTTTTATTAACATGAGGAAAATTCTACATGTATGCTATGCCGGACTCATACCGACTAAAAACACACGCATCCTGCTTAACAACCTACGGTTGGGAGCCCCGGGTAAGCGGAGCTACCACTGCGGCCGCACCTATTGGGATGCGGGAGCTATCCCGCGTCTTTGAGAGGTTTTCGATCACAGTAACGTTAATTATTTCTAAAATAATGAATAGTAGCAACGCGACGGAAGTAAACGCGACGGGAACAAATGACGTGAAACATGATATCAAAATAACAATAGCACACCGCGCTCTTTCTCTCTCTCTCTCTCTCTCTCTCTCTCTCTCTCTCTCTTTCTCTCTTATAAGACGCAACGAAGTTGCGCGGGTCAGCTAGTACAAATATAAATAAAATTAAAGGAAAACTCTGGATAAGACTAGACTGGCTTTAATACTTATACTTACAAGTTTACAAGAAGAAATAGTCGAATGATTATCTTTATTCTACTCGAAAATTACACAAATTAAATAAACAAATTACACTAAAATATTAATTTCGCTCAAAATTTGGTCAAAATATAACGGCATGAACGCGAATGGGCAATACAAAAAACTGTTGTACAAGAATCAGAACCGGAAAAAAAGAAAAGAAAGATCTGTAATAATAAAAAAAACTACTCCTAAAAAGAAAAAAACTGCGTCTAATAAGAAAATCTGATAAAATAAATCAATATGCCCACGTTTCTACAAAAAGAAGTGAAATCCCACCAAAAACATTCTGTAAAAAACTAGCCAAGTCTCGTTGGAGCTACTTGTTTATCTCTAAAAAGTAATGAGATCTAGACAAAGTCGTGCCAAGTCCAAGGTTCCTTACTGCGATTACTTTATTATTATAGTTAATGTTGTGTGACTTGGCCGTTGAAGGGTACACAAGGGTACAAAACAAGATGCTTCATGACACCATTGCTCCAATCTGTCGCCAGAACCGCTACCCATTGACGATCGAAAATTGCCACTTGGAGAACGTTAGTTCAATAACTAGTCAATTATTATTATTATAATCATTGATAGAAGTCCTTCTGTACGTCTATTTTATGTTAGATCGGTGGTCGATTTGCCGCTTCAAAAAGAAGAGAGCAGAAGTCAGCATTGTCAATGCTGAATGCATGTGTTGCCCAATCAATAACAGCCTAAAATGAGACACTAGCGTCCAATTACCAATACCAGTATGGGCTATTATCTCGCTTAACAAACATAGGTAGTGACAACAGATATAACATTACGTGTAAACATAATTGACTTGTACACACTCACGTATAAAGAATTTTCAACGGCCAAGTCACACAACATTAACTATAATAATAAAGTAATCGCAGTAAGGAACCTTGGACTTGGTACGACTTTGTCTAGATCTCATTACTTTTTAGAGATAAACAAGTAGCTCCAACGAGACTTGGCTAGTTTTTTACAGAATGTTTTTGGCAGGATCTCCCTTTACATTTAATACTACACTGATTTCTACCACATCTTTAAATATAAATATAAATAAATAAATATTCACGGACGTTTCACACAACGCTATCTGATCCCAAAGTAAGCTAGGAATAACCTGCTTGTGTTATGGGTATCAGATCACGGATATTAATACTTATATACTTTTAAATACATACAAATAATACATAGAAACACCCAGACTCTTGAGACAAACATTTATGGGTCACACAAATATTTGTCTCCGTTGGGAATCTAACCCACGACCTCCAGCGCCGCAGGCGGTATCACTACTGACTGCGCCACAGAGGCAGTCATTATATTATCTTCTCCCCTTTTAACGTGGAAAGTCCTCATGGATGTCATGCCGGACTTAAACCGACTAAAACCACACGGTCCCGACCTATTCGTCTAGCGCCGGGTGCCCGCCCTGGGGAACTCTCATTAATTATTCTCGCCCTTTTTTATACGTGGAATTCCTACATGGATGCTGTGCCGGACTCCTACCGACTAAAACCACACGATGTCCTACAACTGTCTAAGGCCGGGAGTCCCGGGTAAGCCCTCGGATGTCACAGGTACTATTGTCTTCCTACAATAAATTATATCAATTGATTATTATCAAAGATCCTATACAATGTCACTTTTTATCTATGACATTCATCAAAGATGGGTATAAAAGATAATATCTGCAGAAATCAGCACTTATAATGTAAATGTTCAGTGTTTACAACTAACGTTATTTATTTTCTTTGATATGGTGATAAATAAACATGGTAGTAAATTACCATTCCTTATGATAATGGCAATAGATAGTGTGCATAATTTATTACTAGTTAATAGTTAATTAATTTATAGGCAACAAAAATGTAAAAAGGAATGTATTTCTAGGACTCTTCAAAACATTTTTTTTTATAACTATAATTTTAAACCAGTCGTAAAGGGTTACGTATGTATAGTGAAAATAATTTACGTAATTTTCACATATCCAGGAAACATATTTGTTCACTTGCTGGGATATTTGGAACAAATCGCAACTTTAAATATATAAGGGTAGGTATCTAATTTATAACGTAGGTAAACCTAAACCCGACTGCTTATATAACAAATAATAAATATTGTGAAACAATACAAGTGTCGTTTTTAATATGTGCAGCAAGTTCCACCAAGTGCCATCAATTAACAGTATAAATAATATAACTAGCTTTGGCGACTTTGAGACCAAATTTTGAAAACAGCATTACCCCGCGTTTTTCCACGAATTTGAACAAAATGGTTTTTATTTGATTAATATTTTGAGTCTTCCATATGCGCGCAATGAAAATGGGCCCATAATTAAATTACCTTTTAAAACATCCAAAGGGTAAGTTGGGGATGCTGCATTTGTATTCCATTCTCCCATTATACGGGCAATAAATAATATGCAATAAAATAGAATATGCTATTTGCAAAAATTAGATACCCACCGTGTCGATCACGCCGTTGCTGTTGATTTAAACGAGAAAAGGAAATTACAACGATTAAGCATCGATTTTTAATTAGTAGATATCTTCATTAAATGTTATTTGCCTTAGCGTCTGTCTGTTCAAAGCTGCATGAATTCAATATTAAGAAATTGCATACAAAAATATAGAAGAAGACCAATATTATGAAAACCTGTCATGAAACACGATAAGACTCTTGAAATGGAACTATGAAAAACATATTGCTGAATGTTCTCAATTTACCATTATGCGAAGAATTTCAATATCTGTATCTTAGTCCGCGGGCTGAAATTGGATTCGAACTTGTAGTCATTTGTTGATAGGTATTCTATCAATAAAAATCCTTTTATGCCACTAAGACGGCTGACTGGCAGAAGACCTTATGGCCCACATGATGGAAAGTGAACTAAAACTGTAGTCCATGGACGCTTGTAACACAAGACGAACTTCCAACACCTTTTATACACAACCATAATCTATATTATATAGATACTGTAGACTTTCCGGAAAACGACACAGTGAGTTTATTCCACAATCGAAATGTTCGTGAAACAGCGAAAGATCTCCGCTATCTAAAACATACGTTTATAATATAGGTAGGTGTAGTGACGTTACCTCATCCTCATCGAAACAAAAAATCTGGGTGCGCCCGTAGCACACCGATATTTAATTTGAAACATAACATTTTTTAAAGATATCTTGCGGTTTACATCTTTATAGCAGACATTACGAGATTGTTATAAAACTTATTAGGCAGCTAGTTTGGAATAGCTTACGGTGAGTGACACCCACGCTGGTGGGGACATGGGAGGTCAATATGATTTTTTTATGGCTACACAATTTGACAGAACGTTAGAAAAATGCCTTATGCGACAAAAAAGAGTTTCATAATAATCCTTGAAAACCAGTAGGTCTTAACGCCCTCCTACACCTACCTGTCGCCGATTTAAAAGGCTAGATTTTTCAACTTGGCTGCACAAATACGGCCATAACACTGCCAACATGGCCTAACGGATCAACATGCCTTCCATATTAAGGAAACGATCGTACTGTAAGATAGAGCGATCGTCTACAGAACAGCTTGCCAAAGGACAAAAAATAGTTTTTGTCGTGAAATTTGAAGGAGTTTGATAAGGATATAAAAACATTAGATAGCTAAATTCATCGCGAGTCGAGCCGCCAGGCTTCCGTAAGTCGTAAATAAATTTAGAAATTAAGGAATTTATTGTATAACATGCGTGTAACTACTGCAAAACAGCTACTTTCTTATTATGTCACCTGTGACATGTATTTATACATATTTTGTATATTTTAATTTACATAGTTTCACTTTCACATTGCAAATATGTTTATTATGATTTTGAATCATACTTGTTTACGTAATGAATAACTAATATGAAATTTATCAATATTTTATGACTCGAGTTGTGTCAAGAAACTCAATTGCACTAAAACATTTTAACAAGAATCATATTATTTTTTACGATTTTAGTTATGTTGGTAATCAGTGTAAAGTAAATTTCGTTATCAAAAACAATCATATGACGAAGAGCTTAAATGCGATTAAGCATTTTTATTTTCTAACTCTAAAACTAACTTAAAATTTCCAGTTTTCAAAGAAATGGAGGTAGTGTTTTGAAAAGTAGGAAGCTCCATCATAGTTAGTCAAGAAATGTAAACATTGTGAGAAAGAAGAAGAATATAAAAAGTGACAGAGCTAATACTGCTTCAAATTATGTAATATCTGTATTCCAGATAAAGAAAGGTATGAAAATATAGCAAGTTCACGTTATCTAGTAGATTTTTTTCTACTCTCAAAACTTCGGCCGTAAAAGAATCAGTGGCGCAATGCCTGGACAAATAGAGAGATTAGAGTTTTGATAATTAGGATAGATACTGGTAAAATTGACAGCAATAAACTGTGGTGCGGTGGCGGGAAAGCAAGTAGATAATGCAGTTTACTGTTGCGAGCTAAGAGGACTCATTAATGGGCTCGCTCAGATCGCTGCGAAAACTGAACTCGAGAATTATAACAAGATTGGATCGAAAAAAAATTAACAATTCACAACATCAAACAACATTGTCAAAACAACAAACTGTTTATTATGTACAATATCAGCGAGGAATTCTTTTTTATCAAACATATCTTTAAATAAGTATGTAACATTTTAATTAAATGAAAATAAATTGTTATTACATAAATTACATAATTCTGAATAATGTTATGTAATTTAAGAAAAATTCTGAACGTATTTTGAATGTACATTAGATAATAGAGAAATTTGTTATTTAACAAATTCATGTAAACATAAGTTAGATTACAAAGATATGATTTAATAAATAATTGAATTTTACGGTCACAGTGGCATTCAGTAGCGTAGTCATTGTTATGATACGCTTTTTGGACGCCAGTTTACGCGTCCAAAAAGCTTATCATGCTGAATTAGTTGACCAATTTACTTTACTGCAATTAGGAACAAGACAATCAGCAAAAGGGTCAAACAGCGAAAGAGACAATCAGCGAAAGAGACAAGTAGCAAAAAGACAATAAGCTAAAGAAACATTTTACGACCAATAGACATTTTGCGTTAAAGGCAATCTGAGGATAAGCTCTCATCTGAGGATAAGTTGAAAGTGCGACTCCATAATTATGTAATACTTGCCGCCTTTGAATTAGTGAATGCACAGGACTTCTAGCTTGGGCCTTTTGGTTAGGTAAAAAGCGAGCTATGAAATTTATTACCGATCCTATACCTACTTCACGACAAGACTTCGCCTCCTTTTACGTGTTCGACGGCTTGTACAATAGGATGTGCTCTGAGGATTGTTTGATATGTTCCCACTGTGACTTTATTCCATCGCACCGCTTGCACACACATAGGTATAGGCTTTTCATACTCATACTTTTAGACCGGAGCTTTTGCGTACTGTGCAGTCCGATAGTCGCTTTCTTCTACATACGCTTGAATTCTAGAATAAATTCCTTGCCTCGGTTTTACTGAAGGTTTATAGACGTAAAAAGTTTTTATAAAGGTTTTGCAGTAGCAGCGCCACTGTAAAACCTTTTAAAACAATTCTATTGTCTTTTTACTGTGTTCAGAGTGTCTATAGGCTGCAGTGATCACTTTCGATATGGTGGGCATTTTACTTAAAAATAAATTGTCCGTATCAATATATCACTATTATGATATAATTGAGTAGAACGATGAACTCAGGAACCGACGAAGTAATCTGACGCCGGCATTGACCGTGATCGTTTTCGCTACGAGAAAGCACATTAGACTATCACTGGCTATCAAGTCTAGCAACCTGCACGACTAGTTTATAAACTTTGTTTATTCATATATTTTCACTTATGTAAATATAATCCTGTGAGCTATGATGCATCCGTTTAGAAAACGATTAACATTTGAATTTGGTTTTTCTCTTAATATTGATATAACGGTTTCATCATTTTTGGTTGTCCGTTTCAGGATATTTATGTTTATTTGTTAATATAACCTTTTACGGTATACGACATTTGTTATGTTTAAAATTTATTTCTATTAAATATTCGTGTAAAATAACGGTTGTGTCATCATTAAGCCTCTCCTTCTTTAACATTGTGAAGAACACACGGTATTTAAAATTTTAATATATTTTTGATAAATTCTTATATAGTACTATCTAGCCCAAAATACTTGAGCTATGGGATTTAGCAGAGAGAGAGAGAGAGAGAGAGAGAGAGAATTAATTGTTTGTCAGTCAGACCTATTCAGTCTTGGTATCAAATTTTAGAGGTTAGGAAATGACTTAGACTTTTCTACGTTTTGTCTCAGTTCTACCTGTATATCACCATGCAAGCTTTAGATAAATTATATCTAGATACAGACTCAAAACAGAATGAGATGGTTCCTGGATGCCAATAGCATCGGTGAGATCCTGTTTTCTTTAAAAAAACAGAGTGGCTGTGAGATTTTACAGCCAGTTTACTTTCTCACAGGCTCTACGTGTTGCGTTAAGAGTGTGGCAATTAATGTAGAAGTTTATATTGACTTTATTTATTGTATTATTAATGTACTTTTTTTTTCTTTTCAGGTCAAACATGGCATCAGACCTTGCATCACATATACGAAAAACATCAATTTTATGGCTTGTTTTAGCCTTAGCAAATGTAAGTCATTATTATACATAAGGTTGATATTGGAGGATTAAGTACTTCAATATATTTTCTAAGTCAATTTTGCGAAGTTTATTAATTCCGCTGATATGGAACTTTCTTTTATCACATTTGTGAATTCTTCCTTTTCTATTCAATTAAAATTTCACTGGTTACTAAGACCCCAGTAGTCTACATTGCCATTCTATGATACACTTTTTATGAGGCTTTAACTTTGGAAAGATAACTGAAAGATTGATGTTTAAGATTTAATTTTCCTGCGCGAAAATAAGAAAAAGTTTTTGTTAACTGCTTAAAAAAATATAAGATCCTGTAGCGCCACAATTGAACTTTGAAAATAAAAATAAGACAGTGTCGTAAATTAGAATATTAAGTTAATGAGACTTAAATGGCACTAAACATGAATGACAAATCCACTCGATTACTCGGATTAAGAAATATCGATAAGTGCTACTATTACTGCATTCGGCGAAATCTCACTTTCGCTGGCCCGGAAATATTAAAATGCAAAATTATGCATTCACTTTCATTATCACCGGCTTTTTTATAATTCACTGCTTTATAACATTATGACTAAACTATCCGACGGTATTGTGACTTCCGAATTGACATTTGTTTTCTCTACTTCCTTAGAAATTTATAGAAATATAAGGCTGGCCATGCACTAATAAAAGTTTATCACCATTTGTCATAAATGAAATAGAGAACTCAGATGTGGAACAAATAATATTATGTAGAATTGAAACATTATGTACACACATACCTGTATTGATGAGTTTAAGATTCGCACACATTATTAAAGGGGCTGACTACCAAAGTACCGTAGTCCCTTTTGATCGAGTTACCTTAAACGCGAGATGCCAATGAAGGTGTTCTGCCTAAAAATAAGATTTGCCTCTACCTAAATAATATCATCGGCTAGGTGCAACTAAATCTTAGCTTTAACACCTTTAACCTCTGGCTGCTATTAATTATCAAAATTATATTAGTTGGGTGTTTATTATTTGTAAAGTATTTACTTAAAAACTAGAAGCTTTTGCGAATATTGCGGTTGCAGTTTTGTAAGTAATCACTAAGTTAAGTAAACTTTAAAACGACTAATATTACAACAGCTAAAAGAGCAATCTAAAAAAGAGCAAAAAAAAGAGGTGGTTGTATAAAAAAATTAAAAACAAATCGTGCGTGGACAGCCTACATAGTTATTTAAAATTGTCTACTCATTTCAATATAACGATTATGGTATTGCAATGACTTTATAGTTTATATTTTCCTGTATAGTCATGGCTTTTAGAAATTGAATTCCGATCATAATTCAGACGTCTGCCGCTTAAAAAGCGTAAAGAATTTTGTCATTGGAAACTTATAAAGCCTTATTTATCATGCCCGCCGGTTACGTCCACGATATTACTTTGAACTCTTAGGGTAGGAGATTTTATTAGGAGGTGCCTAAGTCATAATAATCCTCTTTGGTGCAACGACGATGGTAAATTTAGTAAGGTATCCATTTTGTGCTTAGTACTATAAAGTAAAAAGTAAAATGTTGCCATACATATAGACGTATTGCAACAAAGTAAAAAAAAACTTTTCTTTCTTTCTTGCTAAAATCGACTCAAAACTTTTTAGATGATTTGAGCTGTGGGGTGATAGGCGGAATTTAAGATGAGTGTGTGACAGTGATTTCCTCAAAAATCAAGAACTATTTTTATTATTATTTCTATTAAATGCTCAAAGACTTATTTTATTATCATGTAACTATACACATTTTCTTGCACAGTTGCGACTTGCAGTTGATTCCTTGAAATCGTTTCGTCGAACTTTACTTCTGCAAGAACTTTTTTTTTTGCTTTCTATAGAAGCATATCATAACTTATAGCTCAAAGAATGCTTGTAACATTCCGATGTTACGTATTACACGTGAGAAAGATCATTAATTGGGTATCGTAGTAAAAGTAACTTTGAACCAATCAAAAGTATATTGAAATTATGTGTTTTATAGTATTCCATTCTGATTGGTTTAGTTTTATTATGAATTTTAATTGTTTTAAGATTGATTTATTTCTGTTTAATTGGATTTTTTGCATATCTGCGCGAGCTAAGTGTATCAAAGATTCGCAATATCATCTAGTTTGTTTTAAAGAAGTGAGACTGTCTTTGAATACAATGGTCGGTCAATATGCTGCAGATCTGTACTTCTAACATAAAATTTGTTTCGAGGTGTGTGCAATCTAGAGTACTTACACTGGGATTTTTTAGAAGTAGTTATATAAAAAAGATATTCCTTTTATAGATAAGACAGGAAATACTCAAACCCCGAAACCTTAGACCATTTAGCTACTAATGGTATAAGCCCGAAACAAATAGTTACCGTTTTTTTTAATGTGAAATAATTACACATCTGATACACATGCAACCTGGTAGTCAAATTTAAAGTCTCTTGCTACCATTGTATCATGGAAGCTATCATGGCTTCCATTGATTTATTTAAGTTCCAAGCAACAGCTTGAATGGTAAGATACTTAACCTACTGGATCTTTAAGTAAGCAGAATCGAAACACCGTCCTTGACGAGGTCGACATTATAAACCAACTATGTACAATACGTACTACCACTGACTTTAAAGCTCGGAGAGTAACAACTTTCACATTTGGTCGGTTAGCTTTCTGGTGTGTCCGCTCCATTTGACGTGGTGTCAACGCAAGCGCGTCCGGTGGCACACATAGCACACATATTGCACGCCAACTAGACCAAGCAAGTAAAAACACACGGATAGACGTAGTACTGTTCGTAGAAGTAAAAACTTGGTTCAATTAATTTTCAATCGGTATGTTTGTTTGTATAAAAATGTAAACAATTATATCCTGTGCCAATTTTGCAGGTCTTACATAGAGAGGCACTATGCTACTCTAAGCGGCATACTATGTGTAAAGTAGGATGGTTCTAGGGTAAATAAGTCAGTAAACAAAACAAAATTACAAAAATGGGTGTAAATGTTGAAACCTACATGCACTTATAGTCATTTTTCACATTTACTCTATCTAACTCATTTTTTGATGCTACAAGCAAGTGTCATAATAAAATAGTAGCCAATGGTCTAAAATATCATCGTATTTATATAGCTTTGATTAGAAAATTTTTACCTATGTTATCACTGGTAAAAAATGTCATTCTCACGTATAATGTGTAGCATCGGAATGTCATAAATACATTTCGAGCTGAAAGTTTAAATTTTATGTGCTTCTTTATAAGGCTAGAATAACTCTTGAGACGAACAGACATGTTAAATTTACCAAATTTCATTGGTTTGACATACTACGATTCGGAGTAAAGTTGGAGTTCGACTTAAAAAACCGACTTCAAACAAAACTAAAAACTGAAAATTAAATTTACTTAGCACAAAGTTAGTATATTCTGATTTATCAAATATCATGAAATATAATACAGATTTTTTTTATTAAATTTCATATACGTTCGAATTGAGTAACCTCCTCCTTTTTTGAAGTCGGTTAAAAAAGATTCACATTGACATTTCTGAAGATATTTGTCATTTGTACAAGTTTTTTATTTTTTTTGTTTAACGTAAGGGAATATCCTCATGAATGTTATGACTCCTACCGACTAAAAAACCTCACGTAACGCCCAACAGCCTATGGTTGGGAGCCCCGGGGAAGCCCTCGGAAGGATGTCCCAGGACAGGTTTGTACGAGTACTAAAGAAAAACCAAATTACAAATCACTTCTATCTGTTAGTTTTTACAGCATGTTAATAGGACGTTAGGTACTTATATCGTTTTTGGCTTTAACTTTGACTCGCGTACGTATGGAAATATTTTTGTTTCATGCAAAGATATTTTGATCTTACCTTTACAGTAAATCTGTATTATTATATCCTTGTGGAGAACAAAACAAATATTTTTCATTATTTTTTTATTTTTCATAATGAATCTTGAATAATCTGAAATTGACCGATAATTTAATTTATTTTAGATTCATTTTACTTTAGCTCATCTCAGAATTTTGTGACAGATAACATGGACATGCCCACTTATATGTTACCATTTAAATGCTAAAACATGAAAAGTGGGTCGATTGATCAGATAACACAAGTTTTACATGGAAAATCTATTAATTGGTGTAGAATAACCAGTGTTTTATTGTATTTATATATTTCTTTCGATGAAAACATATCAAAAACTGATAAAATATGTATTTTACGAGTTTCATTAACATTTAATCGCACGCGTTGTTTACTGTCAACTAGATTAGAGGCATTTTTAGTTGTTAACATTAATTTTTTATCTATATTGCTTAGAAATAAACACATTTTTTTTAATTTTTTGGATTCCATCCGGTGTAGGTATGCCGTTTCAAGTAAATAAGAACTGCAACTGTATTATGATCTCATTGGTATACAATATTAA
This sequence comes from Miltochrista miniata, assembly GCA_933228765.1. Classification (NCBI taxonomy): domain Eukaryota; kingdom Metazoa; phylum Arthropoda; class Insecta; order Lepidoptera; family Erebidae; genus Miltochrista; species Miltochrista miniata. The sequence continues at coordinate 28,940,141 of OW121756.1, forward strand.
CACTACTGGTCGTAGGACCGAGCAAAGAAGCTAAAAACCTACACAAAGATTGAAGAAAAATCTTTTCTTTCTTTGATGAAATCCGCATTCGTCAGTTATTTCAATTAATTTTAAAGAACATGTACAACCATTTTGGTAAATAGCCTTAAAAATTGCGTCTTGCAGACCGCGACACAATAAATTATTTTATTCATTGAGTGATCTCTTAAACATTAAATATATTTAACCCTTAAATGCATGATTTTTTATTTAGTTATAAAATAAATATTTCAGTATAGATTTTGAGTCATAAATAAAGGGAAAAATAATAAAAAAATCTTGGTTTGATTAAAAAGTATATTTTTGAAAAAATACAGTTTGTAGACATTTGGCTACATTATGCGTCTAGGGAAAAACAAATAACAATGCGGTAGGTGAGATCAAAATCTATTATCTTACAATCCTAGGGGTTATTTATGTATGTAACGCAGCAAAACAATTTCTGTCTTTAGTATGACAAAGGGCCACCTGACACTTGATACATTCTGTGCGTGAAAACTCCTCACATCCTTGTAATTTGCACCTATTTTTTGTATCACACCTTCTCTCATTGTGATCAATCTACCCCGTCAGTTCTAACATCTTTAGGTGTAACAGGCTTCATAGGTCCTCAGTGCTTTTTGGCATCAAATTCTGCATTCTCACACTGGAGACCATGGTGAGGGCCAAGGTCTCCAGCGGGGGAAAGTGGAACGCTGTTGCGTCTTTCTGCGAGCAAGTTATGCTCGAGAAAAAGGCAGCGGGAAAGAAATCTCCTTCCCGGGTTCCGCAGTCGGCGACGGGGTCGTCGCCGGTTGTTTTACGCCCAGGACTACCGGCCTCCATGACCGAGGGTCCGAGAAGGGCGAGTTGGCTGCTCGTCGTCCTTACAGAAGCTGACCAAGACGGAGGCATGTCTCTTCGCCACTAATAGTAGTAGTATAGCACCCAATTATCCTCCCAGACCCTCACAGACGCGGGATGGTACCCGAACCATCCAGCCGAGGCCGCGGTGGTGACTACCACCGCGGCCTCGGCTGGATGGTTCGGGTGCAAAATCTTTCGGCAGACTTGCCGGGAACCCTGGGACATCCTTCCGAGGGCTTGCCCCGGACTCCCGGCCATAGACTGTTGTAAGGCATTTTATGGTTTTAGTTGGTAGGTGTCTTATACAACTCCCAAGAATTTATAGCCGACATGACATGTCCATCATGTGATAAAAAAGCCGTAGATAGCATTTTCTACTTTTTATTCAGATCCTAAACCTTCCTAAGAAACTGTCAATGAGGTCTACTCCGCCCATATAGGCACTGTAGTCCTTTATGATTTTTGGGCAAATTATGGTTTATTTGAGATGAGGTTTCCGCCACAGGTTCCGCCGTGGATGCACCCTGACAAGTGCTCCTCTTCATAGAATATGGGAGGGTCTTCGTTATTATTCAAGGATTGATCTTACAGTTCATGCAACAAGTCCTCTACATTTGAATAATAAATAATCGATATTATCATCATCGAAATCTGCACCATCTTCGAAGACCTCACCATCATGTAAAGCAGCAAGAGCTGACTCGATTTCTTTCTCGGCCAGCGAGCCATACATGCTGAAAAGAAAAGCGAAATTACCAACATACCAAAACTATACCCAAATAGGCAAAATTAAACAAACGCATGGTGTAGACATTTGGCAACATACATAAAAATCAAGATACAGACACATTCAGGATAAATTGCCAAAAAAACCGTTATAATAGTGATTTCTTACCTTATTTCTAATGTATTTCTTATTTTTTTAAATCGTTTCAGCAATTACTTTTCAGTAAATTTCAATTCAAAAGTCACTAATTATCACACAATCAACTTTTTTCCCCTTAGCTTTCGTTATGTCAAATTGCGCGGTAATTTTAATTTCTGCCGACTCTCTTTCATAGTTTTTTGTTTTATTATGTTATTGGCTATGATAAAAACATACATTCAGAAATACTTGTCACATATGTCACTTTTTAGAAGTACAAAAGTAGTTTGTAGACTTTTGGCAACAATATGCATTTAAGGGTTAAAAGATAGATCCCATAGCACAACCTTATTTTAGCTTAATTTGGGCTAAATGATGTCGTGTGAGAGTATCCACAAATATTTATTTATATACGTATAAAATTTACAGGTTGACTCACTCACCTACCAACTTGAAACCTGAAATTTTCATTATGTATCCCATAGTTTTTTTTTAATATTTAGCTCGCCAAATTGACGTCGCCACCAGCCTGATGGAAAGCCGTGGCGTATCTAGCGATTGGGGGCCACTTCTGACAGTGGTCCTCAAGTTGGCGGCCTTGTAATGTGCCTCTTCACACTCCTCTTAAAGAACCCGGGATTGTAAGATGAGGGAAACACGTGTGCGGGCAGGTCGTTCCAGGTTTTTATAGTTCGATAGAGGAACGATCTTTTACATATTCTATTTCATATATATGTAAAAGAGAATATCTAAATTCATGCAGGCTGAGCCGCGGGCAAATAGTCGTTCAAGAGAATTTATACTAGAGAATATCTACTTCATCTTATTCAAAGACTACTCAGTGCAGTCGACCGTCGCTATGGGGATGTCCATAATATTATTCGAAGAAGTAATACTTCGTTATTGACGCACCATGCGGGCGGAACCACGTGCGGAAATACTAGTAATAATACGTTATGTTGTACCACATTGCGACATCAATGACTCATGGCATAAACATTTACTTTCAATGGCCAAAAGAAAGCCATGACTAAGTAAATACGTAGCAGGTATTTTATAGTGGGTCAAAGAAAACAATTATTGTACTTTTATCTTTCTGAACTCTATTTAGCATTCATAATAAGACTGAGAATTTGAATTTCAGAAGTGTACTTTTTACTTAAGTGCAAACATAACTTTTTTTATTTATAGATTTATTTTTAAACATGAATTTGCCACATTCAATATGATGTAACTTGACATAGCCTGTATTCAGAAAATTAGGACGCTTCTATTGATAGTTCACAGTTCTGTGGTTTGTGTCGAAATGAAAGGATCTTCTTTAATTTCTCATCCTACTATTTTACTGCATGCAGTAAAATACGAGCCTGGAACGGTTATCCGAAACTCGTTCGTTCGAATAATCTATTGACAGAATCATTTTTGGCAGACGTCTCTTTTCATAGAAAGCACGGTTGGCAAAAATCACTACTAGTAGAAAGCACAGTTCGCCGAAAAATCCTTCCATAGAAAGAACGGTTGGCAGAAATCACTATTCGTAGAAAGCACGGTTCGTCGAAGTATTGGTTGATAGAATCATTGTTGCACAGATGTCATGGTTGTTCGAAAGCACTGTAGGCAGAAACCTCTGTACATAAATAAATAAATAAATAAATATTCTCGGACACTTCGCACAACGCTTTCTGATCCCAAAGTAAGCTAGGAATAACCTGCTTGTGTTATGGGTATCAAACCACGGATATGAATACTTATATACTTTTAAATACATACATATTATACATAGAAACACCCAGACTCTTGAGACAAACATTTATGAGTCACACAAATATTTGTCTCCGGTGGGAATCGAACCCACGACCTCCAGCGCCGTAGGCGGTATCACTACCGACTGCGCCACAGATGCAGTCAAAGCAAAGGGTTCGTAAAGTACTGCTGGATAGCTTGATAGTCCTTCGAATACTTTTTTTACCTGTGATTCTACCCCAACGATAGTATCGAGGGCAAGAAAGGGACTTTAGATTGAGGAAAGCTTAAAACGACCAAAGTTATTAGATTATTCTTTGTAACGAGCTTTCTGTGACTCGATGTATCTGGAAAAAGTGGTGTCTATCAAAAAAGCTTTCGGAATGAAGTTTTATCTATATACAGATGTTTCTGCCAACCGCGCTTCCTATGAACCAAGGCTTCTATGAATAATGATTCTATTAACGATTAATTCGGCGAACCGTGCTATCTATGTACAGAGATTTCTGCCTACAGTGTTTTCGAATAACCATGACATCTGTACAACAATGATTCTATCAACCAATACTTCGGCGAACCGTGCTTTCTACGAATAGTGATTTCTGCCAACCGTTCTTTCTATGGAAGGATTTTTCGGCGAACTGTGCTTTCTACTAGTAGTGATTTCTGCCAACCGTGCTTTCTATGAAAAGAGACGTCTGCCAAAAATGATTCTGTCAATAGATTATTCGAACAAACTAGTTTCGGATAACCGTTCCAGGCTCGTAAAATACGGCGCCTCATTTAATACATGTAACTTTCCATAGTCTGTATAACAAGGAGACGAGAGGCAGTTTTAACCTAAGATAATGATTTCTCTACAAATACTATATTATCAACTTTTCACCGCACATCGATCAGAGCTATAATAGTTTTTAAGCTATCCACTAACAAACTAAGTAGGTACGTCAATGGTATTGGTTCGTGTGGGCGTTCCACACTCGATCGTTACGCTCATTCGCTTAGTAATTAATTTCAAATACAACTTCAATAAATTAATAATTTCCTGTAACTAGTTCATGTTTTTCTATAACATCGAACATTATCTCAACTGTGATATTATTTATTGTTTGTTAACATGGCATATCACTATGAATAAATCTCCGGCATTTTCTTTTTTCTATATCGACTGGTTTATTAGGAACCATATTTTTTGTTTGAGGGTATGGAAGACGTTTGTGGAACTCCCGGTCTTCTAGGTTTACACTTGACCTCGCGTCGACCTACCTTAGTAGGGAGTACCAAGAAGTGACTTCTGAAGGAAGATCCTCCCGGTATTGCCCCGTTACTGGTACATATCCAGAGTGTTCGAAACAAGAACAGATCGCAACCCTGTCTCATTATGCTAATTATTATCTAAGTCTTTAGTACAAAGTCAGTGCCGTTAAATTGCAACGCTGTGGGGGCTTAGGGTATTCTGGCATTCCTTTAGGGCCGGGAGTTCCACGCAATGCGTGCTTAAATCCATTCTTCCATTTACAAATAAAATGTGCTTGCATGATGATGGAGTGACGATTTCTGTTGTGTAGACAATCGATAAACACTCCTCGTATACATTTCTTGTATCACGCAGTTAGATGTAAAGTCATTATTAGTTTCTTTCATTGAAAAATCTAGTTGTCACTGGTAATTCAATACCACACAAGGAGCTTTAAACATATGCAAGCAAAATAACAGCAATGTTCAAAGTAATTAATAAGAAATGAGATGATGAATCCGATAAGAAAGTGAATTAATAACCGAATACATTTGAAGTGACGTAGGTCACCGGTCAAGATGCGTATGCGCAGATATACAACTCAATGTCACGAGTGTATAATGCTGAAGCTTTAGCTCTGAATGGATGTTGAATGGTCTCTACATTAAACGGCGGTGCAAAATTAATTTTTGCATTAGCATTAATCAAAATAAATCACCATTATTATTGTAGACATTCGTTTTGAAATATTACAGCAGATAAATGATTATATATTGACTTTACTGTGGTTGAGGTATTCACTGCTGTATTTTTTAATTTTTGTGTGTATGAATTTATATAGTTTAAGACAGCTATTTTGTTGAAAATGTTGAAAGTTGGTAAATATGAGGCTGATACATTTAGAAATATCGTACAATTTTCGCGATATTCAAAGGCGTGAAATATCTATGTTTTCCGTTTTTGTATGTCAATGGACCCAGGTTTAAAATTAAGGTTTTAAATACAATGCAAAAACATCGAGATGAAGTATAAGTCTATTGAATTCCCAGCACTAACAGTAACAAAATTTTACTCTCTAGTTTGAATAATGTGCAAAAAGCTTGACATAGACAATTTGTCCCACATTCCAGACCAGCCCTCAGTTTCCTTTTTCAAATTCCATTTCTAAACATCCTACCGATATGCCAACCTAATAGCTTGAGAAAGCCGTGTGAACTCCACGCGTGACCCATTGTGCACCGCACGTACACCACCAATCACCTCAATTATGTATTTACCATCCGGATAGTTTAGAATACCAGTAGTTTCCTGGCTAACTAATCGTTGCAAATTATCTGCTTCTTTATAATCAATTACTCTATTTATTTTCTCAAGTTGAGGACGTGATTATATCATTTTGAACGGAATGTCGCAGTTGGCTTAACTAAGCAAAGAGTTTCCGAACGAATAATTGTTGCAAATCTTCGTCTTTATTTAATTTCTTTCCCGCTTTTGTCCCAACTCTACTTGGTTTTTGGAGTCCTAGGTTTGCTTTTAGTATTCACCATTTAGAAGTAGGATTGTCTGTAATTTTTGTCACGTTTAGGACCTATCGTCGTCAGATCTCCTTGTTCCTGTAAGGGCGCCTGCGTTAATGTTTTATGGTCAACCAGTGTACCATAAGCAGAATAGGTCACTTAGCCAAATTACAACCTATAGTTGCTTTCAGCATATTGTTATTTAATAGAAATTCAATGATTGCCACCAACTGATCCGAGAAACATTGTGAATCATTCAGAATATATTTATAATAAACATAAATTAAGTTTTATCGTGAAAGGGAGAAAGGTGGAATTCTAATGAATTGGACGATGTTTATCTTGACTAATGGTGTGTTTTACTTGAATTCCGCAAGTTATGAATAATCATAAAACCACTGGAAACGTGAATATATTGACACTCGAAACGTTTGAATATATTGAATCATATTAGAAAATTTTATTTTGTTTGAGTATAGATATTCTGCTAAAGTTTTGTGATCTGCATTGCTTTCAAACTTTCTTTCCAAGAATGCATCTTAGGCTCTAAATGCAACAGGACCTGCAAGTGCAGTTGTCTATGAATAAAAGATAAGCGACCCCTATACAATAAGAGTTGCAACACGTGATCAGAATGATGGAACTATCTAACTGTCAAGAATTTGCCTAACCATGGATTCTGATGAATATGCAGATCTTACGATTGGGATGACGCCTCGTCGAAGAATGTTAACGGTTGGTATACTTTGACAATGAATCTTGTCACTTACGTTTTACTATGAAAAGTAATATGAATCCGGTTTGTGAAGATGTTGTTGTACGATTCAAGTTAGGCACATAAACATGTAAACACGTGAAGCAACTATAGGTTTCATATTGTGGAAGCATATATGAGTATGTTTAAGTGTATGTTTATTTGCTTTAGCGGAACGTCAGTCTGCTCTCAGTACAAAATTAAATTCAGTTACACTGATGTACTCGTACAATGCCTGCGATGTCTGTGCAACGATTTCAAATCGACACACAACTATTATATCATAGTTTATTTTTGTAAACGACTATTTAGTTTGTTACTTCCTCGTTTCCATTTAAATTAATGTTCTTACTAAAGTAACTATCTTTGCAGCGTCATAGTGATTCCTACATTTCTGGGAAATTATAAGTATAATCTACATATTTAATTATGCCTTTTTATGTCACTTAGCAGATTAATCCATTTCTTTACATTTGGTGGTCGTGTACAGCTGTAACTATGAAAATATACTATTGCTCTGAATTTGTACAAACTAAATTGGTTCATGTTATTTTTAAACTATCGCGGTTTTCTACACTCATACTTATAGAATTCGGGACTTCACGCGAAACACATTCACTTACATTTTCACACCGACGTTTCGAGCACGTTGCAGCGCCCGTGGTCGCGGTTGGACTGAGGCGAGAATCGACGAAAACCATGAAGTAACTTCTTGCCAAACTACCCTCCGCTATTGTCACAACGAAGGATAAGGCCGGCGACACACTACACTCACTACGTCAGTTTTAATTGGCACAGTTTTACGTTCAAGTTTATTAATCACTGCATTCCACATCCCGGAGAGCTTATATCCATCATCCCTATTGAAATTTTTGTGTCTTTTAATTTCAATGGCTTCACGCACCATACGTGGATAATAGTGGCGATCAGTGGAGAGGACTTTTGGTTGGTGAAGTTCGATCCAGTGATTACTGCCCGTATCGAGGTGTTCTGCTATTGCCGATTTGTTAAACTGACGGTTTTTCACAGCTGCAATGTGTTCTTTGACCCTTTCCGCGATGGTCCGCGTGGTTTGGCCTATGTAGGAACTACCGCAGCTGCAATCCACTTTGTAGACACCTGGTGTTTGCAGAGGAATGACGTCCTTTGGTGTTCGTACGTACTTAGCTACCTTCGTTAACGGTTTAAAAATCGTCCGTATGGAGAACCGCCGTAAACACGATCCGATCTTGTCCGTTATTCCCTTTATATACGGCATATAAGCTGGTTGACGTTCCACCCCCGGCTTCACTTTCCTCGGTGCACGTCGTGTCTTCCTACTACTCGCTGCGTACCCATTAATCTTGAGTATCTCCTGAACATAGTCCAACTCCTGCTGTAAATGCTCAGGGTCGCAGAGGTCATTAGCTCGCTTGACGAGCGTCGCGCTGATTGATTTGAGATGAAGTGGGTGATGATGCGAGGAGGCGAGCAGGTATCTATTTGTGTGAGTGGGTTTGCGATACACAGTGTGGGCCAAGGAACCGTCTGCTCTCACCATTAATTTGACGTCAAGGAAAGACAACGACCTGTTGTTCTCAATCTCATAGGTAAATTGTGTTTTCACATGTAATGAGTTGAGATACTCGGTAAAACAAATCACTTGCTCCCTGTTGCCTTTAAATATGCAGAATATATCATCTACATACCTTTTCCACAACCTGATCTGAACTTGGACATCCTGGAATAACATATCTTCTATATGCCCCATCCAAATATTGGCCACTACTGGTGCCAATGGACTGCCCATAGCCACGCCGTCTATCTGGAGGTAGTATTGGTTGTGGTAAAGGAAGTAGTTTCCTTCTATGCAACTTCGCAGCAGCGCCGTATAACCATCTGGCAGGCCATTCTCTCTTACCTTAGTCTCGACAATCCGCAGACAATCTTCTAATGGAACGTTGGTAAATAACGATTCTACATCAAAACTTACCAAGAGCTCGTCCGGTTCCAGCTTAATGTCTTGGATAATGTTCACGAAATGGCGAGAGTCTTTAACAAAGGACGGTGTTTTCCCTACCAATGGCTGCAGTGCTTTGGCAATGTGTTTTGCTAGATCGTAAGTGGGAGAGTTAATTTGACTTACGATTGGTCGCAATGGCACATTGGGTTTATGCACTGGATCGAACTTCACCAACCAAAAGTCCTCTCCACTGATCGCCACTATTATCCACGTATGGTGCGTGAAGCCATTGAAATTAAAAGACACAAAAATTTCAATAGGGATGATGGATATAAGCTCTCCGGGATGTGGAATGCAGTGATTAATAAACTTGAACGTAAAACTGTGCCAATTAAAACTGACGTAGTGAGTGTAGTGTGTCGCCGGCCTTATCCTTCGTTGTGACAATAGCGGAGGGTAGTTTGGCAAGAAGTTACTTCATGGTTTTCGTCGATTCTCGCCTCAGTCCAACCGCGACCACGGGTGCTGCAACGTGCTCGAAACGTCGGTGTGAAAATGTAAGTGAATGTGTTTCGCGTGAAGTCCCGAATTCTATAAGTATGAGTAAATTGGTTCATATAATACTATAGTAGTCAAAAAGACAAAACTATCTCACACTATATCAATAAATTATTCTCAAGGACTTATATACAGATAAAAGTAAGTACCATAATTGTTGATATGATTCTGGTTTCCTCTTCGTCAAGATATTATCGGTGTGTTCACACCTGCCGCAAGTCCAGTCCACACTCCTTTTATAGCTATCCATTTTGTTATCAACGGAACTAATGGCCTATGCTTTAATTAAAATAATAAACTAGCTTGCCGACCACCATTCTGCGTTCCAGAGTGGCTCTAACATTCATTCTTAAGGTTACCAATGAAATGGGACAACTTCAGCAATAGTAAATTTTTGTAAATTATTATTATCTCAATAACCATATTGGAAAGTATTTTGATTTCCTGTTGCTTACCAATTAGATAAGAATTAACTTTAATTAGATGAGTTTTAACATTTAATGCTAATAGTTATCTAATTTGTAACATTTTTCTTAGGTTTTATAATAATGTTTGATTTATATGTTACAAATATTTCTTAAGTGTAATTTTAATATAAAGCGTACTTTACTGGTAACATGCTTAGGCACAGCGAGATTTTTCAACATTTTTATTGTTAACAATAAAGGTATAAGTATTTCAAGATGATAATGCGGCCCTCATAGGTGAACAATATTTAAACACAAAACAATACTTATGTTCTATTAGATAATGCCCGCGTGGAAGTCCATTACTGTTTCCGCATCCACTAGCAACGTCTTCTCATCCGTTACTTTATTCCAGGCATAAAACGGTGAATGTGTGTACATAATATTCTATCCTTGTACTTTCAGCCAGATCCGTTCAGCGGTAGTGTGATAGAATAATATTTCTTTTTTACTAACTATCACATTTATACTATTAGTAAGGTTATTAAGACTATAAGCATTATTATGAACTTAATCTAAAATAAGCTATTAAATTTTACATTTCATTGTTTTGTATGGTCAAGGTTGTTAGCTATATTCAGCTCTATTCAATGTGATATAACTGAACCACTGTAGTGCTTATTTCAGCGCCGATAAATAATGTTATCGCCGCTGAGAGATTACATTTACTGCAGTTATTTACTCGACTGCGGTCTGGAATTCCATTTTAAAGGCTATATTTTGAAACCGAAAGGGTTCATGCATTTTGATAGTTCTGGTTATGACTGCATTTATTTGCTCTTTAAAGTTTCTATTATTTCTTACAAGTTATGTTTTTTAAGTCATCCTATAGATCCTTAATTTCCATTATAGGAAGAATTGCCTTTGTAACATTACTTACTTCGGATTTCCATTGCTCATAGTATGCTTGTTTTTATTAGTTAACGTCTATGAATAGCACTACTCCGCTCCTTTGGGCCGTGTCGTTATCATATTTCGTCTACTGTGTTTGCCAATAAATGGGCTGTCTAACAAGCAGTTCTGGAGAATCGTTTACACAAGTTTCACGATTCCTTTGCAGAACTTATACCAAGTCTATTAAAATAATATCTTTAGATAGAATGTGCCTTCCTGAACATTTTCTATTAAACTATTAATGATTATTTGAATTATAGAGGAATGTAATTGAGCTGCCTGTCCCTCATTTTAACTATTGAGGTTAAATTTTAAACGTTGCTTGTGAATACTCACTTTTTTTTACGAAGCTACAGTAGCTCCTTATCTAATATACGAGTATAATGTATCAAATTGAAAACCTCACGTGCTCTACCTATTGCCTTGCGAATCTGGTAGTGATGTTAATGTAGAAGTATTTATCTTGACTTGCATAGTGTTACTTTGTGACCTAAATGAAAACATATACTAATTTTCAGTGCTTTCAGCAAAAGAAATTAATTAATTCTTCTTCAGCTCTGTATCATAAATCATCAATTTAAACTTGTTACCCTTATAATAAAGGTTATATCCGTTATTATCGGATGTTTATACGCGAACTAAAATACAAGTCTGGGCACCTCACTCTCTTCTTACGGTCTTATTCATAATGAGTTATCAGAGGTTTAATAAGCCGTTAATAAGGGATTGTCAAAAAGTGTTATTCATAATCGTATTTTAGCGCTAAAACGTTGTTTAAACCTTCGATAAAGTGACACTATTTTAACGAAGCGGAGACCCTTCTTTAAACCTATTTTAAGCATTCGATAGCAAAAAACATGGCCGATTGCGGTCAGCTGTTTCTGGTTTTGACGTTTCTAGACAATAGGACAAGAAATGTTTTATAGAGTCTATTCGGGGGCCGTCCAATAATCACGTTTTTTGAATTTTTTTATCGGTATAGAGCGTAAATTGCATAGCGTGAACATCATGGTTTAGGTAATTCGGTATCGTTTCGCATGCACACAGTGACGATGTGCGTAGGTGTTCTTATAGTTCAATTAACCGTACTTGATTATTTTCTTGCCCATACTTATTTAATTAAATATAAATATTTGTAATTAAATATGGTAGTTGTTATTAAATTATTATTTGATATGTGGAGACATAATAAAACATTATATGTAGGTTATGAATTCAAATATGTAGGTACTGCATAGTAAAATATAAATACAAAGACATAAATACATTATAGTCACGACATTTTCGTCAAAGTGGTAGGCAGAGGTATGCCTCTGCCTACCACTTTGACGAAAATGTTGTATACTATGGTATATGACCATATTATAACTTATAGCATTTTTTCCCACATAATAGGTTGTGAGCCATGTGGAAATGTACAGGCACAAGTTGTTACGATCCATTATTGAATGTTTTCGTCTCATTCTGTCAAATTACTGTCAACCGGGACCAGCGGCTTAACATGCCTTTCGAAGTACAGAAACACTTGCGAATAAATGTCACAAAGTCGTAATGTGGTGGTCACCCCGGGACCGTTTAACATGCCTTTCGAAGCACAGAAACACTTGCAAATAAATGTGGCGTTGGTCACCCATCCAAGGATTGGGCATAGTGAAAGTTGTTTACTACTTTAATCGTTTATAAAATACTGAGTCCGCGAGACTAAAAATAAAATATCAATAGAGTACTTATCAAACCACCTTTGGAGCCTAACGTGATTATTGGACGGCCCCTTGAATTGATGTATGACATTGAATTGAGTTTTGACATTGTGTCGACAAGATAATTTTGGCAGGTTCGCATTTTTTCTTTTTAAAGCTTGTTTTCCATTACAAAATCTTATTGAAATTACATTTTTTTCTGTATAATGGCAATATTAAGTACGATAAACCTATTTTAGTTATCAGAGCTTTATAAAACGATTATGAATAAAGATTTTTAATAAACCTTTATTAAGCCTAATGAACGTTTTAACTAATATAGGTTTAAACGTTCGATAAGCGTTTTATTATGAATAAGACCCTTAGTATTTAATTTGGGGTAGATGACGTTCGTTGTGTGAAACTGTCCACAAATATTTATTTTTCATTTTATTTTTGTTACACTAAATTGCCATTTTACTGGCAATAGATCTTAGTGCAGAATACGACTGACCTAAAGTACCTACTCAGTTGTTGGATGCAACTGGGACTATCGCTACGATGTTGCTGACAAATAATCTGAATAGTTTCTTTCTAAGAGCAAGTAATCTATGTTATCGTTCATTGTAACTCAAGTAACCATTATGCTCAAAGTACCTCTAAAACACCCACACGGTCCACTGTCCAAGCACTCAAATTTTTAGAAGTGCAGCTTAGGAAATTTATATTGTTGTTTACACTGCAATTGAAAATAACTGTGTTAATTAAATTGTGATCGCTTTCAACTGTCGAGGCTTAGAGATATTTATACTTATTCATCATCACGCACTTTTAGATAATTAATTTATTATCTCTGAATAATAAATAATTCTAATAGTGAAAGCGTTTTCTATAAATGAACGGCTGTCAATAAATGATTTGCCGAAATAGACACTTGACAATTCATTAAATAAAAATAAACCGATGAATTCACTTAGAAAATGTTTTCTTAATAATATTAAAACGATTAAATCCCAAACATTCGTTTACTTTAAATTGACAGAAAGTGGCAAGCTTCTAAACAATAGAAAATCTTATGACTACCTCGAAATATGCAAATTTGTTAAAAACTTCAAAAAGAGTTTTATAGAAAATGGGACATTTTCTTCAATTTGAGGCAGCGCCAGTGGGGCGGGAGCGGGAGAGAACTCTCCAACACGAGTTCCGCCGTCGACCGCTTGTACGCCGCCGACGTGTCTTCGCCGAAGACTATCGGTCTCCATGACCGGGGGCCTGAACACGGTGAGGGGGCTGCTCACTGTCTTTACAGAAGCAGGCTACCCGAAAACCCCCCAAAGACGCGGGATAGCACCCAAACCGACAACTCCTTCCGAGGGCTTAGCCGGGGCTCCCAACCGTAGTCTGTTGGGCATTACGTGAGGTTTTTTAGTCGGTAGGGGTCCGGCATAGCATCCATGAAGGATTTTCCCTCACGTTAAATAAAAAAAATCAACACATTGGCATTATCTGGTACACATGTTTCTTGATAGAATCTCAAGGTATTTGTGGAATTCATTGTAGAGGAACCGCTAGATACTCATTCATTTTTATAAAACGCCTTCACTAGCCATCTACTTGTAAAACAGTGTTGAAACCCGAAGACATTATAAGAGGTATCATTGTAGGGAATTACACAACGTTCGAAAATGATAGAGCTCGCAGTAACAACTTATTCCGGCCGATCACTGCAATAGTTAGAAGGCAATAATACCGACAATCACTGAATGGGACAACCTATAATGAATATGAACCCTAGTGGTAGGGTCTGCAGATTAACTTCTTTCCAACTTTTAAAATATTACTAAATGTGAAATGTATTTGATCTGATGGAAAGTAATAATATTCTCGGACATTTCACACAACGCTTTCTGATCCCAAAGTAAGCTACGAATAACCTATTTATAAGTAGGTAATATTATCAGAACTGATATTTTAACTTAAAATTCATGAACAAGATAAAGCTTGTTGCTGTTGCGTTTTAAAATATCACTAAGATTGCATACCTACTATATAATAATCGGGGGGCTTTACCTACTGGCGTCTATATTTCCAATTTTCAATGCTTTCATCATATTTATTTGCAATAATATAATTTTTTCGTGTCTTACTTATTATTTTTTGTTTTGCTTTCTAATGAAAATCGAGTAGGTACTACACTGGACGTCTCAACAGTGTGTGTACATAATAGTTTAATTTAATTTTATCTTGTAAACATATATTATGGGATATGCCTGAAATAAATGTATTACTATTACTACGCTTAAAATGTAAAACCTAATTAAATTTAACTCATACAATGTCGTAGACATCAGTTAGAATATACCTACAGTTACAGGAGGATCTATATGTAATAAAGTATAATTTCAGTGTAAGTTTGCAACAATTTGTAGGGTAAGTTTCTGAATATTATCACGTGAGTCACTGTTTCAAGTTTTGCAAATGATTTACAAAATAACAAAAGAAGTAAAGCTTTCGCACTACGTTGTTTTCGTTGCTAACCATATAATTATGTACAAAAGTCCAATTTATACATCACTAGCTGACCCGCGCAACTTCGTTTGCGTGATAAATGAAGAACCGCTCGACCGATTTTGTGCAAACTTCACATAAACCATCTACTAAATAGTCCGAACAAAGCCTAAACATTTCGTTTGGATAGGAGAACCCGTTCTTGAGTTATAAAATTACAACGAAAAGTGGCATTGATTTTTATATATATAGATTATGAAACCAATAGGCCGATAAGACAATTCGACAGACGTTCGGGCACGAACGTGTAATTTATAGTTCGTAACAGTACGATGGCGATTCATAAATAGATTAAATGAGACAGTATGATAATCACCAAATGATAGGCTATAGAACCTTCGTAGTAATGTTTTAGGAAGAAAGAAATTCGGTCAAGTGCAGTAGTCTCGCAAAAAAAAAATTCGTAACTTTTTCTGTGCCTACTTTTTTAAACGACAAACGAGTTCGAATTACAATCGTCCATGCATGACGTCATGTGGCAGGTCATAGTACTTCTATGTGTTTGCTTCGTTTTTATTCGTGCTTGAATAGTTTCAATATAATGGTAGCTATAAGTGTTATGTCTCTTGAAGAAATAACCGTAATACCTTTCGTAGCCTCTCTTGCTCAGTATTCTGTAAATGATATCTATGTAAAACCTCTTATGCCATGGTCAGTTAAGAGAAGGGTTACCGTTTGTGGAAGTTTTTCTGAGGTCTTACCCGTGTCTCCCGCCAAGAAGGAAATTGTAGGGAACCGTCTAGTTGTAGCCGATAGGTAAGGGTTTTCATACTTAAAAAACACAAACCAGGCATAATATAAGTACTTTATGGGGCTTGAACATTGAGTTATACTTTAAGAATATTGGTCCAAAAGCTTGCACAAATTGAAAATTTTCACAGCAGACCATCATAATAAACTATTTTAAGCAATAATACTAACGTTTTTCCAACGCATTCATAGAAGGATACTACAAAGCTACTTTTGTCTTTAGAACACGTTCCTATATGATGCTGAAACGAGAACAGAATTACACGCTGGCGAAGCTTGGTCCACATTCTAGTTTAACAATAATAGTTTAAAACTAGCGGACGTCACGCGGTTTCACACGCCTAGCTCCCGTTCCCGTGGGAATCTGGGAATAAAATATAGCCATATTCACCGGGGACAGTGAAAGAATTTTTCAAATCGGTTCAGTAGTTTCGGAGCCTATTCGATGCAAACAAACAAACAATGAAATCTTTCCTCTTTATAATATTAGTATTGAAAACGGAGCTGATAAACAACGGTTTCGTTAATCAGAATTTATTTGTGACAAACGTGTTGTGGTCTATCATACCAAGCCAATATAGGAATACCTTACCGAGTATAAAAAGGTTTTTATCTGCTTTAAGTAACAGACAGGATTGAAGTCTTATATCCATACTTGATATGATCGCTGAGTGCCACTTGTGAACCACTGTTTTTTATTGTCCTTGAAGGAATGTATTTACGTCCTTTGCCACTCTGCTATGGAGGCAACAGAAAGACACTGCACTACAGAGCACAAACTATCCACTTAACCTACACTTGTTTTTTTATACCACTAAGGCGGCAGACAAGACAAACTGTGATCACTAAGGCGCCACACTTGCGCTGCCAGCCCTTCTAGAATCTTCTAAGACCCCTTTGAAGAATCCCATACCGTAGGACATTTGGGAAAATCGAGGCAGGGAGATCATACCACAATCTATTTGCCTATACCAAATCGCGGAATAGGCTATAGGTTAAGTCACTACGACTAAAAAGAAACTGCCCGTTGGGGTTTTCCTTAGAGGTCAGATATACTCCTGACGCGTCACCATATCGCTTTCGAGGGTCTCTATGAAAACAGCGCGAGCGAGTACTAGAAAGCAACCCGGCATAACAGTGACAGTAGGTAACACCTCAAAAGTTAAAAATGAGACAAACCATGGCAATGAAATATAATAATAAAATTCCTAATTCGTTATACCTACATACTTTGTGGAAGTTAGATTACTATCTTGATATAAAAAAAAATGCTCAAGCGTTTTCGCGGACACATCAAATTAATACCAACCATACTTGTTTCTTACAAAACGAGTCTAGCTTTTTTTTTGGCAAGTTTTTTGGTTGGTATACGAAATTATCAAATTTGTTGTAAACAATGAGATTTCTCACGCTACAGTTCGGACACGCGACTCTTTGATCTTTGACAGAAACATTATTATCTACTCATCTTGCATTCAATTAACTTGGTGAGAAAATGACACGTCTGTCGGTGGACTAACCCGTCATTATCATTTTAATCTTGATGTAGTACTCGACTAGATGTGGCATGACGTTGTATCTGCAAGCGTACTCGCTCGAAGTCCTTTTTTGTAACTCAACAAATTCTTGCGCAAGACTCGCTATAATTTACAAAGCCTTAATTTGTTTTGCAAGAATTCATGGTTACTCCAATGAACTATATCGCCTGTATCGAGGCGTGTACAAGTGAACTTGATTGAAAGAAAATAACCTTACATACAAATACTCAAACTCTCTGTGCCGTGGTACTAGATTTTTATCGTAGGGAGCAATAAATCTGATGATTAATTATTTTTATCGCAAACACGCTACTGGCTAGCTGGCTACTCTAATAGGTACGTAATTAGGTATTATTGTAACTAAATAATAGTTCAAGTTAAGATGTATTAACTAAAACACTATTATATAGAAACATAAAATGAATAGAAATGTGTTCCCATAACACGAAAAATGTCCCGCTAAGTTCCACTATTAACCGAGGTTATGCACTTAAGTAAAGTATTACAACCACCATTCCAGAGTTTATGGTATCTAATAATCGATTCGATAACGAATCAAAAAAGGATCAATTAAAATTTAGAATTAAAGTTCAATAAAATAGCCATATAATTCAGTAAAAGTAGTTTAACTTCAATCAAAAAGTTGTAAAAACAGAAAAAAGATATTAAACGAATACAAATGGCATGTATAACGTTCCACAAAAATGTAACTTTCGTTGATATCATCTACTAGTATTACACATTCCATTAGTTTTGTTTCTCTGTCGGCTAGCACCTGGCACGGTCTGCGTAGTGCCATTGAACTGCCTAGTGAGTAGTACGACATTGTGCCAAAAAACTTGATGTATCCACATATAAAACGTGATGAATAACTTGTTCTCAATGCTGCTAGAACTATTAAATTGAGATAATTGTGCGTATTTGGGTTAGGTAGGTGAAGCATGCGATAGTATTCAATTGTAGTTTGTTAGTTATATAAAGATGGAAGGATTGCTACGAAGTAATGTGATCTAGTTGAGATTATATTTATAGATCAATCAATCAATCAAATTAGCCTATCGTATTCGACTGCTGCTCGTGGTATGCTTCTTATTATTTTGTAACTCTGGGAAGGTTTTCACGAAGCTATGCCTCTCTTAATTTTGTTATTATGAGGAGGTTTTACAATACCTCGTTGACCATTTATTTTGAAAAAGGTTTTCTCTCTCGAGTCTCTACGTCATGACCTGATTCGTTATTAATTCCCGTTTCGTTCGTTATACTTACTTACCGGAGGTTGGTTTGGGCCCTGAAGATGTTGATAAGTCCTCTTTGCACCCTATGGGAAAAAGGCATGCTTTCGTATAGATGGGTCATCTTTATAAAGGCGGTGGCGGTGGTTCTAAGTATTCCAATAGGTACCTATTATACAATTGGCATGGCAAGAAGTACTGTCACGCTGTGGGTGGGTCAGCCACCTCATCAAGTGCAAATATAGGTATATTTACCAAGGAGATAAATATGAACGATGTGGTAATAGTAGAACTGCAGTTAGCTGCGTTTATTCTTCAGAGAATCGATATATTACAATAATAACAGTGGACTTTCGTCCCTTCAATCAATTAGCGAGAGAGGTTTCTTAGTACTAGACCACCAGTCCCAGCGATGTGCACAGATGGAGAGTGGCACATCACCTGAACAGCCGCAGGCCGGAACAGAGACCCGTCGCAGTCGCGCAGCTGTTTATATAGGCACCGGTAGTGGAGGCTGCGGCGGGGATGAGAGTGCGGGGACGCGCGCCTGGCACGAAGCTCGCGCGTGGTGGTGGCGTGACATGACGTCACAGACGTCACACACCCCCCTTTTAGGGCGAGAATTTTTCTTAAAAAATTCCGCTTCTCCAGTCTTCAAGGTCCGCTCCCCTTAACGCTCCAGGGACTTGGCTTCCACCCTGGAACAATTCAAAGATAGTGGGGTACATAAGGGGTACAAGGGTGCTTAGGGTAGTAGGGGTAGAAGGTCAATAGCTAAGTAAGCTCAGATATAGGACGTGGCTAGACCGCGTAGCATAATTTTAGTAAGATTACAAGAAAAATATAAGCACATTCTCAGATAACATAGATAGGTAGTAGACGGCATACGGCGCGTTGTTAGCTAGCTATAGGCTTGTGTGAGCGCAGCTGATCACCAGTACCTACACACGTAAGCTGTGAGCGAGAGAAATCGAAGTATGATTTGACTTCTTAGAAAAGATAAGATTACAAAATGTAGATAGCAAAGTATATATCTTCATAGCAAAACAATAATACACCTGACTATCCTGCGACGTAGTCTTGGAATCGGAATGTTAGCCCATAGTCAGGTGGAATGCAGTATTATACCGTAGCATACTTATAGATACAAGTATATACATAACATTATAGTTAACAGCGAATACTAAGTAAGTATGTATAATGATTGCGCCGCTCGCACAATGCACTGTAGTAAACATGATGACAGGCGTCACAGTCGTGTCGGTCTGTTTGTCACGGTTCAACGCTATAACTAGAGAATGGCTGAACCGATTTTGACAAGTTTTAGTTTAAAAATAGATAATTATTTTAAGATATTAGTAATTTTTTTTAGAAATATGTTATAGTTACCACAGAATAATATTTTTAGTTTAAGGTTGTAGGAACAACTATTGCAATGATGTGGCGCTATTAGGACTGATTTTACCCTCTAGTGTAGAAGGTAAATAGCTTAGCGATTTGTCGTAGCTGTTACGTGCTCATCAATGCTCATCAACCATATTAGAGTAGGATATATGGTGTGAACTGTACCTTTTAGTTTTATGAATAGAAACAACGATGAATGAATCAAGTGACTGAGTTGCGATCGAGTCCCCGCTTGTTAGAGGATGTTTCATTAAATTAGGAAAAATGTAAGCGGTCGCCCTCCGATCGACTGTTAGAAACACAAAAGATTTTTATTCATTATCGACGTAGGAACTTAGGTTTACAACGCCGAAACATTTTATGATTAGGAACCAAGATTGATTCTAAAGTTTTAGGGAAGAGATTATATTTTCTCCAAAAGTCCATTCCTAAAATAAGGTTATTTTTTATATTAGGTACAATGTGAGCAACGAGAGATACAGTTTTATTTAGAAATTTGAAAGAAATATTGGCCGAGCCAAATGAAGAAAGATTATCACCACTAGCTGTGAAAAAATTTAAGGGTTTAGAATTATTTATTTTTATATTTTTTAAGATTTTATGGGAACCATTACCCAGAATAGTAACAGCTGAACCAGAGTCAAGTAAACCAACAGTATCAATCCCGTTCAGAGTAACAGGGATATAGGGGATACGAGGAATATGATTTATTGTAGTATTTTTAGTTTTAGAATTTCGCAGTGAATTTGAAAATTTTGAAACAAAATTTAGCCAACTTTGCCAATCAGCCGGGTCAAATTTATTATTTACTTTAGTCGTAATATAAACGGGACTTACAATATTAATTGGTATTTTCTTCGAGGCTTGATTGCAGTTAGGGCAGTCAGTAGTGCGAAATTCCTTTAAACCGCACTTAAAACATACTAGATAACGAGGTTCAGTGCATGTTTTTAATGAATGCGAGTCGGTACGACATCTCGGGCAGTATTGTTTAGCGGTCGCAGCCGCGTTGACCTTGAACGCTGTGGGGCTAGCGATAGAGGGAGATGGCATGTCAGATGCGATAACATTATTATAAGTTGAGTTAGATAACTTATAATTTCTGTTAGTGGAATAAGTATGCAAGTTAGAATTATTTTTAGGGCATTTATATGCGAATTCAGGAGCTATCGTATCTGAAGTTATTGTTGGAGGTTCAACAAAGTACTTAGTGCGACTGTGGTATTGTTCAAATCTTCTACAGACGCTCAATAAAGAAGGAACATCTACTACATTCGATGTTAGAAGCGAATTTACATAACAAGGCCTGATATTATTTAGTAAAATTTCAAGCTTATCAGACTCGCTGATTGGAGTATCGAGACGAGAAAATAACCCTTGCATTTTAGAGATGTAAATGGTTATATTTTCTACTTCGCCTTGAGAACGGCGTCTAATTTCCGACATTAGTTTATAGTCGTAATTATGGGGACTGAAGTCTCGTTTTAGTAGTATACATAACTCATCCCAAGATTTCACACTGTCCTTTACAGCGCGATACCAGTGGAGGGAGTCGTCAGAAAAGATTTCGAAAGCAAAGGATAGTACCTTTTCCGAAGGAATATTCCTACAGGCAATGAATTCATTAAGATTTTGTATGAAAGCACGCACACAAGTCTTTCCGTTATATTTAAATTTAGCTAATTCAGAAAAAAGTTTACGTTCATAATAAAGATCAGAGGAAATCGGAACGCGCGAGTCAAGAGTAGGTTTGGCCACGTCCGTAACCTTGGCATCCGTAGGGGACAAACGGGTCAATCTAGTATAGTAATCATGGAACTGATCCCATAGGGGCTTGATTGGTTCTACATCAGAGAATGAGGTTAAGTCAATTCGAGATAATCTAAAGTAAACGTGGTGTAAGACCGATTCAGTTCTAGCAAAGATGTTACTATCAAATTTACATTCTAGCGAGTTGATGTTATTAGATACTTTAAACAAAGAAACTTTACAGGCAGATATATCGTCATCCGCTTTATAAGGAGATGTAGCGATGTCCTCCGAGGACACGGTTAGGGAAAGTTTAGTAATTTGCTTCCGGAGCTCATCGACCGTATTCGACTTAGTTCCCCCGCGAATTAAAACTTCGTATTCTAATTCGTTTTTACCTAAATGTGTATACTTGATGGGGTAAGACATTTTTACGGTGGATGCTATCCGTAGCGAGAATAGACAAAAAAATAATGAGTTAGGTTCAAGAAGTTAATTTCAGTGCAGAATAAATAGGAGCGCGTTAGGCCGGCCGACGCAGCGACTCGCTCAAGGTCATGCGGCGAGCCAATTTGAAGGACACGCACGACTCGAGTGCGCGCTGTATTTAGTACGCGTTTGGAAGATTAACCTCGCTTATGTTATTACTTGAATAAATAAAGCGAAGTTAAGATCGAATTTACCTTCTGCACTGAAAAAAAAATATGTATTAGTAACAAAAAAATACACGTCCTGGTATTGGTGGTCTAGGGGTTTTCTATTCCCGTGGGCGCCATTGTCACGCTGTGGGTGGGTCAGCCACCTCATCAAGTGCAAATATAGGTATATTTACCAAGGAGATAAATATGAACGATGTGGTAATAGTAGAACTGCAGTTAGCTGCGTTTATTCTTCAGAGAATCGATATATTACAATAATAACAGTGGACTTTCGTCCCTTCAATCAATTAGCGAGAGAGGTTTCTTAGTACTAGACCACCAGTCCCAGCGATGTGCACAGATGGAGAGTGGCACATCACCTGAACAGCCGCAGGCCGGAACAGAGACCCGTCGCAGTCGCGCAGCTGTTTATATAGGCACCGGTAGTGGAGGCTGCGGCGGGGATGAGAGTGCGGGGACGCGCGCCTGGCACGAAGCTCGCGCGTGGTGGTGGCGTGACATGACGTCACAGACGTCACAGTACGTGAGATAAATCTTGGTTAGTTTTTGCTTTAAGGCTTTTTTAATATTCAAATACCAAAACGTAAGACAGATTATAAAGCCACACCTCTATTACAGAACCCAACTTCTAAATCTCGAAAAAGACTTCGGTGACATCATCCAAAACATGACTTAAAAGTGGTCGTAGACAAACTCTATCACATGCTTCGATTAAATAATAGTATAGACGGGCCCACTTCATACATTACGAACTCAAAAAGTGAGACTAGTTCACACACTAAGATATTGCAGCAACGACATGCACACATACTCGTACATTCTATTCTCTCCTCGAGTTTAGGGTAGTGTTTTTATACTTCGGGAACGCACAGGATCTTGCTTGTGTAAAGTCTTATCTTGCCACTCGTGTTTCACCTTCGGAACAATAACACCGACTACGACTGAGTGAGCGCATGCGCTTACTTTAACGTCTTTAAAACTAATGTATGGATGGGCCCGTCTATAATATTAGGTACTTGGTCGAAGATCACATGCATACAACCCAGACAGAGCTCGCAGGTGGCACACCGAGGTGTAAACTTGTATATTTTTTTCACACACGCAATTCTCCCCACTAAGCCGTTGTTGCCATGCTCATGGGCGTTTTATTTCCGTTTATTATTAAATATTACAAGTTAGACATGCCGTGAGCCGCCTAAAACAGGTTTCAGATGTGTTGGAGTAGATAAGCTTATCGAAATCGGAAAACTCTACTTGTTTCAATAAAGATCTAATACTGGATTTTAATTTTATTTGGAACTAGGGTTCTATTCTAGAATTGTAGAACAAATTCAAGTGTTGTTGATCTGATTTTGGCGTACTGGCACATATTAAATGATAGTTACTAGTACTACGTGGGTAAGTACTGGTGCCACAAGTCTTCGCACCTATAAGTAGTGCATTTGCTGATGAACCGAAAAGGCGGTGGCGTGGGCTCCCTTATGTTTTTGGTAGGTCAGACAGCTCCTGAAAATCCAAAAAATAAAGCCCAATTATTCATAGCTGGTCCTTGTGAAAAATAAAAGCGGGCTCGTGGCTCTAAATCTGAATAAAGTTTGAAATCAACTAAAATACAGTAGGTAATATGAGGAAAATTGATGTAGCATTTAGGTACTTACATTTTTAAATAAATCTTATAAAGCCTCGATTGTATCCGAAATTCTACCCCAGTTCGCATCGAACTCGGATGCAAACATATTCCTCCTAAAATAATAGTTAATCAAGTAATACACAAGTATATTTATCTCTAGGGCACTCACTGTGGGTGACGATAAGCACGGCCGGAATTCGTAAAACATTTTTGGGCTTAGGTTCTGGAATCTCTTTGCTAAGTGCACAGACACATAACCTGCGTTTACGGTTTACCATCAGCACCCACATTGTACTGTTATTGTTCGTTCTGTTTCAATCAATCGTAAAATCCAATTTCCATCGCCAACATTATTCTTATAACAATAAACAAAACATCTATACGAATGTCTGAAGCCACTCGTGCCTCTTGACACAAATAGTTTACAACTGACGTTCTGTCCATTCAAAATGATATAATGCATTGTGCTGTTTACGACATGAAAATACCTCAAAGCGACATAAAGTCGTAAGATTTAAATACATAATGTTTAATCAGTATGCATAAACATGTACGTAAGGTCATCGCAATTTAATGAATATAGTCGTAAACGGAGATTATTCAACAATTCCGGAAGAAATTCGCATTCTTTGCATAACTTGTCTCCGCATGCATTTTATATTCAAAAGCTGATTTACAACATCTCTGATAAATAAATTGCATTTATTTTCGCTTCCACAATCTTTTAAAATACTTTTATGCAATTTTATTTAGATTTTATCGGATTGCTGATTATGGAGTGATTGCCGAATTTTGTTTTTTTGGTATGGGCTGTGCTTAAGTTGTGCTTTATTAAAATTCCGATAGCCTAGTGGTAAGGTTCAGTCCTTGTTAATTAACTACCTACGTAATCCGCTCCTTAGACTGGCAATTTATATTGCCTCTACGAATACAATTAATATTATTTCAGCGAATATTATGGAATATAAATTTAGAATTAGAAATAGGTTAACAGAAAGCCCTTTCTGCAAAAAAAGAAACCAGCCTTCTTGTCATGAAAAGTGTCGATCAACCGAACGGGGAACCTATTATCTGAATTTATGTCGATCTATAGCAACTTTAACCCGTCTTGTACCAAAAATAGTAAAAGAAACGGTAATGAACAGCATATTTGGAATATTTCCGACCGAGCCCAAGCTAAGTTGTGAATGACGAAGTCTTCGTATGCTAATAGAGTATGAGTAATATTAACTTGAATGAAATTGTGAAAGTGGGTAGGTATAGTTAGGAACTTTTTTTAGAAATGTGCCGGTGGACAATTATCGCATAGTAATTTGTTCTTTTATACCTTACTAAGTGCTTCTTAAGTACAATACAGTCAGTGCTTATATTGTACTTTTTTATTGACTGTGTATTTTGTAGAAAATATAGGTCGAATCTTGAATCAGTGGAAGTTCAGCCTCCAGTGTCAATGGAAACATATTAGATACATAGTTACCTAACGCTAAAATGAAATAAATATTTTTAAATATTTTAGAAACTGTAAGATAATGGTAGAGACTGCTGTCACCTCACGCCACAAGAAGAGGTATTATTACCAGACTCATCTCTCTAAGATGCGGGTAAACATCCAACCATCTTGGCGAACGCGCGACGCCACGGTGGTAGCTAAAGTTGACTGATCCTTCTGATCCTTCCGAGGGCGCGGCCGTTAGACGGATAAGTAGGGACTAGTGTGTTTGTCCATCATGACATTCTTGGCGATTCTCACACGTTAAAAAAGTACTATCACGATCATAACCACTACTTTTATGATTAGTAGTTATCGAAATACAGACAGACATGAAAAATATATTATACTTATTCGGGATACAGACAGACAGACAGACATATAGAAACTTTTAAAATTACATTTTCCATTTCAACACGGCAATAGCCTCACCACCTTTTTCGTGTGACATAAAACTTTAAGGTGAAATGTGGACGTTTACCATAGTATCAGTCACGCTTCCCCGAAGGGGTAAGCCGAGGCATACCTCTGCTTACCCCTTCGGGGAAGCGTGACTATACGTATGTACCTATGTAGTTATCGGAAACCAAAGTCAAGAACGGCGCTATGGCATAAAACACGAAGTGGGGTGGTTACATTTTTGTTACCTATTCCGTTAGCGCACGGGACAGTATACAGGGTGGAATTGAAAGAAGGTAGTTGGAGGGAAAGTACCCTTAATATTGATAATGGCAAGTTTTGCTGAAAAGAAACATTCCTTTATTTTCAAAAGTAAGTAAAACTGCATTCAAAGATTTTTGAAAAATTACCTGATTGAGCCGAGAATCGAACCTGGGAGATGTGAAAATAAAAAACACCCTGTATTTTATGATACCAACCGCAACAGTCTTTAATAAGGATCAATTTCTTTTAAACAACATAGTATCTTAAAACAAAGGAAGATCAAGTAAAATATGTTTTTATTGTAAAGCTTAATAACTATCTAAAGGAAAAAAAGCAGCCTAAGTGAGAAACTACAATTTTTTTTGAAGTGGTTTGGTTAAGTGACCAGAATGAATATTCCCATTCACAGAAACTAGATTTTTTTTTAATCAACGTCAAAAAAAGGTTCTCTCTCTCTTCTCAATTAGACTATTTTTTTTCTTTAGATAGTGAGTAAGCTTTACAATAAAAACATATTTTACTTGGTTTTCCTTTAATTTAAGATACTATGTTGTTTAAAAGGAATTGTTTCTTATTTAAGACTTTTTCGGTTGGTATAATAAAATACAGGATATTGTTTTTCACATCTCCCAGGTTCGATTCCCGGCTTAAACAGATGATTTAAAAAAAACTTTGAATGCAGTTTTACTTATTTTTCAAAATAAAGGAATGTTTCCTTTCAGCAATACATGCCATTATCAATATTAAGGGTACTTTACCTCCAACTACCGTCTTTAAATTCCGCCCTGTATATGTATACCTACTTATACTCTAGTGCTAGTCTACAGTCACAATGACAGTTTGAAGCCAATTGCGGCAAAATGGTGAAAAAAGACGGACAATTCAATACTAACGAACATAGAAACTTGTCCCACAAAGTTCATGATCTAAATATACAGTTTTCCCGTAACAAAACTAACGAGTAGTTTCACTAAAAGAAACGCACGTGTATGTAATGGTACACATCTGTTACTGGTAATGACTGCCGATAGCACCTGCTGATTACTATATATTTTCTATACTAGCGCTATTACTGTAATTCTGAGCACGCGTTTTAGTGTTGGAACACACTTCCGTAATAAAATTATCGACAAAATGCCAACTTTACTATAGGGTTCAGTCTTCAGTCTTCAGTCTTCTTGGGCTCCCATTTTCCGCACTTAGGTCCGCCAGTGGACCCATTTAACCTTATACTAGGGTTGTAAAGTTGATTAATTAATTGGTAATTACTGATACCTACTTAATGTATTTGTAATTTCATGTGACAATAAATATGAACTTAAATGCTGACTGTCGATAGTAAGTAGGTACTTAAGTTAATAAAACTAAAATCGATAAAGTGTATTGATCGAAAATGTAATCGATCAGCTTACATTGTAAAAGTAATTGCAAATACAAAACAAACATCAATCCAAACTTTACGTCGAAAACCATGCATAATTTGGTTAACGCGTTTATTTTTTTACCTTAAAGCTGCTCCCCTGCGCTTGAATGTAAAACACGATTTTCGTACTTAAAATGCAAATAATAAGAACGCAGTTCTTTTTTTGAAAGTTCATTATAATGTTTGCTAAATGGAAATGAATAACTGACGTTGGTTTTGTATAAACTAAACGTTAGTAATTTCTTTCCATTTAGCAGTCAGTCTTTAAG
Source organism: Miltochrista miniata (assembly GCA_933228765.1). Classification (NCBI taxonomy): domain Eukaryota; kingdom Metazoa; phylum Arthropoda; class Insecta; order Lepidoptera; family Erebidae; genus Miltochrista; species Miltochrista miniata. The sequence goes on from OW121756.1 coordinate 28,968,056, forward strand.
CTTACTAAGTAGTACCCTAAATGTGTATTTTTCAATTTTACACATGAATTGTCAGTTATTGTAAGTTAAACTCTCAAGCATATTTGGTACAAGGTAATTCTGCCTATTAAAACACATGACTCTCTACTGTAATTGTCTTTTTTTATTTATACTCACGGATGTCGTGGCAAACTGAAACCGACTAAAACTCCACGGTCCCTACTTATCCGTGTAGCGCCGAACGCCCCGAATCACGGAAGATTAATCGAGGATTCCCGACAGACTTTGGATTCCACCGCAGTTCCACTTTACCTAGGAGTTGGGATGTTGTCCTGCTTCTTTGAAGGTATAACAGAAAATATTCTGAAAACACGATAAGTAAATATAATAGTAAATTTGTCATTCAACGATAGTAGCCCCATCACTATTCGTAACGTTCACATGTGTAACAATCGCGTGCACAGCTAACAACTAAACATTAGAGAACACAGAAAAACAAATTGAATTAACCAGATTTTCTCCAACCAAGAGATTATGTTGACCACAACGCACATTGTTATTATGGTAATTTTGAATGGCTGACGCGTTGTACTTCGGTTATTAAGAAGGGTGATTATTGTTTATTCTCTTTGATTTAGTTCAAGTTTTGGGTCGGATGTTATAAATTGTTCTTTTTTATAGAATGGAATGTTCATAGTTCGATCCATTGATCGTTTTCTATTATGCCGCTGCGTTCCTACGTTAAGTATTATCATTACAACCAATCATTCATGTTACTTTACAATTCGTCCAGGTTTGTAAAGTAGGCCTCTAATTAGTTGCATGTTATTTTAACGACATGGAGTCCTACTAAATATTACAAAGGTTTGTGATTGATTAAATTAGGAAACAACGTCTTAATTAATTCTTCAGTTTTTGAAATTGGTTAAGGCCAGTTACCCCCAGAGAAGCCAAAATCCATTTATGTTTATTTATTTATTATACACTTTATTGTACACCATGTAAACATAAATAGAGTACATAGATTCATTACAAGAGGTAGATACAATGGGCGGCCTTATCACTAAAAGCGATTTCTACTACGATATCTATCTAGCAACCTTGGTCATCATTTTAACAGAATGTTCATTCGAATATTGTCCAAAGGGGAATAATAAGGAATTTTAACCAAATCTGTCACGATTAAAACAGCAGCATATGCTAGTAGATACAATAGCTATTGGTTGAATTCTAGACGCTTAAAGATTTCAAGTACTTTTAATAAAAGTGTTCACATTTTATAGAACCAATAGTCAAGGGAGTAATTTTGAATAAGTAAATAAATAAAATACGGTCGCATTTATCACTGTAATAGAAATTCATGTTGTGAAATTGGAGAGAAGTAAATTCACTTCGATTCGCTTTCAGCTTGAACCGGCGACCTTTAGAAGAAACGAAACTCAGTTCTCGTTGTAGATGTACCTATAGGAAAAAGTTGTAATCATTGGTAATGTAAACATAAACATTATTATTATACTTACTACAGATTCTACTCAAGCTAACGTGAATTTTAATGAGTACTTAGATGTGAAAGGTTTAGCCATTAACGTCCCACGCCGGGTGTTCAAGTACTGTCCTCGGTCAAGACGCTAGACATAATAATCTGACTGTTTGTGTAGGATTTTTTTTACGTGAGGTAAAAATCCTCTAGATGCCCTATGGTTGTGAGCCCCGGGTAAGCTCTCGGAAGGATGTCTCAGGACTTCCAACAGACCTACGGCCGCCGCTGCGGCCTCACCCAGGGGGTGGCCTGGGTGTGATCCCGCTTCTAAATGTTTGTATATGATAGAAGTAGATGATACTCGCCGCTTTGCCCGCGTGAATTTGGGTACCCGTGCCTGCTTCCCGTGGGAACATATTTCCGGAATGAAAAGTAGAGCATGTGGTATTACAGACTATAAGCTATCTCTGTACCGAATTTCAGCCCAATCCGTTCAGCCGTTAGAGCGTGATTGAGTAACAAACATCCAAACATCTTCAATATATCGTAACAAAACAACATGACCGCGGAATAACAATCTATTGGGATAGTAATGACACTACAACAGCTATTTTTAAAGTGTAAATTGGGGACTTAATCGTGTTATTTACGACGCATTAACCAAAGTTTATTAGAAAGTGTCATAAATATTATGGATGGAAAAGTATGTATATTCATACTTTTCCATCCATGATATTTATGACACTTTCGACAACACGAAGTTTTTATAAAAGTGAAAATTGTATAGGTATCATCAAATGAAAGTCAACAGCATAATAACTACAACTGCCACAAGATCCCGTAGACCTATTACAAAATAGGTTTTTTTTCTGTTCAACGTGAGGGAAAACCCTCATGGATGTTATGCCGGACTCCTACCGACTAAAAAACCTCACGTAGCGCCCAACAGCCTGTGGTTGGGAGCCCCGGGCAAGCCCTCGGAAGGATGTCCCAGGACTCCCAACAGACCCACGGCCGCCGCTGCGGGCTATTACAAAATAGTATCAATCAACAGCTTTTATCCCTTGAATGATGTCACGACTATCTTATAGTAGGTATAAAATATGATAAAATTGTAAACTGTTTCGAATATACCTAGCTGTTATGGTAAATAACAATAAGCAAGCAATGGAATTAACAACAGCCGCTTTGAACAATCCGCTGATCAACCTGCATAGAACTTGAGGTTGCGAAATTGTTGCGACATCGCTCGTAAACAAGAGATAAACCGGTGACAAATTAAATTTAGTAGTCAATCAATCAATCAGCACATGGAAGTCCATTGCTGGACGTAAGCTTCTCCCACTTTCAAAATATGTCACAATACTTTAGTAAAGAACCGCAAAAATCTATTCTAAAATGAATTGAATGGAATGAAAAAGAAGTTTAGCGAAAGAAGCAGCTGATGAGTTTTAGCCTCTCTCTATAAAATAGATTGCAGAGGGGCTAATGGCGAGACTTGTGTCTGTTGTCTGTGACTCTGTTGCATTAAACTACGTCACTAGTTCACGTGGATCATCTGTTCAAAGTTTGAAATAAAACAAAAATGACAACGTCAATCGGATTGAACTTTCACTTTCACAATAAACGGTTTAGAGCGGGGAAGTCGGGTGAGACCGTCCCACGGCTTCTTTTTTTTTTTTTTTTTTTTTTTTTTTTTTATACCACTAAGGTGGCAGACAAGCATACGGCCCACTGGTCACCGCAGCCTATGAACGTTTGCAACACCAGAGGTGCCACACTCGCGCTGCCGACCCTGTAAAAACCTTCTAAGACCCCTTTTGAAGAACCCCATACTGTAGGCGTTTGGGAAAACCGAGGCAGGGAGGTCGTTCCACAACCTAAGCGTGCGTGGAAGAAAACACCTATCGGATCTAACCGTGCTGGAACGCACCGGACGCAGAGTGTGAGGATGAACTCCCTGTCTGTGGCGAGCGGTGCGATGATAGAACGTAGCCGTGGGCATCATATCAAACAATTCCTCAGAGCACATACCATTGTACAGGCGGTAGAACACGCATAAGGAGGCAAAGTCTCTCCTGTCGCGAAGAGGTTCCACACCAGCTGTAAGTACAGGATCGTTGACAATTCTTACAGCTCGTCTTTGCACCGAGCCAAATGGACGAAGCTGATATTCAGGTGCTCCCGCCCAGAGGTGACAGCAGTACTCCATATGCGGCCGCACTTGCGATTTATAGAGAAGCAGTGTTTGCGCCGCAGTGAAGTACCGCCGCGCCCTGTTGAGCACACCTAGCTTCTTGGACGCCAGCTTAGCCTTGTCCTCCAAATGACTACGGAACTGAACGTCACTGGAGATGTCAACGCCAAGGATCCCTATACTTTTGGAGATGGAAAGAGATGTGCCCTGAAATTGCGGCGCTACAGTAATTGGGGTTTGCTTAGCGGTGAAAAAACACGCTTGTGTCTTGGAAGGGTTGAACTGGACAAGATTTTGTCCACCCCAATCGGACACTCTAGTAAGAGTAGCCTCGATTTCAGACACAAGCTGTTCACGATTTTCCTCTACTGTGTCCCGAGAGATACCGGGGCGGCCCGTGTAACAAGTGTCCCCCGTACTGTCGTCCGCATAACAATGAATGCCATCAATAGACAACATGTCATTGATATGCAGCAGAAACAGAGTAGGGGACAACACTGAGCCTTGCGGGACTCCAGCGTTTATGGCCATGCAGTCTGAACAGCTGCCGTCAACGACGGCCCTGATGCTTCTACCGGCCAAGAAGCTGGACACCCATCCGCATAATCTCTCAGGTAGTCCATATGAGGGCAATTTCGTAAGAAGACCACGGTGCCAGACCCGGTCAAAGGCTTTAGAGATGTCGAGGCTCACTGCTAGAGCCTCACCCTTACTCTCGATAGCCGCCGCCCATCGGTGTGTTAGGTACACAAGAAGATCGCCCGTCGAGCGACCGTGACGGAAACCGTACTGCCGGTCGCTGAGCAGGTCGTGTTCCTCAAGGTACCCCAGGAGCTGTGTATTAATTACACGCTCCATCACCTTGGATAAAAGGGAGGTGACGGCTATAGGCCTGTAATTGGCCGGGTCGGTCCTGTCACCCTTCTTGGGTACAGGATGTACATACGCGATCTTCCACGACGCCGGGACTTGTCGCATGGAATAGGAAAGTGCGAAAAGACGTGTAAGTACCGGACACAACTCTGGACCACAATGCTTTAGTACCACCGCGGGAATGCCGTCTGGCCCACTCGACTTATGAACGTCCAGGGATTGAAGCTCCCGCCGGACATTCCGCTGTGTAAATTTAACTTCCGGCATGGAAATTCTTGTTAAATTATAATGATAGACGGGGAGAATTTATATCAAGTCCTACTTGATTGTTTAATATCAGGTTTCAATACCTTTAAGTCCCTCGACATTTCGTTAGTACCTATCTATTTAGTACTGTGTAAGTGGTCTACCCGTGGATATTTCGTTACCATTACCATCTTCACGCCAAATCCCTTGCGGGGTAGGCAGAAAGAACCGAGCGCCACACGGCATGGTCAATACACACCTCACTTGCTTCTTCAACTTTCATTTTTCTTTTCATGCATGCACGTCGGTTCCAGTTTCCCGTTTATTAGGTGATTGATAGAATTGTTAACAAAGCTCGAAATTCACAAGATTATTGCCATTTGTTTCCACTAAAATAACCTCGCCCATACAAACAGAAAACTTATTTATTTAGGTAGTAACTAGAGACCAATTAGTGTTAAAATTTTATTATTACTTATCAAACTTAATGACTATATAATTATTACATGGAGTTTTAATTTGTAAATAATGTAAACTTAATCAGCTACTAAGGCGAAGCACTGCAATATTCAAGCACCTACTACGAGTGCGCGGGGTGATGTTAAACAGTAAGTTTATGAGCCCACCTGACGCTATTCGGTTGAAAGAAGATATACATTTTAGACTACAGGAAATAGATAAAGGGCTTTTGTGCTCTTTTAACGAAATAAATAAGGTTTATAGGGTCAACAGCGCGAGTGTAGCGCATCTGGTGTTGCAAGCGTCTATAGGCTGCGGTGACCAAAACTTGTATTATTAAAAAAAATAGTATCGAAAATTTTATGAGTAATGTTTTCGGTTTCGAGCATTATTAGTTCATGATCTGGAGTTGTTTGTGTTATGACGTTAATTCATGAAACTTCACACACTAAATCTTTTTTTTAATCCTCATGGAAGCTATGCTGGAATCCTACCCACTAAAACCACACGATGCTCTGCCGTCTGCTTACCGTCGGGAGTCATTTAAGGCTTGTATATTCGAAGGTAGACTCATCTTGGGGTGAACTTTATACTAGGAAATATTCTTTGAATTGATCTGATAAAACTATGTATATTATTGTAATTTATTAGATAGGTACTCTTGCTTTTTTGACGGTTCAAAACACAATTAGGAAAACTTTGTTTGATCGAAAAATTTGAATTATTGCAAAAATCTTAACAAGTAATGTACTTTTTAATACGCTTTTATTAGGTCGTCGTGTATGTTACTAACAATGTAATGGAATCTAAGGAATCTAATTTAATCATCTTCCAAGGATTGTAGCGTCATGAAAATTGGCAGATGTATGTAGTTCTGATGACAATACAATAATATGGTACTGTCAAACTGATATGATGATGGAGCCGGAAGATAGGCTCAGAAAACAAGTGGAATCTAAGGTAGCTAATTTAACCAGCTTCCAAGGATCGTAGGCTCATGAAAATTGGCAGGTGTATGTAGTTCTGATGACAATACAATAATATGGTACTGTCAAACTGATATGATGATGGAGCCGGAAGATAGGCACTGAAACAAGTGGAATTTAAGGTAGCTAATTTAACCAGCTTCCAAGGATCGTAGGGTCATAAAAATTGGCAGCTGTATTTAGTTCTGATGACAATACAATAATATGGTACTGTCGAACTGATCTGATGATGGAGCCGGAAGATATGCACTGGAACGTCTTGATGGAATATCGTTTTATATCTGTTTTTGGATTCGTCAGAAAAGTCTTGAAATGAACTTTGACCAGGCTTTTCAAGGTAACAAACCTTTTTTTTAATTGACTTGTAAAACTATGCAATGGAATCTCAGGTAACTAATTTAACTATCTTCCAAGGATCGTAGCGATGTTTGTAGTTCTGATAACAATACAATAATATGGTGCTGTCAAACTGATGTGATGATGGAGTCGTTAGAAATGAACTGTAACTTCATGATTGAACATCGTATCATAGCTGTGTTTGGATTTGTTAGAAAAGTCGTGTAATGAACTTTGACCACGATTAGGGTTTAAGATTATAACAAACCTGTTATATATTGAAGTTAATATTGAGTGTGAATATTGACATAGGTACCTGCATTAAATGTGTATGTAAAGGGTGTTTTTTTTCGAGGTATAGAACTTTGAAATGGAATAAAACGAAGGTGATTGTTTTTATTGATATGGAAATGACTTTATTCGAAAGGAAATCTTCTGGCATTATAATTTAAATATGATTTCTGGCATATAACCGCCAGGGCTGGCTCGGACGTAGTCTAATCTAGAGGTCCAATTTTCGATGACTTTCCCAACATTTGTGGCCGTATAGCGACAATATCGCTCCGAATGTTATCCTCCAAGTGGTCAATCGTTTCGGGCTTATCGGCGTAGACGAGCGACTTCACATATCTCCACAGAAAATAGTCAAGTGGCGTAAAATCGCACGACTCTGGAGGCCAATCCACGTGTCCAAAACGTGAAACTATGCGGTTACCAAACGTTTCCTTCAATAAATCAATTGTGGCACGAGCTATGTGACATGTTCAACATGTCACATAGCTCGTGCCACAATGTTGCGCCGTCTTGTTGAAACCACTACTCCTGCACAACATGGTTGTTCAATTGATGAACGAAAAAGTCAGTAATCTTCGCTCTATAGCAGTCACGATTGACTGTAACATTCTGGTCAGCATCGTTTCTAAAGAAGTACGGACCAATTATTCCACCAGCCTATAAAGCACACCACACAGTCAGTTTTACTGGATGTAACGGTGTCTCAACATACACTTGAGGATCATCATCACCCCAAATATGGCAGTTTTGTTTATTGATGTATCCATTCAACCAAAAGTGAGCTGCACCGCTAAAGAAAATTCGCTTATGAAAATCACGATACGCATTTCGGAAAGAACCATGATTTTCAAAATAAATTTGCACAATTTGGAAGCATTGTTCAGGCTTCAGTCTATTTATGTTAAAATGCCAAACCATACTAAACATAAATCACTTTACAGCTGACAAAAATACCGCCGGTTAAAACAGCTAGGCCAAGTTAAAGTTCTATACCTCTAAAAAAAACACCCGTTATTAGAGTAATAGTGACATATTTTCACATTAGTCGAACTTAGACAAAACACCATGTAATACAGAAATCTCTACTAAGATTATAAATGCGAAAGTAACCCTGTTTGTCTGTCTGTTACGTTTTCACGCCTAAACCACTGAACCGATTTTGATGAAATTTGTTATAAAGATAGTTCGAGTTTTAGGGAAGGACATAGGCTACTTTTTAACTGACTGCGCGAAAGGAGGGTAATGGTTTTATGCGATAACGACTTCTACGCGGATGAAGCCGCAGGGAACAGCTAGTAAAGGTATAAAATGTTGTGACTGAAAAGTATAAAATAAATAAATGGTTTAAAAAACCCTAGAAAAATACGCTTTTATAATGCACGAAAAAACCAAAACTAAATTATGGATCGTTCAAGTTGCCTCTATTTCTGGGCTGAAGTGTAAACTATGTGCTTTTAGTTATAATATTTGATTGTAAAAGCGTGGGGCGCTAGAACAAGAAATACTTTTTTGTAAGCAAATTCTTATTAATACTAATCCTTATATAATAAAAATCCTGGCGAAAGCTGCATGAGGTCGCACAAGAGCATAACGTTTATGCTGCCAAAGGGAAAGCCTCTTCTTTTAAGCAATTAAGTAGATACATGAGGGGAATACGTTAACAGTGGCAAAATGTAGAGTTTCGGTTCGAAAACGAGATTGATATCTTTGGTTACCATTTAAAACCAAAGACTTCTATATAAAATGAGGTAGACATGCCCTACGCACCGATTTTTGAAACCTATAAACTGCGCTAATTTTGCGTTGTTCGCACTGTTGTGAGTCAAAACTTCGAGAGTAGGTACTCGAATTGCAATTGGAGTCCATACGCCTTCTCTTTTACTCTTGTTCTATCCGTATATTGCTATTGTGTGTGGTGACAATTACGTAAATAGTATTTATAAGCGAGTGTAGTCTTAGCAATGTGGGTTTTGAGGATTGCTTTTGAAATCTCGCTTGTTAGAGTACGGCGCGTCTACCTCAGTTTATATAGAAGTCTTTGTTTAAAACCCGCTTGGGGATACATTCGTATTCTTATTACATGATTACTACATATAGTACTAAACATCTCGGAATGCCGAAACTTTAAGGACCTACCTATGAATTATCTAATAGAGATCCGTAACGGTAATAGGTTTGCTTCTATTACGCAGGCGTCACGATAACTGGCAAAAGTGGGTGTTGAAAATACGTAGGCGTGACTTTACTTTTCAAGTATGCATTTCAATTAAAGCCTATAATCGTTAATACATTTCCGAAATTTAAAATTACATTAATAATAGTAAAAGTCACAATAGATATATAAAAGAGTAAATTAATAGTTTAAAAACACGCTTTTATAAATGTGACCTTATCCTTAATCTGACAAGACATCATGCAGCTTCCGCCAGGAAAATCTTTCCTGTTCCAGCGCCCCACGCTTTTATAATCAAATATTATAACTAAAAGCACATAGTTTACACTTCAGCCCAGAAATAGAGGCAACTTGAACGATCCATAATTTAGTTTCGGTTTTTTCGTGCATTATAAAAGCGTATTCTTCTAGGGTTTTTTAAACCATTTATTTATTTATCTAAATAAATTAGTTTAATCCTCATAAAAACTTGTCTTAAAATAGATATAGGTCTTTAGAACAATATTTTACGGCTAGATATTTTCTTAAAACCCCTCGAGAATCGAATGAAATCCGGCAAAAGCGTACGCTGCAATCCTTCGAATTGCCTGAAGGGTTTGTCAAGGTCGAATACGGAAGCCTTAAGAGTCCATAAATCAAAGACTTAAATGCCACTGAAAAGCTAAGTACTTTATTCAAATACAGAAACATAAGTGACAAGCTTTGCTACTGTCAAACGTCAATACAGCGATTAACCTGTGATATCTTCGATTCACAGCTTCTAATGAAGTTACTTTTGTACGCTACCAAAGTTCATTAAAAGTTGGCTATTAAACGACGTAATATATCCTCATCTTTTGCCATAAAGGAAAGCTAACGACCCACTTAAAACATGTTATTACGATTGGTATCGATACAATATATTTTATGGAGAAAACTGTCAAGCAATTATAGACCCTTGAGTATGTCTAAATGGAATGTATATAAAAGAAATTCCTGTATGATTGCGTGTCAAATTATATCCTTCGATAACAGGATTGAAGACACGGGCATATTAGAAAGTAACGCATCTTTGGTATCTTGGATTTTAAAGATTATTTTTACGTAGATCTCTTTTGTTGCAGATTCTTAGTTGTGAAGACACCTTAGACACAAATCCCTACTAATATTATAAATGCGAAAGACCTAAACGGCTGAAGCAATTGAGATGAAAATTTGGTATAGGGATAGTTCGAGACCCTGGGAAGGACATAGGCTACTTTTTAACCGACTGCGCAAAAGGAGGGTTAAGATTTTATGCGATAACGACTTCTTCACGGTCGAAGCCGCGAGGAACAGCTAGGAACATAAATGTCACATTAATACCAAGAAATTTTTTTTATACCACATAGGTGGCAGACAAGCATATAGCCCACCAGTTGTACTGGTGGTCACCGTAGCCTATGGACGTGTGCAACACCATTCTAGTTTGAAACTTTGTACAATAGGTACTCAAAACATCCGAGGTTCTCACATTTTGTGTGTACAAAGTGCAAATACACATAATGTACACTAAAGCTGTTTGTACTTGTACAAAATACGTACTCAAATAAGTTCAAATATTGATGTAACATTTTTACATATTCTACGTATGAATAAGTACGTTTTGATAGTATGATTTGAATGTATTGAAAGTTATGCCAAGTTGAAGGCCTTATGGGCAACTTTAAAAATTACTACTGCGTCTCCTGGCAATGGGCTCAATACCTATTACGTGGGATATAAAACTATAAGGTGAAATGTGGGCGTATACTATGCCTCTGCCTACTCCTTCGGGGATACAGGCGTGATTATATGTATGTATGTATGTATTACAAGTTGTGAGATGGCGATCAATTTGAGCTCAAGCAACATCACATTTCTCACTTACTTATTATGCCGTCTTGTGTCTGACAAACCTATCTCGCTAGCGATCCTCCTGGGATATACTTCCGAGGACTTACCCAGGGCTCCCGACCATATACAGTAGTAGCGCAACATGTAGTTTTACATAGTAAGAGTCCATGAAGGATTTCCCATGTAAAAAAAGTCAACAGCGATCTTAAGGTAAAATGCAATGACGATATGCATGTATAGGGCAACAGGTGTTTATGATGAAGTGGCATACGACCACAACTATACCTACAAGTTTTAGTTTCTGAACTTCTATATCGTTTTATTTTCAAGACTGCAACACTAAAGCTAGGTTATAAATTTTATGATATCAGTATAGTAGTATAGTCATTTTATTAAATTCTCATCTTCGAAGATAATAAACCGATAGTGATAGTATTACCTTTCATGTCCATATTTTCCTTAAGATTAATTTATTTTGCTAAATTTCTTCGGTCTGTTCCCAGCCTTACAATATAACCTTAATGTATTATTACCTTCTTGAGTCATCCATCCTGTTATTTTCTCTAACACGCGTAGCATTGAATGAGAATTTAAATTCAATGGGTAGGATACCAGTGATAAAATTAAAATTTTCACTGTAAGAAAGGGTATGTATGTACCGACATATTATTAATTAAATAAATAAATATTTGTGGACATTCATACACAACATCATCTAGCTCAAATTAAGCTAATATAAGCTTGTGCTATGGGATATAATCTTTGTATATTTTAGCTGATATTTATATCACTTGTAAAATGAATTTGATAATTTTATTTTAGTGTGCATGCGAATTTAATTTATTGAAGTGAATATAAAGGGTTTATTTTAAGAATCATTCAACATTTTATAATAGCGTTAGTAGCATAGTGTTAATACAAGTGAGATAATACATTTATTGTTAAAAATTACAGAGAAACATAAATATTACATATCTATATTTACACTATTACTATCTAAACTAAACCTAAATAAGGCCCCCGTGGCATTGTGCCCAAAAGACTAGCAGCATTCCCCCTTTGAATAGCAATACCTATTCGTTGAGCGAGAAAACTGCCAGCCCTTGGGTCACCAGTTGACTCTACAAGGCGCTTTTTCAAATTCTTGAAAAATTTTTGCGCATTGGGACCCCATGGACCTAGGGTCTCGACACCGACTGGACAAAAACGATACGATGAGTCGAGACCCTTATATTTATTAATTTTAATATTTTCAGCCGCTTCCGCTGCGGCACTGGCTTTTAATTTTGTTTTAGGAAGATGGGACGGGGCTAGAGTGTCAACACAAGTTGCATCCCACACCAGGACCCGACCCATCTCCCACGGTATCAAAGTTATACCATCTGGTCTCTTGCCATCGTCCCTGAAAACGCCGTTTGGCTCTAAGAGCGCAGGCATAATACAAGTTAGTGTTAGTCTTTACACATATTTTAGTGGATAACTGAAAAAGTTAAACACATATTTTTCAGTTGAATAAAGCAATGCTAAATACTAAAAAAGCCGTAAGTTAGGGGCCTGGCGACTGCTATAAACGTTGAAACCTACTCAACCTACAATCTAATGATGATGGTATATTCAGTTAACTCAGATATTTTTTATACGCAGGGAATTCAATTATGCACCATACCCTGAGTTGGGCTGGAGTTGGTAGGCGAGTGTGAGACTTCCTAAATGCCTGATAAACCCGTGACGTACGTGAAGAACTTTTGGAGCTGTTCGTAAGGACTGCAAGTTATATAGTACCTTCTGAGTAAGCCATGGGCCCAGTGCCACAAACTATTTACTACATACATACATATAGTCACGCCATTATCTCCGAAGGGGTAGGCAGAGGCATAGCAGGTATACGCCCACATTTCACCTTATAGTTTTATGTCACACGGTGGTGGGCCTATTATTGCCGTGTCTACTTACTACTAGGCACATAATGGCCTCCCCAATGGCGCAGTGAGCGACTGCCATTGCAGAAGTCGCAGGTTTAAATGCCGTATAGGGGTGATTCATAAGTATGATTATTTATATGTATTTCAAAATACATATCTGTTATACGTGTAGTTCGCATTACGTAAAAAACCTGGAAAAGATGTTTTACAGAAGGGTTGTATCCATTCTGTTAAACTTAGACCAACCTTACACACGATATACAACATGAAATTTTGTATAGCGCAAACCTGAAACACTTTGATCAGAATCAGTAACATTATCCAATGGACCCGATTTCAACCTATGTTAATTTTTTTCAAAACTTCAAGTATGTATAAGTATGTATCATAAAATAACATCACTACGCGTGATCAAAAGCGCTCCGCCACCAGCCGATCCCGTGCCCTCGACCAGCCACCCCCGGCCGCGCCCCTGCGTCCGCGCCACCCGGGCTGGCCACCAGTCAGTGACCGAAAACACGAGAGCGACGTCATACGTGTCGCCGTTCCGCATCCCGTGTCGCTGTGCAAAATACGCGATCGTGTAACAACATGTCTTTTATTATACTTTTTTATACTACTAAGGTGACAGAAAAGCTTACAGCATACTTGATCGTTGCTAACCTTAGCCTATGGACGTTTGGAACACCAGAGGCACGACACACGGGCTGCGATACCAATATCGAAAGGTAGAAGGAATTACCGAAGATGACAAAGTGCAACGGGTAAACTTTAGTGAGTGGTGGCTAAAAAAATAACAGTGTGTTTTGTGTACTTTTACGCGTAAAGGATTACATGATACTGATAATGCAGCCTATTGGCGCCATACTAATCCTCATTTACCCCGTCAGAACTCCTTCCGACACCGCTTGTCCATTAATGTGTGTGCACTGTGCAGGCTTTATGATTAGTCACGTAATCGTATTGACTACTATTAGTAAATGCAAGTATGTACACACTTGCAGTTCTAGGGTTCCGTAATCAATTGGTAACAGCTAGAAAGAAAGATTTTTTTTATTCAGCCCTTGAACACATAGGTACTTTCATAAGCTTTACAGCTTGATCCTTTTACTAAGACTCTAATGCTAGTGAACCTTACCATCGGAGAGGGTAAAAATGGAACCTTATTACTAAGACTCCACTGTCCCTCTGTCACCTAACTGTATCTCACTTACCATTATTATAGCTAGACAGTTGAAAATTTCACAGACAGTGTATTTCTGTTGCCGCTATAATAATAAATACCGGCCAAATGCGAAACGGACTCACGCACAGACGGTTACGTACTAAAAAATCGCGTGTGTCGTATGGGAATCCCGTTTAATCGCCCCCTTTATCTGATTTTAGTATCTGTAACTAGCTCTAACTATCGCGGTTCCGATAGAGTCTTGTTACGGACAGACAGACGGACAACGAAGTCTTATCAACAGGGTCCTGTTTTTACTCTTTGGGTACAGAACCCTAAAGGCAGATCAAAATAACATTTAAGTGGGCTCCCATACAATAAACGTGATTTTTGCCGTATTTTGGTACAGAACCCTACATGCGCGAGTCCGCCCCGCACTTGGCCGGTTTCTGTCTTAAATTAAAGTTCCATAATTACCACTTATGAAAATGGTTTGTTAATGTTATTATCAATACCACACGAATAGTGACTAACTGCCTTGCGTATAATCCCTACACCTACGCTGTTCGCGGAAAAAATAGTGCAATTGTAAACAAAGGCTTATAACTTGGTCAGTTTTCGTTAGTTTAATTTAATTTTTTTTATACGGTATTTTGAAGCAAAACTCTAGTTGGGGTGTCTGAGGTTTGCGCTATACAAAAGTTCACGTTGTATAAAGGTAGGTATGTACCACACCACTAGATGCGCCACAGCTTTCCATCAGGCTGTGGCGACGTCAATTTGGCGAGCCTAATATAAAAGTGCGCCTACAGTATGGGGTTCTTCAAAAGGGGCCTTAGACGGTTTTTACTGGGTCGGCAGCGCGAGTTTGGCGCCTCTGGTGTTGCAAACGTTCATGGGCTGCGTTGACCACCAGTCCTTCTGGTGGGTCATACGCTTGTCTGCCACCTAAGTGGTATAAAAAACTACCACTGTTCTCACGTAGGCGATCTGAGGCCTCCTTACACCCATTTAAAGTACACACTTATCAGGTTCTAATCTCCAGCTTACATTGTATGGGTGTAATTACACGTTTTAACAAAGGACGTACAAAGGAGTATAAAAACTCAAAATCTAAATCCGTTCCGACAAAGTTCATTTCTTAAAGAGTTTAGAAAACTTTATTCTAAGTTGATACATGAAGTACTTTTTTCATAACACCCTTCCTACCAAAGAAGCTTTGAATGAATGCATTATCGCAGCTTCTCGCTCTCACTATGCGATGTGAGGTGAAACAGCATGCTTATTTGGCCTAGTTCGAGCGACCGACTAGCGCCACCTTAAGTATTATAGGCGGAAGATAATATCTTGGATTTCTGCAGCGCAATAGTAGCACCTTCGGTGTTGCAAACGTCTAAAGACTGACCACTTTTCATCGAAGGGGTCGTGTGTTTGTCTGCCTTGTGGTATAAATAATACTATCTGTTACTAGCGGACGTCACGCGGTTTCACCCGCGTAGTTCCCGTTCCCGTGGGAATACGGGAATAAAATATAGCCTATGTTACCCGCAAAGAGTGTAGCTTCCCAACAGTGAAAGAATTTTTCAAATCGGATCAGTAGTTCCGGAGCCTATTCGTTACAAACAAACAAACAAACAAACAAAATAACAAATCTTTCCTCTTTATAATATTAGTATAGATGTAGCATGAAGCTTTAATGTTCGCGCATAACTAATGAGTAATAATGTAAGTGAACGCTTAAAAGCAAGATTTATTGGCTTATGCATAGACCGTCGGAAGGTTAGTTCAATTATAATTTACACTCTACCTAAATATAAGTTCGAATTTTCTTTCATTGTGGCAACAGACTTAGATAAGAAAAAATCCACAAAGTAAAAATTAACAACATTTCATACCAATTTAAAAATCTAGACGCTGATTTTAGGTGTCGGCAAAATTTAAGATTTGTCAAGGCATTTGCCAGCTTACCGTAAATTCAAAGATTTTTAAGATTTACACTTTCACATAAAGAGGTATTGGTATTAATAATTAGGTACGTCTCAATTTGATAATATCATTAGCCATATACTCTAAGAGAAATCTTTACGAACTTAATTCGATTCATGGTCATTAATAACCGAATATACCAAGAAGAAATGATAATTAATAACAAAATTATATTATTTATCAATTCTTTCACTCTCAATAACCTTTCGGAGGCATAACTCATTGGCTGTCAAGACGGTAGTGTAATTACTAGGTACGTTAAATCGTTCGTTTCTGAGTCAAAATGTAAATTACGGTTTGTTTAAAAACCCGCCAATTGCAAATGAGACTCGTGCACGAAGGGTTCCGTAAAATAACGTTCGTTTTTTTTAAACGTGAGGGAATATCCTTCATGGATGCCATGCCGGGCTCCTACCGACTAAAAAACCTCACGTATCCTGCCGAACAGTCTACGGTTGGGAGCCCCGGGTAAGCCCTCAGAAGGATACCTAATACAGAAAATAAAATAAGCCTAGGACCGATCACGTTTGATGTATCGGAGCCCCCTTAAATATTTATTTAAATCAGTTTTTAGTTTTAGCTGTTATAGTCAAACGAATAACATCATCTGTTAAAATTGAAAATTTTTACTTTCTTAGTGTCACTGAGATACAAGCCGGTTACAGACATACAACGAGTTCTCATTAATAGAGTCCCTTTTTCCTGGGGTATCCTTCCGAGGGCTTACTCGGGGCTCTCAACCGTGGGCTGTTAGGCAGGATACGCGTGGTTTCTTAGTCGATAGGAGTCCGGCATAGCATAAATGTAGGATTTTCCTCACGATTAAAAAAAAAGGTTCCGTTTTACCCTTTGACTACGGTACCCTAAAAATTAAACCTTACGTTCATCTTGTTCGTTTGTTTGACCATGGTGCCGTCTCGTTTTGAAAATTTCTTGTTGACGCGTGGGAACGAAATGCGCCTGCGCTGTTCCAGGAACGTGCTCTCGCGATTCAACAAATCGTTTTTGCCCACAGATTATTTAACGAACCTGTGTTGATACTCCTTTTGTTTTATGGAAATTGCGGACGGAATACAAATTATTTTATCGTGTTTCCATGAAATATGTATAATATTTATCCTTCTATTAGTGTCCGACCGAAACTGGTTTTCCAGCCGAAACCGAAACCGAAACCGAACTTTCGGCCCCAGGGTCAGTTTCGGCCGAAACCGAAACCGAAACCGAAACTCACGTGTTCATATTGAAAAAAAAAAAAAAAAAAAAAAACTAGCTAAGTGCGAGTCGGTTCCGTTACAAAACTTGGGCACAAAAATACGTTTGTTGTGTGTGGATGTTTATTTCTGACTTTAGAAAGTATTTTTTGTTATAGCGACAACAGAACAGGGTGAGGTGGTGGTGGCAGTGTCTCTTGACATCGCCAACGCCTTCAACACCCTGGAGCTGCGTTAGGGATGCGCTTATTGACCATGAAATGCCGAGACTATCTTGCTGAGACGGCCATAACTTACCCGAGCTGGCTAGGGCCGGGTCGGCGAGATGTGTCGTTCGGTGTTCCACAGGGATCGGTCTTAGGACCACTTCTGTGGTTGCGATTGGGTGCTGCGTGGTGCTCAGGGGTGTTACGGCACCCTCGTCACAGCGCGCAAGCAACGCACCGAGATGTAGCCCTAAAGGCCACGGCAGGGGTTGCTTAAGTCGTGGGTCGAATACGGTTGGGTCTTGAGGTGACCCTTCACAAATCCGAGGCTCTGTGCTTTCACGGACCTTAGAGGAATCTGGGGCTCGTACTCGATAATCGATGGAACTTTGGATACCACTTTCGAAGTTTGATCCCACAACTGAGGGGGGCATCGCCGCACTCTCGCGATTGTTGCCCAACATCATGGGACCCAACGCTCCTAGCAGGAGATTGTACCTTGGGATCGTGCGGATGCTCCCTATACAGGGTTCCTGTATGGGCGGAGAACCCGACGTCCAGCAATGCGGCTAGATTGCTTAGCCTGCAGGAGGCGATGGTCGTCAGGGTGATAAGGGGATACCGCACGAACTCAGTTGAGGCGACCTGTCTACTAGCCGGGACCCCTCCATGGGACCTGGAAGCGAGGGCCCTTGCGTCTTAAACAATGACGGATGAGGCGAGGAGCGGGGCCATAGCCCTGCGTCTCGAGAAATCGAGGCTCGGCGGTCCTAGCTCCACCAGAAAACCAAGGAGACCTGAGGTGCGGGGGACTCTTGGTTGCTCAGGTCGCACCTCAGGTCTCCGCCACCACAATCGAAGCGGTCAGACCGGTCATGGTCCAGTGGAGAGTTGGAGAGGAGCGACGACGACGCTATCTCCTACCAGTAGTTACAGATGCTTACCGGGCACGAAAGCTTCGGTAAGTGTCTGTGGCGAGACCGAACAACCCCCCAAAGACACGGCCCAGTACACGAACCATCGGTCTATTGTACTGGGGACATCCTTCCGAGGGTATACCCAGGGCTCCCAACCGTAGGGTGTAAGGTAGGATACGTGTGGTTTTTAGTCGGTAGGAGTCCGGCATAGCATCCCTGTAGGATTTTCCTCACGTTAAAAGAAGAAAAAAAAAGAGGCACCAGAAATATTATCTGTGGAAATTTTAAGTCTCTACCTGTCACGGTTCCAGCGACACAACCTCGTGACTTATAGACAGACGGATGGCTAAGTCCCATGTCTCGTTCATAGGATCCCGCTTTAACCCCTCCGTGCGTGAATCCGTCTCGCACTTGCCCGGTTTTTTTTCAATAGGTGCAGCAAGTTCCACTAAGTGCCATCAATCAACGGTATAAATCTTTTCAAGTGTTCGTTTTAGAAATATCTCCACCTGAAGATGGGTTTCTTTCTATTACGTGTGGAATTACTCATAGATGTTATTGCGAACTCCTACCAACTAAAACTACACGGTGCCCTGCTACTGCTACTAGCTCTTGGCCGGTTTTGGTTACATTAAGTAATATAACTAAAACTGGATAAAAGCGAGCCGGACTCGCGCACGTAGGGATCCGTACAAGAAAAGCGGCAAAAATCACGTTTTTTTTTGTATGAAAGAAAATTTTGTATGTATTTTTGTATTTAATAGTGTTATTTTGTCTGTTTTTATTATTTGTTGCTATAGCGGCAACAGAAATACATCATCTGTGAAAATTATAACTGTCTAAATATCACGATGCACGAGCTACAGCCTGCTGATAGACAGACAGACGACCAACGAAGTATTAGTAATGGGACTCAGTTTTTACCCTTTTGGTATGGAACCGACTACAAAGAGTAAGAGTTCATGTAATGTCCTAGGTCACCTTTAGGATTAGGTAGCCAAAAAAGTAATAATGGGACCCTAAAAAGGTGGTCTGAGACATAACACAGAGGTAACTGTCTAATACTTATCAATGTGTAATTGCTTGTGATTTTAATAAAATTTTATTATTGTAAGTACCTAACTATTAATTGGAAGTCGTTTGTAAATCTGTAAATCTTAGGTTAGTAACATATCAACTGGTTGGGCTGACCCCAACCACATCCCAAGCAGAGCCAGGCACTCATAATTCACGAATACGTGAGTTTCGGCCCGGCCGAAAGTTTCGGCCCATTTTGGCCGAAACCGAAACTGCGGCCGAAACTCTAATTTTTGGCCGAAACTGGCCGAAACCGAAACCGAAACCGAAACTTCGGTCGGTCACTACTTCTAATATTATAAATGCGAAAGTTTGTGATGGATGTGTAAAATTTGACAGTCTTTTACTTCCAAACGGCTGAATGAATATGGGTGAAATTTTCTCCACGAATAAATTGTATTCTAACGCATAGACTACTTTTTATTCCAGAAATATGTTTCCATGGTATGCGTCATTTAATTCATAATCCACGTCTACCCAAAATCCTTGGACCTAGAACTTTGCATTGTGAGTAATGTTCATCCATTTGTGTTAAATCAGAACATCAGCTATTAATCTTAAATTTTAAATCTACCCAAAACGTTTCAGCAAGTAACAATGTAATAAGTAAAAAATCTATTCATTTGAATTTATTACCAGCATTTTAAATCAATTTACGTCCTAATTGAGAACAACTGTGTAGAAATAGTAGTTTATGACACTGTTGCATAATGAGGGTTCTTATAACACGAGTGTGTTTTAAAAAAACGAGCCGTAGGCGAGTTTTTTTATAGTATCACACGAGTGTTATAAGACCAAGTTATGTACAGTGTCATACACTACTTTATCTACTCTTATACTATAATAACTGATTTCATTTTGTTGTGATATATAGTTGCTCCTTGATTTCGCCGGTAACAGGTTCATGGTCATGTTTGACGCAGTTTCCAGAATGTCTGGTGGTGTACAATTACCACCATCCTCGCTTTAAGACATGTTTTTACACAAAAACTAATTTATTTTACAAACAAAACTAAACTTTGTTTAATTTAAATGTAAAATGTTGGCGCCAAGGCGCAAACATCGATTGCGCATGCGTGTTTCTTTTTTTTTTTAGGCTGCGGAGACCATAGATTTAGGATTTTTCGCTACTCTGGAGACACAATTTTTTTTTAAAGTAGAGGTTCAAACTTCTTTTTCAGCTGGAGATTGTTTATGGTGTATCGTAATGATTAAAAAGTTTTATTATGATATAGGTGTCCATACAAGACCTGTATCGTAATAAAACTTTTTTTTTGGCCTGTGCGTAATGTTTGTCATAATAGTATTGATTTCAATTTTATAATCTTTGTATTATAGTATCAGAGTAGATAAAATATATTACTGATGATTATATTGTAAAGAATACTTCGTAATCAAATAATGAATAGCAAACAGTCTATCAATGAGAAAGCTTAAACAGAGCGTGCACGTTTTTTGTGTGAGTCATTTGCTGTTCAAGGAAATTTTTATTTGCTACATCAGAAGAATTGTTGGTATTATGTAAATGGAAAAAAAGTGAATAGCATGGATGTACTTTTTATATTACTGAAGTAGCAGTCAGTATCGAAAGTGGTTACCGTACCTGACAGACGTTTGTAATACCAGAGCTTACGCTTTCTTATATGTGTAGATATCCCCCATAAAAGTCATGCTGGACTCTCACCGACTCAAACCACGCGGATTCCTGCTACTGCTTACTCATTCACAATAGACAGGGAGCCCCTAGTAAGCTCTCGGAAGGATGCTCCAGGATTCCCGTCAGACTTTGGCTACCACCGCGGCCTTACCTAGGGGTTCGGATAGTCGTACACTTTGGGTGTTGTTAGGCTGTTATCTCGGTTCTTGGGACGTGGGGTGTACGTAAAATTCTCACGTCTTAAGAACAACTTCCTGTGAATCATATAGTTACATAATATTATTTTACTGTAATTTTTTTTAATGATGGTGAGACGGATGTTTCTTACTCTATCATGCTCTGCTCTGCTGAATGGGTCTGCCTCAAATTTGGTATAGAGATAGATTAAAGTCTGGAATAATACATAGGCTTTTCATCCTAGGAATAAGTTCCCATGGCAAGAAGGCACGGGGGCATAAGGCGCGGCGCACAGTGGTGCAGGTAGTACGGGAATGCGGAAAATATTATTTGTAACTGAAAATACGTTGCATATAACTATAAAACTTTAATAAAATGATAAATCTAATGTATCAGTGTAATAATATACATAAATATATTATAGTAAATCGGGGCGGTAAAATATTGTTAGCATGGTACAATATGGTTTTATATGATAAAATATAATATATTAAAATATTTATTTAAATGAATTGCGTTACGATAGACACGATACAGTATTTAAGCTGAATTATAAATAAATATTAATGAATAATAACATAATAAATACAGATAAAAAGGCTTATAGATGAGTGCTATCCACTAACAAAACTTAGGCGTCTTCATGAAGTGGATAGTTTTTTTTATAAGGTACTGCACGTAAACTGTTGATAAGGGGATCTGAGGTAAGTATTAAGTCTTCGTTACAGGATATACCAGAACATTTTCTTAAATGACCTAACCTATAATTACGGTAGTATTTAATACGTGCTTTTTGAGCTTTCTCAGATAACATTCCAATGGGTAAGACAGCAGCACTTATTATTTGTTTGCCGTGTATTAAGACTTTGTGCACTGTATTTGGCATATTATACCAGCTGTACAAGCTAACATATAGTTCGGCAGTTTCATAACAATAGGTAATTAATAATTATTAGTGATTATAATGATAAATATATTGCACCTTTCCCCGTTAAGAGCGGCATTAGATAATGACCTGGTATTTCCAAGGTTGCAGATAGTTGCAGCTAAAATTGATGTATATATGATCTATAGGGTCTAATGAATGTCGTAAAGTATATCAATGTCTAACGGTCGGTAACGGAGATTAGTTATAGTCTCATAATTCAAAACAAATGGTTTCAAATTAGCTACTTCATTAAAAGTGTAATTACAAGTAAATACTTATTATATCATATAATATTTATACGTTTTATTTAATAACACACAATAGAGCTACGGTTAAACAAAGAATAAAAGCGAAGTATACTTATATTTCTGTTTTATTCATACTTGAAACAACACAATTTATTGCATGAAATTTGTTAATTGTCGATCACCCACCTTTTTTACATCATAAAATTAAAATGTCTCATAATGTAATCGTAAGTTTTGTATAACTTATATCTACATCTATTCTAGTATATGTGTACCAAATTGTAGACGTTTTAAACAAAGTTAAAAAAAAAGACTTTTTTCCGCCCCTGCACCAATGTGCGGCGCCATCTAGTATTAAATAAATGTTATTCTTTAATTTAAGTACACAATATCATTATTATTTTCGCGTTTAGCTGAAGTTACTGGTTTCTGGTATTTCAAATTTTCCACTAATTTTCTTATTTTTAAGTGAACCTTGTCCTGATAATAACAAACACCACAAACAAGAATTAGCGAAATCACATAGCGAAAGAGTGCATGCCACATGAAATGTATATGTAATTAAATTGTTTTAAATTTGTGTCTTTGTAAATTTATGTTGGTTGTACTTGAATAAATTTCTTTCTTTCTTTCTTTCTTTAAATCGATTTAGATATTCTCAAGATTTGCACTTCGCAATAATACAGCGATTCACTTTTATAATATAGAAGATTAAACAAAATGAGCGTTATCCTCAAATTATAATTCTCATGTGGGGTTATATTGTTGTAGGCATGAAACTTCATTGAACCTTTTTAAAGTCATATCTACTTTATTTTTGTGGAATAATCTTTGAAATATGTCTTCCTGTGCCAAATACAACACAATCTTCCAATTTCGGAGCAGACGTTTCGTTTAAGAACTGAGAAACTTCAGTTTTCCTTCTAAAATTCTCTTGTTAGAGGCCCCATACACGGACAATAATATTGATCAATATAAAATTATTGTTCAATAAGTTGACCGTGTAGGGCTAATATTGAAGTTTGAACAATCACTAATAGGGTGTAGTGGGGCCCTACCAACACCATCGGGCCCAAGTCAACCTCACGTGCAAGCTCGTGCACCTGCTGAACAACGGACGAGGGTCCATTTCAACACGGCGATGGGCTCACCACCTGTTACGTGGGACCGAATTGTACACGGTGAAATGTGGGCCGGTATAGGCCTCTGCCTACCCCTTCGGGGATAAAGGCGTGAGTATATGTATGTATGTATGTATGAACAATCACTAAACAAAAGTTTGATGGAGCTTAAATTTTATTGATCAATATTTTTTTTTCTCACCGTGTAGGCTTAATATTGATCAATATTTTTCAGTCGGATATCGGAATTTCGAATTTGGAATTTACTTTTCTTCGTCAGACATATACTAGGACAAAAATAAAGTTATTGATGCAATGTTATTGAGTCAATATTATGGAAGGTGTGTATTCAAAAGAGGGTGATTATGAATATTGAACAATAAAAATATTGATCAATAGTATTGTAGGTGTATGGGGCCTCTAAGGCTTCGTCTCGTTGTTTGTCGATTACTGCCATTCATAAAATGTATGGTTAAACTATTATTATTTAAGAGATTATTTATAGTTATGTTTAGGAATAGTTTATTCTTTGCAGTACGGGACCCTTTAAAAGGGATTATAATAATCTTTATGAACATTCATATCCATTATCCAGTCAGTATAGATTTAATATCTAAGTTATGTCGTTTTCGACATTTTATTATTTATTTGTCAATAAGCTGCGGACACTCCACCGATTTATCTAAAGCGGAAGAAATAATAGATATCTATGTAAATATTTATAGAGATGCTACTACTAAGACTGAGGCATTTGATTTCACACGTTTCATTCATTAATGAGAAATTTGATATTTTACTTCATTTCTAAGTAAAACATTTTATCACAACGTGGTTTTAAATTGATATCTGAAACATAAATATATTTTATCATGCTTATTTCCCAGTGGGGGTAGATAGAGGCTTAACTTAGTCCCATGCCTACGTGAGTTGAACTTGGTATTATTATATCAGCTTGTGGCAGTCCACTGCAAAAATGCTGGAAGTAGTCCTCTCCTAATTTACGCCACAATACATAGTCTTGCGCCTTTCACATCCAGTCCCAGCCTGCGACCTCCTTCAATAAAACTTTAATTTTAGTTCCTTCTGAAGCTGAAACATAATACACCAGTGTCATATGAGTGTTTCGAATGCATAAAACACTTGAATTAAGAAATTCCGACTGGATGCCTGAGTGATGAGGTTTTCCTAAGCTTTATTCTTTGTCTGTACCAAATTTCATCAGAAGCGGTTCAGTGGTATATTACCTAGTAGGGAAAACTGACTTACTTTTATCGAATATTTTTGAGCGAAGTTACCACATTATCGCACAAACATCGTGGATTTAGAACTACAGTCTTGGGGCAAAATCTTTTAGGCTGAAAAACTTATATGGTATACATAAAATATATTTGTTTCAAAAAATATTATTCACATTTCTATAAGAGCCTTGTATTTGCCAACAGGTACAGTTGACGGAAGGCGAGCTATGGCCAATGGACAGGCCAGACGGCATGCCAGTCATACAGTCTTTAGAAGTAATGTGTGGGAAGGACCACATGGATGTACACCTCACCTTCTCGCATCCATTCGAGGGCATAGTTTCATCCAAAGGTATGTTCAATATTTGCAAGTGTATTATAAAATATTATTGTAACTTTTTTAACGTGAGAAAAAATCCTCATGGATGCTATGCCGGACTTCTACCGACTAAAATACCACCCGTATTCCGCCTAACAGCCTACAGTTGGAAGCCCTGGGTAAGCCCTCGGAACGATACCTCAGGACTCCCAACTATTATTGTGACAAATCTAATCACAGTAATCACCCAGCCAAAATTATTGGGATAATCACCCAACCCAAATTATTGGGAAAGGTCTATGCTGGACGTATACCTATCGCAATAATGTGTAGTATATGCTATTTTGATTAGTAGTATCGTAATACTGGAGATATCCTTCAGAGGGCTTACCCGGTGCTCCCAATCGTAGGCATTAGGTAGGATACGTGTGGTTTTTAGTCAGTAAGAGTCCAGTATAGCATCCATGATGGATTTTTAAGCACATTAAAAAAAGTAGTATCGTAAAAAGTTCTATAAGTTTTATGTGAATGATTTGTTTGTTTTCTATTCATAGTCACTAAGATGTTTCTCTAACAAACGTTTACGTTGTTTAGGATAACACCGGGATCTAATGTTAATATAGAATTAAGACATTTTTTTAGCTTACTTACTTAATTTGTTCAAGTCGGTGTGTAAAAATATTTAAGTTCTTTTATTATCCAGTAAGCCTGGGTCTAATGAAATCAGTATTAGGTAGGACTTTAGGACTTATATCCCATTTAGACCCTCTCTATAAAATAGAGTGCAGAGGATCCTATGGCGAGACTTTGTCTGTAGTCTGTGACTGTTGCATTAAACTACGTCACTAGGTCATGTGGATCATTTGTTCAAAGTTTGAAATAAAACAAAAATGACAACGTCAATCGGATTGCACTTTCACTTTCACAATATACGTGTTAGAGAGGGGCAGTCTGGTGAGAACGATCTCACGGCTTTCTTGTTATATTTTACGGAATATAGGCAGTCTCGATACTAGAGGCAATGTTTAAAGATTGCATTACGAAAGAACCGGTCAAGTGCGAGTCGCATTTGGGCGTCCGGATTTGCTCACGGAGGATGATAGCTATCATGGTTCCTGAGATACAACGTCGTGATGGACAGACAGACAGACAGATAGATAGACGGACTGCGAAGTCTCATGAATAGCGTCCCGTATTTTACCCTTTGAGAACACTAAAGAGGTCAAACTAAATTCAAAAGTAGATTTTCAAAGTTCATAGTAGCAAACTACATGCAGTATGCTACAATATATAGCACAGAGTTTACAAAGTATAGACAAACAGTGTAAGAGGTAAATGTTAGAAACTAGCGAGTATTCAGACCTGCACTAATTGTGGCAAGTAATTGCCAAGGTTTCACTCACAATTATGACGGATACATACTTAGTGAATTATTAATAACTCACGCTCCAGTTGTAGAGCTTTTAGTTGTGCGTTTACTGTTATACACGCTAGATAAGAAGTCGTGTTTAATTTAATTTGTGGATTATTGTGTTTTCTGATATCTTTAATTGATATTTGCCCCATGTGGCGACGGGGTTCCGTGTTGCGACGAGTAAAAAATGTATATGTATAGTAATTCCCCAATACATTCCGAGGGTGTCGTAAGAGGCGACCAAGGGAACACTTTTCCAAAAAGATCCATTGCGTAGAGAAGGAAAACTCGAAATGAAACCCGGTTGTCAGTAAATTGAAAATCGTTAAGCCAAGTTGAAGGCCTTATGGCCGGTGGAACTTCGGACATCACTTCCGAAGTTTAGTCCTAAAACTACACTCAACCAACACTCGTGCGGCTGATGCACAACATCAGGGGACCCAACGCTCCCTACAGGAGACTGTACCTGGGGATCGTGCAAAGTATGGCCCTATACGGGGCCCCCGTATGGGCGGAGACCCTGACGGCCAGCAATGTGGCTAGATTGCTGAGCCTGCAGAGGGCGATGGCCGTCAGGGTGATAAGGGGATACCGCACGATCTCAGGTGAGGCGGCATGTCTCCTAGCCGGGACCCCTGCATGGGACCTGAAAGCGAGAGCCCTTGCGTCACTATTTAGATGGCGCAAGGAGGCGCTGGGGCGGGGCCAAAGGTCTGCGTCTCGAGAAATCGAGGCCCAGCGGTCCCAGCTCTTGGATCTAACGCCACCTACAACCAACAATCAGGCTCTCTAGACCTGTTATAATTTTAATATTAAGCGTTAAAGAACTCAAAAGTTTCTAAAACTTAAAACAGCTAGTCTGGGATACATTCGTTGCTAGCCAGACATTGCGCATTGCGTGTTAAGATGTGCTAATATTGTCTAAAATTAACAGACGCCTGTGAAAAGCTCAACTGGTAGCCGTGACTGTTAAATTCCTTTGTTAGGTTATGTAGTACTATTGTATTGTCTTTGGTTAGGTAAAACTTGTGTATTTACTTACAACTACTAAAAAAAATGTATGCAATCAAATACTAACGCATTAACCTGACCAACAAACAATAAGGACTATGATATAATCGGATCAAAAATATTTTTAGTTATAATAGGGTCCAGCATTGCCATCATTGTATTTGGTCGCATACGGGATGAGCGAGTGAATGGCAATTGATTAGCACTCAACGATTTAGGGCCCAAACCACCTAAACCTGCAAGTGGTGCAGTTGCTGACTATTGTATTATGGTAAGAAAAAAGGAAAATTCTAAACAAAACGCTATACCAACCCGTCTGGCCAGCGTAAGGCCAACTGCCAATCAATATGAAATCAAATTTCCTATTGAAATTACTACAGCAGTGGACTGCAATGAGAAGAATAATTGATTGTGCACGATTGTATCTTCGTATTAATTTTGTCACCAAGTCTACATTTTTTTTTCTTTGACTTGGAATAATTGAAAGGGTTTTCAGACAAGTTCAGAGCTGTGTTACAGTTCAGTTCTACGGAACATGTTGTGAGATCCAGACGATAAGTAGAAACAGCTACGTACATATTTAACTGTTATTTTTATGACAACTTACGTGGGGAGGTTAAAGTAGCGGAGATTTTTGCGGTCTATACCGTGCTATGCGACATTCCGTCGCGTACTAATCTTGGTATCATTGCGTTAGGGCTGCTACACAGGATAAAATTGAGTATGTAGCAGATGAATGATGGGCGAAAAATGACGGGGAGGTAAGAGTAATCGGCAACGTCGCGTCGGGTAGTAGAACTGCTTACATGCAAAGAAAAACCGGCGCCGACCGTACCAAAAAATTGTTGCATGAAGTCCCCCTTTATCATTTGTTTAATGCTTTAGTATTCGTTGTTATAGCGGCCACAGAAAAACCTACATCATCAGAAAAAAATTCAGCTCCATTCGCAGTTACACAGCCTCGTGCCAGATAGACAGCCAGACGGACAGCGAAGTCTTGTTAATATGGTTCAGAAATCACAGGCTATAATTTCTAGACTTGGCAAATGCTGAGTTATGAAAAGCAAATTGTGCCGAATATTACATGCTGAATGATGTCGAAAGTTATGTAGTAGTTGCTACTACTACTAAAGACTACAAGGTGATTCCACGGAAGATTATCAAGTCATACTTTTCTCTCAATATATCAGGGTTCCTAATTAATTTTGATATATCCACCTAGGCATGGAAATCACTTTGATTGAGTTCTTAGAACAACTGTGATTGAGCTCTTTACGACATAGTTAGAAGCAATAGTTGTGATCTTTCGACCCTTACATTGACGCCTGCTTAAAATTAAAACTTGTAACTTAATACTTTATATCAGTGTTTATTGCCTCCGCCATATATATTAGACAAGTGTCAAGACTGTCAAGCACTTATAAAGATGTTTATGACAAACAAGCCAGTTTGTGTAACAATTTATGTCCCCTTCAAACTCATAAATAATACTGGACCAGACTACTGCACTGGAACATTAAATTTAATAATGACTCAATTTATTAACTGTATGTATATACCTACGTTAGTTTTCAATGAAGTTTTTTGTTGGTATTGCGATATAATTATATTGAAATTATACAAAAATATCATATTAAAAACTGAGTTTTATCAATGCGTGATACAGTTCAGCTTTGATTTTGAAACCTACATACATGTGCACCTATTACGTACGTGGTATAAACACGAATGATGAAATGAAGGAATATATTGTATGCCTCTGCATAACCCCTACAGGGTTAAAGGCGTGACCATAATTATCAATATACTGTAGTAGTAGTAGAAGTAATTTAGTATACTGCCCTACTTAACCTAAAATAGAATTAATCCCAACAAGTAGATTTTAAGATATCGACATGCGAATTTGTATCTCTGTAATAAATAATGATTTTCCACTAAGAACCGTATCTGTATACGGTTCTTAGTGGAAAATGTAGAGAATTTTGCGCTGTGTTACTTTGTATTATTAAATCAAAAACGACAAAATGTGGGTTAATCCCTTTAAGTAGGGCAGTATCGTATGTCCTGGGATATCCTTCCGAGGGCTTACCCGGGCCTCACAACCATAGGCTGTTGGGCGTTACGTGAGGTTTTTTAGTCGGTAGGAGTCCGGCATAACATCCATAAGGATTTTTCCTCACGTAAAAAAAAATAATTCAGCGGTGGAGGCACCGTGTGCGTGAACCTGTTAGTGTACTAGAACGCATAAAAGTTGAGAATTTGCAAGAGATAGGTATAAAAGAGAAATTTGTGAGCAAACTAAGCAAAAGTTTGATAATTTAGATGAAGTATGTGAGATTGAAGAATTATGGAAGCCGATTAAGGAAGGACTCGTGGAAGTTGCGATTGAACTGTGTGGTGTGAGCAAGAGAAGCCAAGGATGTAAGTTAAAAAGAATGACCGCGGAAGTTCTGAAAGCGTTGTCTGATAAGAAGAAAGCATGGTTGGACTGGCTGGCTACAAAGGCCAATCAAAGAATGCAGAAGGCAAAGGATGAGGATGTACGAATGGCCAACGATGAGTATAAAAGGTATAAGCGTGTGGCAAAAGAGGTGTTAGTAAGAAAGAAGGAGAATGATAGAGATGAATTTGATAAAAGGTTATCTGGTGACTTCCAACAGAATATAAAATTCTTTTGGAAGTCCATAAAAGCGGTGAGGAGTCAACAGACCACATCACCGCTTAATAAGATCAGAAACCAGGATGGAAGTTTTGTGGGAGGAGAAGAGTGTGTGCTAAAAATATGGAAGGAGTATTTTGAAAGTCTATTTGATAAAGAGGATACGCAAGTGCAAACTCATTTTTGTGAAATGAATGAAATCGGCAATGAAAACGACATTAGCATGGAAGAAATAGTGGAAGCATTGAATAGTATGAAACTAGGCAAGGCTGCTGGGATTGATAGGGTTTCCGTTGAGATGCTGAAAGCAGGACGTGGCGTGGTGATTGACCAGCTGTACCGCCTTTTTAATCTGTGCTGGAGGAATGGCAGCGTACCAAAAGAATGGTCCAAAGCCGTCATTGTGCCGCTGTACAAAGGAAAAGGGTCGCAGCAAGAGTGCAAAAATTATCGCGGCATAAGCCTGCTCAGCATCGTCGGTAAACTGTATGCGAAAGTGTTGATAAAAAGAGTGATGAATGAAAGTGAAGGAAAAATGTGGGATGTTCAAGCAGGATTTATGAAAGGAAGGGGATGCACGGATCAGGTCTTCTCCTTACGATGCATAGCAGAAAAAGTTTTGGCGAAAAGCCAAAAGGTATATTGCGTATTCGTAGATCTGGAGAAGGCCTATGACAAAGTGGTGAGGAATGAACTATGGTCAACATTGTCTTTGTACGGGGTGAGCAGCAGCTTGATACGAGCACTGAAATCTCTTTATGAGGGCTCGAGTGCTTGTGTCAGGATCAACGGAGCTTGCACGGACTTCTTTAATATAGAAAGGGGTGTGAGACAGGGTTGTGTAGCGTCACCGTGGCTGTTTAACCTGTACATGGACAGTTGTTTGAAAGAATTGCAAGAGAGTGCGTGTGGTATAAAACTGAACGAGCTGACCATCAAATGCCTCCTATATGCTGACGATCAGGTGATCTTAGCTGCATCGGCGGAGGAGTTGCAGTTGATGGTTAATATTATGCATGAGGCGCTGAAAGGTAGAGGAATGAAAGTGAATGTATGTAAGACTAAAGTAATGGTTTTTGAAAGAGAGAAATGTATGACGAATTGCCCTATTATTATCGAAGGGCAAAGAGTGGAACAGGTGAAAGAATTTGTATACCTGGGTTCAAAATTTACGAGGGATGGAAAGTGTGACCAGGATATTGAGAGAAGAGTTTTGGCAGGAAATCAAGTGAATGGGGCGATGCATACCTTTATGAGCAGTCAAAACGTGTCTAAGAAGGCGAGAGTGGCTGTGCATAGGGGTGTGCTTATCCCCACACTTATGTATGGTAGTGAAAGTTGGGTGTGGCAGAAGAAGCATGAAAGTAAAATTAATGCAGTGGAAATGAGAAGTCTGCGAAGTATAGCTGGAGTGAAATTGATGGACAAAGAAAGGAATAACGTGATTAGAAAACAATGTGGTATAAATGAAGATGTAGTGACAAAGATAGAAAAAGGGATGCTTAGATGGTTTGGACATGTTGAGAGGATGGATGAAAATAGACTGACTAAACAGATCTATAAGGCGAGAAGGAATGGGCAAGCTGGTAGGGGTCATCCTCGGCGTACGCATGGTAACCAAATTGATGACCTGCTGGAAAAAGGCCAGGTCAAGAGTACCCTTAACCGGCGAGCGTGTTTGAAAGCACTTATGAAAGTAGAAGAAGCGAAAGTGGTATGCCAGGATCGTAGCAAGTGGAAAGCCATAGTCTCTGCCTACCCCGATGGGAAACAGGCGTGATGATATGTATGTATGTATGTATGTAAAAAAAAATAATAAAAATAGGGCAGTATCGTAAAGTTAAACTTTCCAAATTGGTTCATGTCTAATCTCCCATGGTAGAAAAAAAAGAGTTAAGATCGGGTATGTTCATAAATAAGAGCATTTGTCCGTAATGATTTTAAACATAATCACTTAGTTAGCATAGGCGGCTAAACGAGTGGCACCCGGGGCGTGCAATACCAGGTTCGAATCCCGCTAGTCACACGATTCTTTTTCCTGGGACATCCTTCCGAGGGCTTACCCAGGGCTCCCAACCATAGGCTGTTTGGCGTTACGTGAGGTTTTTTAATCGGTATGAGTCCGGCATAGCATCCCTGATGGATTTTCCCTCACGTTAAAAAAAAAAATATTTGAAACGTTAACGATTTCATATTTATGTTCAATTCTGGTCTTATTTGCTACCTATCATCATATTATTAAGTACAATGCCTACTTTGTACTTTAAGATTAAAGCTATTTCTATGCCTTTTCATGAAATAACATGTTTAGTTCAGTGGTTTAGCCTTAAACAGACATAACAGAGTTACAATCTTTAAAATTCTAGCTAAACTACATCAGTTCTGAATGAGATTTCTTACAGTAATTACTTTATTTACTTTACTAATGATATTGTAATCAGCATAGCCGTTTTGCGTGCAGTGTTGCTTAATTAGTAATTAAAATTTAAGTCTAGACAGTTGTTAGTTCTGCATTTTGCTTTTTAAACAAACATTTTTTTTTCATAATTAGTTCCCGAAGTTATTTATATTATTGACATTGTTATTGTGGACTTCACATCGTTACTATCCCATTGCATTTATAATATACTAGCGTATGCCACGCAGTTTCACCCGGGTAGTTACCGTTCCCGTGGGAATACAGGAATAAAATATAGCCTATGTT
Source organism: Miltochrista miniata (assembly GCA_933228765.1). Taxonomy (NCBI): domain Eukaryota; kingdom Metazoa; phylum Arthropoda; class Insecta; order Lepidoptera; family Erebidae; genus Miltochrista; species Miltochrista miniata. The sequence continues at coordinate 29,000,893 of OW121756.1, forward strand.
ACCCGGGGATGTAAGTTGTTAGACTGTAGGTAATGGTAATGTAGTTAAACTGTAGCTTCCCAACAGTGAAAGAATTTTTCAAACTGGTCCAGTATTTTCGGAGCCTATTCGATGCAATCAAACAAAGAATCAAACCTTTCCTCTTTATAATATTAGTATAGACCAGAGTTGACTAGACCACCTTCTTGGGACCACCTTCTTGGGACATCCTTCCGAAGGCTTACCCGAGGCTCCCAACCGTAGGCTGTTGGGCGTTACATGAGGTTTTTAGTCGGTAGGAGTTCGGCATGGATTCCATGAAGGATTTTCCCTCACGTTACAAAAAAAGCATAGACCACCTTTTTTACAACTATAAATTTATATTTATGAAGAAAATGGCCAGCTTGTCTCGTCTTAACGTACATAGTTTAACTTTTTTATGTGAATCTAGTTTACGACAATATTTACACTAAGAATGAGCCGCAGGTAGAAAAGATGTGTTCTTAGTGTTAATGACCAATAAAGTTTACTGCTACGACAAGTCGGCACGACCATAGTCGTAAAGAGGGATTGCTAATTGCTAACTTGAGGAGTACGCTTGTTTATTTAGAGCGGCGCTGGTTGTGAGAATCTTTAAAATTCCAACCGATACATAAATGCGAGAGTGACTTTGTTAATGTTTGAATACTCTGAACCGTATATCAACATTATTTATGAACTTCTTTAAACATATTTTTAGGTACGGCAGGTACCTCAGAAGGTAGGTACTTCAGTAGTGTCCGGTATTCTTTTAAATGTATGTTTTTGCCTTTTCGCAAGACAAAAATACAATAAATAAAATGCGGACGTATAGTACCTATGCCTCTTCTAAAATACATAGTAACTTTGTGACAAAGATGTGACTACAGCAATTTTTTTTTTATTTGTGAAAAATTTAATGGTAGGTAGAATAAATACATACATACATACATACATAAATACATACATACATAACATCACGCCTGTTTCCCAACGGGGTAGGCAGAGACTATGGCTTTCCACTTGCTACCATCCTGGCAAACAACTTTCGCTTCTTCAACTTTCATAAGTGTCTTCATACATGCTCTTCGGTTAAGGGTACTCTTGACCTGGCCTTTTCTCAGAAGATTGTCGATTTTATCGACTTGAGTATGCCGAGGTCGACCCCTACCAGTTTGCCCATTCACTCTCGCCTCATAAATCTGTTTCGTCAGCCTATTTCCATCCATTCTCTCCACATGTCCAAACCATCTGAGCATCCCTTTTTCTATCTTAGTCACTACATCTTCTGTCATGCCGCAATGTTCCCTTATCACACTATTATTTACTTTATCCATCAATGTCACTCCAGCTATACTTCGCAAACTTCTCATTTCCACTGCATTAATTTTACTTTCATGCTTCTCCTGCCACACCCAACTTTCACTACCATGCATAAGTGTAGGGACAAGCACTCCTCTATGTACAGCCATCCTTGCCTTTTTAGACACGTTCTGACTGTTCATAAAGGTGTGAATGGCTCCATTCACTTGATTTCCTGCCAAAACTCTTCTTTCAATATCATTGTCACACTTTCCATCTCTTGCAAATTTTGAACCCAAATAAACAAACTCTTTCACCTGTTCCACGCTCTTTCCTTCGATCAATATCGAGCAATCAGTCATACATTTCTCTCTTTCAAAAACCATTACTTTTGTCTTGCTTACATTAACATTCATTCCTCTACTTTTAAGCGCATCGTTCATTACATTAACCATCAACTGCAACTCCTCCGCCGATGATGCCAGTATTACCTGATCATCAGCATAAAGGAGGCATTTGACGGTTAGCTCATTCATTTTTAGTCCATACGCACACTCTTGTAGATCTTTCAAACAACTGTCTATATAAAGGTTGAACAGCCATGGTGACGCTACACAGCCTTGCCTCACACCTTTTTCGATGGGAAAAAAGTCTGTGCAAGCTCCATTGATCCTGACACAAGCACTGGAGCCCTCATATAGAGATTTCAATGCTCGTATCAAGTTGCTGTTCACTCCATACATGAACAGTGTTGACCACAGTTCATTCCTCACCACTCTGTCATAGGCCTTTTCTAAGTCCACGAAGATGCAATAGACTTTTTGGCGTTTTGCCAAAAACTTTTCAGCTAGGCATCTTAGTGAAAAGACCTGATCCGTGCATCCCCTTCCTTTCATAAATCCTGCTTGTACATCCCACATTTTTCCTTTAGTTTCATTCATCACTCTTTTAATCAAAACTTTCGCATACAATTTGCCTACGACACTGAGCAAGCTTATGCCGCGGTAGTTTTTGCACTCTTGCTGTGACCCTTTACCTTTGTACAGCGGCACTATGACCGATTTGCACCATTCTTCTGGTACTCTGCCATTTCGCCAGCAAAGATTGAAAAGGCGGTACAGCTGGCAAGCTACCACGCCACGACCCGCTTTCAGCATCTCGACAGAAATTCTATCAATCCCAGCAGCCTTTCCTAATTTCATACTATTCAACGCTTCCACAATTTCTTCCATACTTAAGTGGCTTTCATTATCAAGTTCATTCATTTCCGAGACATGAGTCTCCCTTTGCATATCCTCTTTTTCAAATAAACTTTCAAAATATTCCTTCCGCCTTTTTAACACACATTCCTCTCCTATCACAAAACTGCCATCATGGTTTCTGATTTGTTTAAATTGTGAGGTAGTCTGTTCAGTCCTCATTGTTCTTATAGACTTCCAAAAGAATTTTATATTCTGTTGGAAGTCATCAGATAACCTGTTATGAAAGTCATCCTCATCATTCTCTCTCTTACTTTTCATCACTTCTTTCGCATCACGCTTATACCTTTTATACTCATCCTTTGCCATTTTTACATCCTCATCCGTTGCCTTCTGCATTCTTTGATTGGCCATTGTAGCCAGCCAGTTCAACCATGCTTGCTTCTTATCAGACAAAACTTTTAAAACTTCTGCAGACATACTCTTTACCTGACATCCATGTCGCCTTTTGCTTATCCCACATACTTCCACTGCAACTTTTACGAGACCTTCCTTAATCATCTTCCATAATTCTTCCATCTCACATATTTCCTCTGAATTTTCGAATTTCTCGCTCAATTTACTCACAAATTCCTCTCTCACGCTTATATCTTTCAAATTTTCGACTTTAATGCGCTCCAGTACACTAATGGGCTTATGCGCACGATGCCGCCACCGCTGAAACAGACCTCTTACTCGGCTAATTACCAAGAAGTGATCTGTGTCAATCCCGGCACCGCGGTATGCCCGGGTGTCCAGCACATTCTTTCTCATTCTTGCGTCTACTATCACAAAATCAATCATGCTTCTCTGGCTTTCTTGTTTCCTTGTATACAAGTGGATATCTTTGTGGTTAAATATGGTGTTGGTTACCACAAGATTCCTATCCAAACATACTTCTAGCAGACTTTCGCCATTTTCATTCACTCGCTCATCCCCAAACTTTCCCAATACACTTTCATATCCATCACGCTTCACTCCAACCCATCCATTAAAATCACCTAACATTACAATCCTTTCGTTTCGTTTGCATTTACCCAGATAGAATAAATGAAGAGACAAAACCCAAGAAATCTACTTGGTCCGTCTTGAACCAGTCTACAAACCTCAGGACACACCATTACTCCTAAAATTTGTCGTAACCAAGGACTTGATATGGAAGCCCATACATTATATTGAAAATTGAATGAGGCTTTCCTTCAGCAGTGGCTTTAGGCTGGTTTGGTTGATTGATTAAAGCAAATAATCAAAATAATCTACGTTGCAAATCGTAACAATCACGTCTTCTGATATAAATGACTTCTTCACTCCGTCTAACGTACTGGTAATGTGTTCGCAGGTCAGCACGGTGACCCGAGGTGCGTGTACGTGCCTCCTTCTACGGGGCAGACTTACTTCTCGTTTCGAATCGCGTACGCCAAGTGCGGGACTAAACCAGGTATGTACTACTTTTTTGTTTTTTTTTTAGTTAGGTATGTATCTATGTAAAGGAATCTTCGAATGCCATTTCTTCCCCTTCATAAATATATACCGTAAGTGTGGTAAGTGTAGCAGTTGCCTAAGTAAAGCACTAGTACAAGCTTATACTAAATTTTAAATGTGAAACCTACTCGGAACCAACCAAATTTTTCAACTTATATACGTCTTGAGGCAACGCGGTAACGATACCTATATTTAAAATTTATGGTGAGTTAGCATACTGGTTGCTTTTCAATAATTATCTTAAAGCTTATACTTACTAGCCTAATTTGGACTATTTTGCCTAGGCATAATATTGCACTACAATATTATATTATTGCAATATTATTTAATGTGTATAGTTTTATCAGTAATAGTTAAAGTAATCTTATAGACTAGATAGTACCCAACTCCACCTCACCCCCTCTCCCAACCAAGAAGCGGTATAAAACCCGCAACAACCTCCCAGAAGCGGAATAGATCTCGAACCCCCTAGGCGAGGCCATGGTGGTACCCAAAGTCTGCCGTGAACCTTGGGACATCCTTTCGAGGACCTGGGACTCCCAGCCGTACCTAGGCAGTTGTAGGGAACCATGTGATTGTAGTCTGCAGAAGTCATGGCATCCATGTAGGATTTCTACACGTAAAATTGGCTTGCCCCAAAAGCGGGCTATATGTAGTTTACTGTGCAAATAATTACTAAAGGACATCCGCACAACGACAACGGAGTACGAAATTTAAATATCGTAAGGAGAAAGTTAATTTCTAGTCTAATACATAAGACTTATGTTATCTGTGCTAATATGTTTTTCGATAAAACTTTCAATGGTCCTATAAATATTCAATCGGTTTAATTAATTGCACAATATATTACGTAGAATTGCTTTTAAAAATTACTTTTGCCAATAATATTTATAAGCCGCGTTGTTTTTGTTATTCTTTTCCGAAAGTCTTCGACTTTTCTGCGATTATCGACATTAGGGTATAGAACAATGGCTGTTATTTTGTTTCAAGAACTTCAATTTACATACATACACGCCTTTATCCCCGAATGGGTAAGCAAAGTATATAGGGTAAACCACCCAATTATTGGCACTTTTAGAATGAATTATTGGCACTTTAGTTAAGAGTATATTTCGAAAAATAAGGGAAACCTAGTTTATTTCAGTTCGGTGTTGCCCATTATGTAGTTGTAGGTATGCATTAAAAAGTAAAATAGCATTCTTTTTCTGTTAGAAATGGGCAAAATTACCTAAAGTGCCAATAATTGGAGGAGTGCCAACGATTGGGTGGTTTACCCTACGCCCATAATTCACCTTTCTAGTTTTAAGTCTCACGTAATAAGCGGTGAGCTATTGCCGTGTTAAAATGGACCAGTGTAGGCTGTGCCGTCCCGCCGTTGAAATTTTTAAGGCCGCCCATAAGGCCTTCAACTTGGCTTAACGATTGGCATAAACATAGGCTATATTTTATTCCCGTATTTCCTCGGGAACGTTAATTACGCATATTCGTGGACTTGGAAAAGGCCTATGACAGAGTGGTGAGGAATGAACTGTGGTCAATATTGTCCATGTATGGAGTGAACAGCAACTTGATACGGGCACTGAGGTCTCTCTATGAGGGTTCTAGTGCTTGTGTCAGGATCAACGGGGCCTGCACGGACTTCTTTCACATTGAAAAGGGTGTGAGACAGGGCTGTGTAGCGTCTCCGTGGCTGTTTAATCTATACATGGATAGTTGTCTGAAAGAACTGCAAGAGAGTATGTATGGTTTAAAAATGAATGAACTGACCGTCAAATGTCTCCTATACGCTGATGATCAGGTGATATTAGCATCATCAGCGGAGGAATTGCAGCTGATGGTTAATAGTATGAATGAGGCTCTAAAAAGTAGAGGAATGAAAGTAAATGTAAACAAGACGAAAGTTATGGTTTTTGAAAGAGAAGAAAGTATGACGAATTGCTCAATCTTCATTGAAGGGCAAAGAGTGGAACAGGTGAAAGAATTTGTATACTTGGGTTCCAAATTTGTAAGGGATGGAAAGTGTGACCAGGATATTGAGCGAAGAGTTTTGGCAGGAAATCAAGTGAATGGGGCTATGTACACCTTTATGAGCAGTCAAAATGTGTCTGAGAAGGCCAGGTTGGCTGTACATAGGGGAGTGCTCATCCCTACACTTATGTATGGTAGTGAAAGTTGGGTATGGCAGAAGAAGCATGAAAGCAAAATTAATGCAGTGGAAATGAGAAGTCTGCGAAGTATAGCTGGAGTGACTTTAATGGACAAAAAAAGAAATAGCGTGATAAAGGAAAAATGTGGTAAAACAGAAGATGTAGTGACTAAGATCGAAAAAGGGATGCTTAGATGGTTTGGACACGTGGAAAGAATGGATGAGAATAGACTGACAAAGCAGATTTATGAGGCGAGAATGAATGGGCAAACTGGTAGGGGTAAACCTCGGCGTACGCATGCCGATCAAATCAGAGACGTTCTGGAAAAAGGCAAGGTCAAGAGTACCCTTAACCGGCGAGCGTGTATGAAAACAGTTATGAAAGTAGAAGAAGCGAAAGTTGTATGTCAGGATCGTAGCAAGTGGAAAGCCATAGTCTCTGCTTACCCCGATGGGAGACAAGCGTGATTATATGTATGTATGTATGTAACACCGTGTGACGTCTGCTGGTCGTTTATAATAATTGTGTAAATAGTTAGGTATAATAACTTTATACAATCAAATAATAAAAATTACCAACATAAGATTCAAATTATAGGTTGATAAAATTCACAGATAATTATTTCCATCTTCGTTGAAAAAAAAAACCAGCCAAGTGCGAGTCGGACTCGAAAATGGAGAGTACCGTAATAAAGAAAAATTTTGTATTGAAGCCCTCCTTAAGATTTTTCCTGTTTTTGACGTGACAGCATCTTATAATTCGATGATGCCGGCTGCACGCACGAAAAAACATGACGTATGCGGCGTTACCTCGCTCTGAGGCGTTCCATTTAAGGCTGAGTTGTCACGTTCAACTATCGTCAGTAAGCTGACTTTACAGACAACTGATTTTTAGTATTAATTTGTTGCTATTGCGGCTGCAGAAATACAGATATCACGTTTCACGACATACAGTCTGGTGACACATAGACCGACAGACGGACAAAGGAATCTCAGTAATAGGTTATTAAATATTGGAATAAAAAAAATAAATTCATATATATTTGTATGCCAGGTAATGGTAAATGTACTGAACTTAAAAAAAATGTAACAACAATGTATCACCGCATTTCTGCAAACTAATAAATAATAATTATCATAGGGTCCCTTTTTATCCTTTGATTACGGAACCCTAAAAAGAGTAAGTAAACCGTTAGTGTTGGCATGAAATCAATAAACACTCAATAGCTAGTGATGTGAACTTGCACAATTGGTTTAATACTCGATTTAATAAATCGATTTCACGTGGTTTTCGAAGTGTTTTAAGTGTTCTACGATTATTTGTATGAGAACCAGTATGTAACTGTAAAGTGTAAAAATCCTATAAAATACCAAAACAACAGGCCTTACTTTTCCAATGTTGGAATCTTTTGGAATTGAAATAAAATTGCTTCATAAGATTTGCCTTTATAAGGTTCTGTTTCCAAAGTGTAAAATATATTACCACAGATTATAAAGTATATTCTATCAATTACTAAGATTCCGCCCTCCGTCTGTCATTTCATGAACCTTGATGCTAGACAGTTCAAAATTTTCACAGTTAATAAACAAAAAAAATTACAAAAATGTGTTTTATTGCTCAACAAAGTGGTAAGATGACAATGAACTCATCATAAATTGTAGAATAATACGCACCTTTGCAGAAAAAGGCCTCCTCTCAGCAATCTCATGGCTAGCGCGATAACCTTAGATCATCTAACCACAGGATGCGCCTTACTTAAGCATTGTTTTCTGCCATTGCACATGACCATTTGGTCTTTTGGCTTTATGAAAAGCCTGTACATCAGTACATCATTTTATATGATTAAACTAGTACATTACATTGTAGTTGACTGTACAATAACAATTAACACACAACAGCCATTACGCGTTTGTCGATAAATACATTTTTAAATGCAATGAAATTTTATATGTCTTTGTGTTTCCCCCTTCATTTGTATGAAAACTGGCAGAATATTTTTGTTTGCGGTGGTTCGCAAAGGCTAGTCCCGTGTTATATGGTCTAAGGCGATAACCCCTATTTTGAAAGAAGGCCAGTTGTGACATGGTGACGACTGTTTATTTTTTAATTTATTTTAACAAAAAATGATTAAACATATTATGTATAGTCGATTTTTTTATTAGACGAAGTAAATTGACAGCAGCTAATGTCACTTCTTCATACAATGTTGTTTAATTTGTATGACGAAGTGACATTTACGTCGTTTAATTAAAAATTCGACTTTAGGAGAGAGCTCAATAATTTTGAACGCTTTAGTCTCCTATCTTTGAACAGTAATGAATTGCTGTTGCAGCTATAGCAAATACGAGTAGCGAAAATTCGAAATCTATGGCAGATACTCATAGATTTAGAATGTAAGTAGCAAAAATTCTAAATCTATGGCATATACTAATGAAATCCTGCCAAATGCGAGTCGGACTCGCACGCGGTGAGTTCCGTACCAAAGAACGGCAAAAAATCACGTTAATCTCCCCATTTTTTTCTATCTTTTCTTTATCTATTTAGTATTTTTGTTATAGCGGCAACAGAAATACAACATCTGTGAAATTTTCAGCTGTGTAGCTATCGCGGTTCCTGAGATACAGCGTGGTGGCGAACAGACAGACAGTAATACTAAATACCACAGACTATTTAGTATTAACTATTTCGTAAGTAGTTCTGTAGATACACTGTACGACTGCACGAAAGATATTCTCAAACAACAAGTTGATAAGGGCTTTTCAAAACTGGTAATTGGTTAATTGTAGTTGTAAACAGATTCTTGATAATAATGGGCTTTAATTTGGCCAGTTAGTCTTTACACACTTAAGTAACATTGAAACGATCTTTACAAACGTATGTGTTATTATATTATCGATTTATTTACGATGATTAAATGTTAAATCTAATAATGATGATTCGTTAATCTTCGTAATTAAATGGCCATTAACGAAGACAGCCTTATTAAAGCATTTCCTTCATAAAGTATTTAACCGACGTAAAAGTATAGAAATGTGCTTAACACATAATAGTGAATAGTCGTTTACAGCATAGTGACCAATATTAAACCATGTTATGGAGAAACCCTGGGAAATGAAATAACTCACATTTTCCACGCCCTTGGCCACATGTAGCGAAGTTTTTTGATAGCCGTGTAGAAATTTTCATGGAGTTTGTTAGGCCTGATTCAGACTCTTGCGAGGCGCCTCCTGGAGGCTCTCGACGCTCTCGGTTCATATCGGACCGTCAGCAAAGAAATGAGAATGCGCGAATGGTTGCGTCGCCTCGCATCGCCCCCTTGCGTTCTTTGTCGTCCTAAAATCCGACACAGAGCGGAGCGCCCAGGAGGCGAGGCGAGACGAGGCGACGCGACCATTTTCACTCTTGCACTCGCCTCGCCTCCTGTGGCGTCCTTGAGGGTCTGGATGGGCTATAAGACTCGTAGCGGAGCGGAGCGCTAAGGAGGCGACCGTCTTAACTCTCGCACTCGCCTCGCCTCCTGTGGCGTCCTTGAGGGTCTGAATGGGCTATAAGACTCGTACACAGAGCGGAGAGTCCAAGAGGCGACCGTTTTCAGTCTCGCACTCGCCTCGCCTCCTGTGGTGTCCTTGAGGGTCTGGATGGGCTATAAGACTTGTAGCCAGTAAAACCATGCGCCTACGCACACTTGCTACTATGCTTTTTTTACGTGTGGTAATACCATTGGATGCTATGCTCGACACCTACCGACAAAAACCACTCGATTCCTTCCAACTGCCTGAGCTTTCTACTATGCCTAGGATAAGAGATAATAATGCTATTAGGATATAAAGACAGGGAGATCGTCTATTTGACCCCCGAGAAGAACCTATCCTACAGCCCGTTAGAGATAAGCCAGAAAACTGGGGTAGTTAAGTGGGTAGGTAGTCTGGCCCTTCTCTAGTGTGAGACTGGGAGTCCCACATGTACCTATTCTGTCTATTACAAAGTGATCGTACAGATTTAATGATAGGATAGTACTTTCCCGTTGCCTTGATCAAAATTTCAATAAAGTTTATGAACGGTAATTACGACTCCAATAATTATGTCTCAGTCTTAATTATTTTTAGCAATTGATGTTTAAAATTTACTTCTTTTTGACGCCTTCAACCGTCTGAAACACAGTGGCTTCGTATCTGATCTCGATGAAGGACTTTTTTCAGCCCAGTCTGTCGATCAAATATGTTGTAAATTGAAACTAAAACTTGTTACAAATAAATTTATTTTTCAGTCACTTTGTACAAAATAGTATAGGGTATAACAATCTCGTCCGTAACACCCACGCTACATCGTCCAAACAGATCAAAAGGTTTATACAGACTAACCCGAGTGACATAAATCGGTACTTCAATTTAATCTGCTCGTATGTTGCAATAAATTGGGCTTAAAGTGTAATTTGAACAGTTGTTACAACGAGGTGAAACCAAAAAGACTTTTAAAATTGTAATGCGTTTTCTAGTGTCATTTGTCCTGCAGTGTAATATAAGTGCTCTAAAGCTACGATGCTAATAGGGCACCAGAAAATGTGAGCAATATCGTCTGGTGCCAGGTCATGACGTCTGTAAAAGAAATAAACGTTAAACTATTTGAAATCGCTGGTTTGCGGATGAAATCTTCTGCACGGTTTTGTTTTTGCGCGATAAAACTCTGGTAGTAACCAAATGTATCGCCGCATTTGCAAGTATGTACTCCAAAGTTGTATGTAATTCCTGACCTGTTAGCTATGAGAGCTGTTTGTTACTGATTTATGGTTGAAAACTTTTAGAAAGTAACCTTTATCTTTGATTAAAACTGGATCTACATGCGAAGATCGTTAATAACTTTAATTAAAGTACAATTGGCAATTTGGGAGCTTCGGTTTTGTTTTTACACGTGAAAAAAATCCTACATGGATGCTATGCCTCTTACCGAAACCACACGTTACCTACGCTTGGGGGCCCCGGGTAAGCCCTCGGAAGGATGAACGCAGGACTGCCAACAGAGCTTGGCTACCACTGCGGCCTCTCCTACGAGGGGTCTGTAAGGACGGTGAGCAGCCCCTCACTATCCTCAGGCCCCGGTCATAGAGGCCGATAGTCTTGGGCGAAGACGGACTGCGCAACTCGGGTGGGAGAGTGCTATCGACTGCCTCTGTGGCGCGGTCGGTAGTGATACCGCCTGCGGCGCTGGAGGTCGTGGGTTCGATTCCCACCGGAGACAAATATTTGTGTGACCCATAAATGTTTGTCTCAAGAGTCTGGGTGTTTCTATGTATAATATGTATGTATTTAAAAGTATATAAGTATTAATATCCGTGGTCTGATACCCATAACACAAGCAGGTTATTCCTAGCTTACTTTGGGATCAGATAGCGTTGTGTGAGATGTCCGTGAATATTTATTTTATTTATTTATCCTGCTCCCTCCCCGCCGCCTCTTTCACGAGCATGACCTATTCGCAGAAAGACGCAGCGGTGTCCCACTTACTCCCGCTGGAGATCATGGCTCGCATCATGGTCACCAGCGAGAGAATGTCCACGTCCAGATCTGCCGCGAAGACTTGGTGCTATTGCGCTCACGCTGTGCACTCCACCAATGTGTGGAGCCCTGTGTCCTCACGGCGCTCCTCGTAGTGCTGGCACTCAGCCGTGGTTTCCCGGTGTATTTGCTACAGATATTTACAGTAGCTCCTGTGCCCGTTAAGTGTCTGAGACAAGCGGTAGGAGAGGACTTCTCCAGCCACTCGTCCACGACCGGTCTGACCGCCCCGATTGGTGCGATTCCCCCCTTGGTTGCTCAAGTCGCACCTTTAAGGTCTCCACGGTTACCTGGTAGAGCTGAGACCGCCGAGCCTCAATTTATCGAGGCATATGGCCCCGCTCCAGCGCCTCCGATGGGGGCTAATTTCATCGTTATGAATACAGCATTTTCTCGACTATTATGTTAAATCGGTAGCATATATATTACATTTGTACATTTATCTTTCGTATAATAAGTACCGACGACATGTTGATTGATGAACTAATCACTGTCTTAAGTAAGAATATTACCGTACTGTATACATGAACGACAATATCGATTTATCATATTATACGATACTACTTATTCAGTCAGTTACCTGACTGACTGAATATGGCGTGTATGTACATGAACTGCTTTAGCAACTTTTACACTTTATAAAGTATACTGTAACACACTGTATCAAAAAAAAAATTTTTAACAAAAAAGAAACCGACTTCAAACAAAACTAAGAACTGAAAAATAAAATTTACTTAGCACAAAGTTAGTATAATCTGATTTTTCAGATATCATGTAATATAATACAGAAATCGGTGCCCAGTACTGCCCAGTAAAACTATGTAGGCTTAGGTAGGCATTATTAAGCTCTCTCATAGTCATATTGGCACCGACTTCAGTATTATATTTAATGATGTCTGAAAAATCTGATTATACTAACTTTGTGCTAAGTAAATTTTATTTTTCAGTTTTTAGTTTTGTTTGAAGTCGGTTTCTTTTTTGTTAAAATTTTTTTTTTCACTATTTTTAGTGACGTGTAGACTGAAAATCTATCTACCTAGGTGTAAAGTTCTCGATAGTACAAATTAATCAAGCCCAAACACAAGGTAACTACTGTATATCGTTAGGGAATTCTCCCTACTGTCTTTCGTCTCCATCATCAGATCGACTCCAGACCTTCATTAAGTTGTACTACTTTAAAGCCCTTAACTAAAAAAATTACAAACGCCCTAGATGCCCCTACAATTTTTAAAAGTTCCATTCGTTTTCTCCAGGATGCCATCATCAGATCCTGACTTCCTTAAAATGGGACCACCTTGGGAGTATCTATTTCCGAACGAAAAAAAAATTTTCAAATCGGTCCATAAACGACGGAGTTCAGCGCGAACAAACATAAAAAAAAAATAAAAAAAAATATATAAACGGTCGAATTGAGTAACCTCCTCCTTTTTTGAAGTCGGTTAATAACTAACAATAAAGGAATTGCAAAGAAGGACAAACAACTTACAATTTTGGCTAGTAGACCTACGTTCATCTTGGTTGAATTTGACATATTTTTGCAGGTACTTGCTTCCATTACTGTTTTGACTTATGTTATTCCACGGTGATTTGGAAAGCTCACATTCATTCATGTCGATAATTATCTTTCAGTGTGTAAACATTGTTGCTGCATCTCTAACCAGAACCCCCATTTTTTATCGCGAGGAAAATCCTACATGGATGCTATGCCGGACTCTTACCGACTAAAAACCACACGTACGGTTGGGAGCCCCGGGTAAACCCTGATTTTCCTGGGATTCCCAACAGAACCAGAACCCCTGTAGTATTAGCAATTAATGAATTAATTATTATTGGTCAAATTTCTAAATTCACTCATACGAGGTGTCGTTCTTTGAATCACGACGGCAATTTCTCCATAGTACAAACCAATTATACAAGCGGTAAAACTCTAGGAGGCGAAATGAAGTGACTTACACCACCTTCAAATAGGGGATTATTGATAACCCTTATAGCTTACATATGTAGATACTTGCTGGAGCAATTTACTTCTAGAACTTTTTTTTATTTAAAAAAAATTCAGATGCTAGGCTACCTATGTCGAAGCTCAAACAAGCAAAAAACCAATGGAGGAGAATGACTGGAACTTTTTGATGCCTAGATCGTTTTTTGTGTACATCTAGAAAACTTGGTTGAACCAATAATCTTACTTTCATAATATTGACTTTTTTTGTGGCAAATCTAATCGAAAATCTTTTTTACTGCAAAGCCATTGATCATTGACAGGTATCTGTGGTAATCAACAAAACCGTATTTAACGTAGTCTTTTTAAAACTCATTTGTAGTATGGATTTTTTGCAGTTTAATGAACGATAATAAGGTGTAAATGAGGTATATTATCCGCCTGGGAAATAAATTCAGAAGGCAGATAGATAGATTATGAGTCCAGCTAAATTTATAGTCTTTTTGGTGAGAAAAAATTTTGCAGTCGGTGTCAATAATAGAATCCATTAATTTAATTTTATAAAGCTTATATCTGGGTCATTTCGAGTTTAAATGACCCAGATATAAGCTTTATAAAATCAAATTCATCAAAGTAATAATATTCCTAATAAAATTAACTTTTAACTATTGCGTTTTTTTTTTTTTATACTACTTAGGTGGCAGACAAGCTTACGGCCCACCGGAAGGTTGATAACCGTAGCCTATAGACGTTTGCAACACCAGAGGCGCTACACACGCGCTGCCGACCCGGGCGCAGGTTGTGACGACCCACAGTTGAAATTTTTCAAGCCGCCTGTAAGGCCTTCAACTTGGCTTAACGACTGTCATTTTACTGACAACCGGGACCAACGGCTTATCGTGCCTTCCGAAGCACGGAAACGCTCGTAAATAAATGTCACAAAGTGGTCCACGTGGTGGTCACCCATCCATATCCGGCCATAATAAATGTTGCTTACTGCAGTGATCGTTTACAGAACACTGAGTCCGCGGGGCCACGAGCGCTTCAAAGCGTTCCATTATTCATTCGTCGAGGTGGAAAAAATGTTTTTTTCAGTAGATTCTTTAGCTACACTCGCATTATAAACTAACATATTATACGAATACTGAAATTATCACTACAAAACGGCTTTCTCTACATTTTTAAATCATACTTTCAGTTTTATCATGGCTTTTACACAAACTTAGAATGGATCGTTAATTTTGAATAATAAGTAGTTAGTTAAGTTATAATTATACCTGAGCTTGCAATTGCTAAGCGCTCGAAACCATACCAAAGGGTTTGATAAGTGGGCACTGTATGGGGCAATATATCCTGAGAAGAATGACAGACTATAGAAGCAGTTAATCCTGACCACCAGTAACATACTTATTAGCCGCTGAGATAAGTGGAAAACTTTTCTGGCGGTTTGAACAACTACTTCCACAACTGAGAGACTCAAACTAGCCTCTGCTGATCCATAAATTTATTATGCTGTAGTATGGCATATTCGCTCTTAGCATAGTTGTGAGAGGAAGTTTCTTGCCCAGTGTTGAAAAAGCTATGGGTAATATGCCCCGTTTCCTCGTGGTCATACTAGTTTGTCACACCAGTATGACCACGAGGATATAAATGTCCTCGTAGTCATACTATCATTTTAACACCCCCTTTAGAAAAAATAAGGAAAACAGCTTGGGCATGTTTCATTTTGAGCAGAGGCTTCGCGTGACATATCAAATTCTATTGTATCTACAGGATTTACACATACAGCCGAACGTAGAACTTTCCTAAAGTCTGTTAAAAATATTGAAGTCCATTTTATTTACGTACCTGCCAATGTGAACACAAATTCTGGCTGTCACAAAGTTCGGCTTTACCTACGTTGCCATACATCGTAAAAGCTTGCCTTTCGCATTTCAATTCTTGGTAACTATCGGTAATTCGTAACAATTTTGCAATAAATCGCAAGCATTCGAGTTTTACGGCACATCGGTCCCATTTCAACAAAGTAAGAAAGTTTTTCTTACCACGATTCCTAGTCGCGTCCACTATGGCTCGCATGGAGTAACGGGCGGCACATGCATCCCGCTCCTTCTGCGAATATCACTAGCGCATTGTTTCTCGGAATTGCTACCCGCCCGACGACATATCACGGCAACATAAAGCTCAGAATCCCCCGAAGGCTCGCCTCTGAGACGCTATCCTTCATTCGACCACTATAAAGCGTGTTTCCTTCCACTCATGATTTAGTAATTTCAACTTTAGTGCCTCAAGCGGAAACGTCATGTGCGTGATTTTGTGAAATTAGTTTTATGGCATTTGACTTAAAGTCTAATATATCTTAGTTGACACTAAGCTCAAAAGATTAACGCACTAATGGTTTGCGAGATTGAAAGGGAGTCCGCTAGAAGTCTTTAAGGGTCACTTTAGCTAGCGCGTCCTCGTCCAGGGCTTCTAGCTCGATCCGCGTTCTTCAGGCGACTTCCACTTTTTGCGTGAGTACATCCGCATAAGTACAGTCCTAGCAATAATAAGAATGTGGAGATATAAAACGTATCACTCTTAAATGTAGACAATTTTTATTTTCTCAGTATGTTCAGCTTAGACATTGCTAAGAAGATAAGATTTCCGTCTTCGTTTTAATGAAACTATGTAATTGCTTGTTGCTCAAATAAATCATTAGGTATTTTAAATATTTATCGTACGGAGAGAACCTAGGTGGAGGCGGTATCAGAACCATTAAAAACTTTCAACATTGTCGCCATACTGTATTAATTATGAATTAAATTACTATTTCCAAATATTATGGCGTTATTTTGTCATGGTATTTACACATGGATAGAAACCCTTTTAAGGTAGTAAATAGAAATTGCTTTCGTAGGCCTACTACGAAAGCCTTCTATATAAATAAGTAATGCCTTTGTACATTACAATTTCTATTATTTCCTTTTGACGATCTTTGTTTTTAATACTATTTATTTAAAATTCTCCTTTTTCCAGATCTTCACGGCCAGTTTTACGAGAACACGGTAGTGGTTCAATACGACAAGGATCTCCTGGAAGTGTGGGACGAAGCCAAGAGGTTACGCTGTGAATGGTTCAACGATTACGAGAAGACTGCTTCTAAACCTCCTATGGTGATTGCCGATTTGGATGTTGTGCAGTTAGACTTCAGAGGTAAGATTTTTACCAGTAAGCAAGCTTCAATCTATTTACTGCCATCAAACTATTATCAACTAGAATCCTCAGTCCAGGATCTAAGGATTTCTCCAGATTGATACTTCAAAGACATGATTATTTATGTGTTATCATGCGGCCTGGTGAAAATGAAAAATCTTTGTCATGGCATTTTCTCAAAAGAAACCCTTCGCACAATAAATTATTCGAGATGGATTTTTTCGCACTCTTGAAAGTAGGTTAATAAAATCGTCGAATTCATCAGCGTAACGTATATGTAACGAATTTTCGTTTCGTGGTATAAATATTGTTGTTTCAAATGTTAGCTAACTTATCCTAGCAGGTTGCTGGTATTTCACATAATTATTTTTAAACAAAAAGCTTATCTTTATATTTCAGGAGACAATGTAGACTGTTGGATGGAGATTCAAGCAGGAAAAGGTCCGTGGGCACCACCAGTCTCCGGAATTGTGCCTTTGGGTTCGACACTCACACTGGTTGTTGCCATCAACGACTACCGAGGTAAGATTAAATTTATTAATTTAGAATACGGTCGAAATTATGATATTTTGTGTTTAGAGAGACACATTTATTGCATAAACTGTGTGAAATATTTAACATAGCGTTTAGTATCAAGATCAACAGTCTTTCCAATCCGGGCGTTGCAATGTAAATTACTCAATAGGCTTGTGTCCACTGAGAATAAATCTGATTGATGTGTGTTTCTAACGACTATGTCCAATATATAAATAACAAAAAGTAATATAAATTGGTATACAAACTAAGGATTACTATTATTTTTAGAAAATAAGATTGACAAAATAGACATCCAGTCACATGTCATCAAAAACCATCAGAAAGTGTGACGTCACAGTTTGCTTCTCTGACATTTGACGCACTCTGACAGTCGCGCCATCTTGTGTAATTTTTTTGATTCTTGTACGTTTTCATAAAATACAACGATGGATTTTGTCTGAACCAAAAGCGTAACCTTTTATTTTCGTTAGCTTGAATAATATACCCCCTGAAAACACATTTACTTTTTGTCTTTTTGATTTGTTTGGCAACAAGTGACGTCACACAAGGCGCAATGACAGTTTGGAGCGTTTTCGCTACAAATTTAAATCCATTTTTTAAATCACAATATAAACTATGTCAATGATTGTCTTAAATCAAAGAAATACATTTTTGTAATCATATTAATATAAAGCTACAGAATTAAAAAAATTTTGACATTTAGGACATAAGCCTATTAAACAACAAACAAAAGAGACCATCTATTTTGTAGAAAAATATTCTTGTAGATTAAAAAATACATTTTTAAATTAACCTTTCTTTAACCCACTTTTAAACGGTTTCGAGTCACGTATGACAGTTATTGTAATAGACATAACCTCTAGTCAATATGTCTCAACCCAATTATTTGGGTATGGCAAAGTTGTCAAACCGTTAAAAGGTGAGCAGTGTCAACTTTGCTAAAGCACGAAAAAGATCTGAAAATAAAAATGAATTGTATGTATAGCAGTGGTAAATGTAATTACTAATATCCTGCTTCAAATTGACTGTATTATGTAAAACTTTTGTATAGTTTTCCATATAGTAGGAAAGTAAAGTGTATATCCACGTCACTAGTAGATCTACATTTAAGTAAGTTAATCAAATGCGCAGTAACAGTTCCATTTCCAAGAACAAGTACTGTTACTAGAACTTATAATTACCTCAAAAGAGGTAAACCTTTATTACCTATTGTCTCGTCCCTTCACGTTTCAAACTTAAAACGGCTTAAGGGTATACACAATTATATTTTTGTTGTCATAACATTTTTCACTTTGGTTTATGCGTGGGATCCGATTAAGGTACATTTTTGGAGTTTTCTACAAATAAAACGGACAAATTAAACTGTTTGAGAACATTTTATTGCCATTTTTGGTGTTTGCGTCAAGTTTGATTGCTGGGTGTGTTGATTTATGTGTAATTCTATTCATTATTGATTGACTTTATAGTGATAAAAACCCATAAAAGTCGTGAGACCGTAAAAAGATATATTTTTGCTATCACATTTCGTGAGATAGAATTTCAAAGGGTTGGGTGTTATACATCATTGCCAAGATTGTTGAAGTATGTTAATATTCGTTATAAGTTTCCAAATACGAAAATAAGTAGGTATTATATAAACAAACATTTAAAAAATAATGGGTTTTATAAAATTATTTTTAGGAGTCCTGTGGAGTTATACTCGTACAACAGTATTTTTTTATTTATGGTCAAAGACAAAATAAATCTCATTCTAATCCAGAGTCAATTTTAACCATAACGCATGATCCTGCTTTTTGTGCAAAGTTAAAGCGATCTTTACAAGGCCGTCGTTCATTACCACGAGCAACAACTTGGGTGGGGTAGCTTTCCGGGCTGGGTTGTGATTGGCAATATCTACAATAAACGAAACAGAAATTAAAAAAATACATTCTCACACAAGAATGTGAAGACAATAAGTAAATTTCAGCTCTCTAGCTGTCACGGTTCCTGAGCTATAGCATAGGAACGGACAGACAGACCGACAGACAAACAGACGGACGACGAAGCTTAATGAATAGGGTAGGCAGAGGCAGAACAGTATCTATACCTTTGGGTACGGAATCCTAAAAAGTTATAGACAGCTAAGCAAACCACTGGCTCCAAAGCGTAGGATTCTGATGCAACCGAGATAGCGCTCGAATGATAATTAGGTACTCATATTGAAAACGTCTTATTTACCGTTATTATTTAGTATATTCAGTCATAACGTAAACGACTAGGCAGTTACTTTTCAGTTCTGTGTGTTCATGTTATGTGGTATCATGATTTATGGCAATTGTACAGTGTTATTACGTAAAATTACTAAGTAATAAAACGATAATTCTGCTCCTTAGTAAATTCTAAATAACCATAACATATTTAGTATGAAGGAATAATTACAACTACGTTATGTAAAACAGAACTTCTACGAATAATAAACAGGCCTCGTTACAGGTTTTCCCAAGGTATAGCAGCGAATACCAAATTTGACATGTTTGGATTCATGTAAATTTTTTTGAATGTAAAATTAATACACTTCTAATATAAAGGCATTGAATGTATAATTAATACACTTCTAATATAAAAGCGCTTTTTTTATTACGTATGGTAATGCGAGAATTTTTTATTTCAACGACAAAAAAAGCAAAAAAGGAATAAAAAAAATTGCACGACATATAAAATCTTTGGTTCTTAGTACAAAATGTTAGTCAGTAATCAAAAAGGCTTGAAGTTAGGTATCACTTGATCACCTTTTTTTTACGTGAGGGTAAATCCTCAAAAGATGTTATGCCGCACTCTTACCGACTAAAAAACCTCACGTAACGCCCAACAGCCTGTGATTGGGAGCCCCGGGTAAGCCCTCGGAAGGATGTCCCGGGACTCCCAACAAACCTACGGCCGCCACTGCGGCCTCGCCCAGTCACTTGATCACCTTACTTGTAGTTTAAGGGCAACATTGATAAGTTTGATATTGGTACTTCGTGCTTCGTCTATAGAGGCCTTTTCTTCTATTATAGATTCCAGAGAAGTACCTTATATCATCATATCACATTATGGAAAAGACAATAAAGTCTTGAACCATAAATACAAAAGTAAAAAACAAAGCTAACAATCTTAACATGTATCCACAAACATTTCATAAAAATGTAGTTTACAAATTTCCTGTACAGTAAAACTCGTAAAATCGCTTGGAAAGTAATGACAGTATTTACACGCAGTAACGGTACCCAGTAATTGTAAAAAGTGAACTGGACAAATATGTGTGTGATGGAGTTTGTTTAACGGGCCGACCACTATGGGACATGGACTGAACAGCCTTATGGATTACTTTTAAACACGTCCAGTTTATACTAAAGTAGTCTGTCTATCTTTGATGATACTAGGTGATGCTAGCGGCTTTACTTGGTTGGTATTTAGATATAAAATACACACACACACACACACACACACATACTCACGCCTTTATCCCCGAAGGGGTAGGCAGAGGCCTATACCGGCCCACATTTCACCGTGTACAATTCGGTCCCACGTGACAGGTGGTGAGCCCATCGCCGTGTTGAAATGGACCGCCGCCGTCAGAGCCTCGTCCGTTGTTCAGCAGGTGCACGAGCTTGCACGTGAGGTTGACTTGGGCCCGGAGGTGTTGGTAGGGCCCCACTACACCCCATACATATAAAATACAGTGTAAATTATTGTCGTAGAATCAAAGATTTGAAAGTTAAATATTGATTTAAATTTCGTAAAAAAATATAAAAAAATAATTAATATTCAATATTCACGGACATTTCACACAACGCTATCTGATCCCAAAGTAAGCTAGGAATAACCTGCTTGTGTTATGAGTATCAGACTACGGATATTAATACTTATATACTTTTAAATACATACATATAATACATAGAAACACCCAGACTCTTGAGACAAACATTTGTGGGTCACACAAATATTTGTCTCCGGTGGGAATCGAACCCACGACCTCCAGCGCCACAAGCGGTATCACTACCGACTGCGCCACAGAAGCAGTCAAATTCTCAATAGATGTATAAGTATAGATTAATTTATATATCGATGGTGCAAAAATATATATCGATGGATTCTTCTCTTAAAAAATAGGGTCCAAGATCAACAGTCTTCTTATACTATTTTATCTCTATTATCATAATAATAATAACATCTTTATTTGCTAGAACATTGTATAGAAGATGTTAAAGTATATCTTAAGATTAAATAGGTACATCATGTGCTGCCTAACTGGGCATGCAAACATTTATTTATCCTGCGTACATTTATTACGTCATACATTTATTATAACTAATTATACATTGTACATGCTATCTTTTCAATATGTTTTTATAATTATTTAGATAGTTACTGAATTACACGTGGCTAGACAGATAAGAAGTTGCATTACTTCAGAATTAAAAATAACCGGCCGAGTAAGAACAATGGCGTTGTCGATTGAAAAATATTAATTACAGTTCAATAGATTGAATAGTCATTTTCAATCGTGCGGTATGAGATAGAAAGCCGCAATACTCTCATTAATTTTAATGGATTCTCGACATATTTACGTCGATAGCTTGATATCTGCTATTATAGGCTAGATATAAGTACCTATCACCTATTGATTTATTATTAGAGAGTTTAGTTTTATAGGAGTAACTGCCATCCTTCCAGCTGCCAGAAAAATGACAAAACCCTGGCAAAATCTAATTCTTTCATTCACCGAGCGCAGGCACATATTGAGAGTCACCATTTCTAGATGGTCAAAATATGCTCTCTGCTTGTGTATTTTGTTTATCTACTAGTCGCATTTCCTGACTTATATTTATAAAACTAAGCATAAAAATTAATTTATTGTATGGACTTCATTTATACTTGATGCAACTGGAGCTAAAAATGCCAGCAAGCAGCAAGAGTTCAACCGCCTAAACCTTTTCCGCGTTCAATGCTGTTAGTAATAATTATGTTGTAGAGACTTTACTATGGTAAGAATATCCAATTAGACACTATGTCATAAACTTTGCAACTTTGTCCTTTTATGCACTGTCTTTGTGACATAAAAGTAATGATTTACTGTCTTCAATATCCACTGTAATTATATGGTTGTCACCGAGACGTCGTGAAACTTATTGACTTGTGTCATTTTATATTTCTACCTTTGTATTCATTTTGTAGGCACTAACATACCATTCTATTTAAATTATCAAGTAGGTCTTGTTTTCGACTTTGTGAGAAAATTGTGATGTCATGAAATTTTGAATTGCTCAATAACTACTTACGCACATAGAGCCTGGCTCCTAGGCAAAGTAAAGATGTGAAAGTTCAGAATATGATAGCCTCTTGTTAACATTTTCATAAAATCTGTTCTGTTGTGTTTACTCTTATCCTAGACATACAAACTTCGCTTTAAGATATAAATTATATCATTTACTTTTTTTAATTCAGATTAACACAGGGCATATAGTCTTCAAAAAAATATTCGACGTATTTTTTACTGTGTTACAATTTTACTGTATAAATAGATATTAATAATAACAGCGATTCTATAATACCTACTTCTACCAATATTTTATTTTAGTGAAGCCCCTGGCTTCCGGTTAGTTATAAACGTTTTACATCTGCCTTGAGGGCTTAGAAACACCCATGTCTCCGGTAGTATATTCTAAACTTCTACGTATGAGGTCCTGCTGAGTAAGTCTGCTAGTGATATTAGTAGTATTGTGATTGCTTCTCGCTCTTAGTCAAATTATGTTATATAGGTTTGTAAAACCTCAAAGATAGACTACTGAGAGTACCTTTATATAAATACTAGATGAGATGAGCTCGCGGCTTAGCCCGCGTTAAATTCGATACCTGTTTCCGCTTGCCGTGGGAACATTTTTCCGGGATGAAAAGTAGCCTATGTGTTTTTCCAGACTATAACTAACTATCTCTGTATCAAATTCAGCCCAATCCGTTCAGCTGCTAGAGCGAGATTGAGTACCAAACATCCAAACATCTTCACAAACTTTTGAGTTTATAATATTAGTAGGAAGTAGGATAGTGATTTCCGTGCGTGGCAACAAAATCGGTCCAGGAACCAACAACGTTTCCTTGTCCCCAACTACTGGTTAAAATAGGAACTGGAATAGAACATCACTACTCTCTAGATACTTCTTTATTTGAAACAGTAAAGTGTATTACTTGACTGTTTCAGATAAGATAAGCTCATTTATGTTGTGGAATACATACTTATAAAAGCTTTTGAAACTAAACTAAAAAGTATCTAATTAAAGACCGATTTAAATGGAAAATAGTTGTCCACTCAGTTGAACATAATGTAAATTTTATCTGACTACAACAAAGCCGTAAGGGTAATGAACTTGGTAGTTTTGTATGTTCGTACTTTCCACCATTGTCTCTAATCTAAGAAGTGCCATATTTGTCTGAGGATTAAAGGCTAATCGATAAATACATAACAGGCCTAAAACTCACTTTTATTGAATAACCAAACATGCATTTAAGTATCTACAATCCGGCATTTTAGTATCTTTTGACATTAAAAACATGATGCTACATAATGGTTTTTCTTTACAGTATAAAAATAATTTTACTGCCATTATTTTCATAACTGAAAAGATTCGTATGTGTATATTACCTATGTACCCTTCTAAAGCAAATTTATTTTTACTTTCAGGTGAATTTGACATGCGAGTAAAATCTTGTGCAGCCTCCGACGGCTCCGGGCATATTATTCAACTGTCAGATGAATATGGATGTGTTCTCCGACCCAAGATGATATCAAGGTATTATTTATATCATCAATTTATTTTAAGAAACATTGAACATGCATAACATTGTAACATAGCACCTTGTAGTATGTACACAGAGAACACTAGTGGAACCTGCGGACGTTCCGCTCCGCGCCGCGCGCCGGGCTGAAGAAACGCACACCGACGCGATGTCTGCGTAATGCCGACGTATAACTTCACTAGTGTTCTCTGTGTACCTTCTTCCATGCCTTTGAGTTGCCTGATATTAAGTGTCATTTTACTATCAATGAAAAACCGGCCAATTGCGAGTCAGACTTACGCACGGAGGATTCTGTACCAAACAACGGCAATTAAATTACGTTGCGGGATCTCTTTATTTTTTTTTCTTTTAGTATTTGTTGTGGTAGCGACAATAAAAATGTATGATTGTCAAAATTTCAACTGTAGTTATCATGGTTCATAAGATATAGCCTGGTGAAAGACAGAAGAACAGACAGCGGAGTTTTAGTATCTAATAGTATTTTAGCCCTTTGGGAACTACAACCGAATATAATTGAGAAATCAATGAAGATGTTTGTTAGGTTAGTTTAATCATCACGCTCTAATCCTAGAACTAATTTTGCGGGATTATTGGTAATGACAGCCGGGATTTACATTCGATTGATGTCCTGGTAATTACGGATATGGGAAATTTAGTCATGCTGGCGAAACGGGGAATATAAAAATACATTTATTGTTAAAAATTACAGAGAAACATAATTATTACATATCTATATTTACAGTATAACTATCTAAACTAAACCTAAATAAGGCCCCCGTGGCATTGTGCCCAAAAGACTAGCAGCATTCCCCCTTTGAATAGCAATACCTATTCGTTGAGCGAGAAAACTGCCAGCCCTTGGGTCACCAGTTGACTCCACAAGGCGCTTTTTCAAATTCTTGAAAAAAATTTGCGCATTGGGACCCCATGGACCTAGGGTCTCGACACCGACTGGACAAAAACGATACGATGAGTCGAGACCCTTATATTTATTAATTTTAATATTTTCAGCCGCTTCCGCTGCGGCACTGGCTTTTAATTTTGTTTTAGGAAGATGGGACGGGGCTAGAGTGTCAACACAAGTTGCACCCCACACCAGGACCCGACCCATCTCCCACGGTATCAAAGTTATACCATCCGGTCTCTTGCCATCGTCCCTGAAAACGCCGTTTGGCTCTAAGAGCGCAGGCACATTGGCGGTGGCAAGAGCACGGCGTATGATGTCATTCAGCGCAGCGTGGCGTGAGAAGCGGCCTGCGCTCTTTAAACATGAAAGACCATGATGCCCCAAAGTGACAACGTTAAAACCGCAGGGGCATCGATGTGGAGCGCAAAGCGTGACGCCAAGTCTCAAACCAACTGAAATTCTTAGGATGTCTGGTTCCAAAAAAGTTCCGGTGTTGGCTATAGGGAAAGCTTTCAACCAATCACCGGATTCCTTTCTACTGAGCGCTTATAATCTGGCCCGATCCGGGCCTAGACTAGCATTCAAAAAGGAGTCAAAGGTTAATTTTGACATAGCGTCGTCCCAGCTCCGTTGTAAATTTGGATGGGTGGGTTAATTTTGACCCGGACAAGCCATTAGCCATGCATTCTTGGCATCTGTAAGGCCAGTCGTCTCATAGTCTGTAAGACAATTCGTCAGAATTTTACCTACGAGACTCGACGTGGCATGTACAGATGACAAAAAGGCTGGCAAAGCCACACTAGAAATTTTGCGGATCCCTAGCCCACTATATTTAATGGGAAGAGATGCCTGGGACCAAGATTGTTCGCTTAGTTGTATATTGAGAATTGATTCCAAAGAAGATTTGATTAACGAATCAACAGAAAATAAATGACTTTGATGTTTCCAAAAAGGACAACAGCGAAGCAAATAAATAGATTTTGGAACAAACATACAAAATTTCAGAATTGTGATTGCGTAATGTGAACTAATAGAATGTAGCCGATCTACATTGGATTCAAATTTTGAAATTTTTTGTGCTATTAACTCGGGAATAGCATCTTCAAATATAGGGGACCCTAGGAGGTAAAGATTCTCTCTGCTAACAATTTTAATATTCGGACATAGGGAATTGAATTTTTCAACGAGTTCCGAATTGATGTGATTATTATGAAAAAATAATTCACACTTATTAAAATTTAATTCCAAACCAATTAAATGAAATTTATTTTTAATTTCTATAAGATCTGACAGAACAGAAACTGCATCACCTCCAAGAGTCCCGTCATCTAAATACCAGACGTTAAATTTTGACTTTAAATTTTGAATGATGGGGTTAATGGCTAGGCTGAAAATGGCTGGTCCGAGGGGATCACCCTGCTGGCAACCGACTTCAGAAGAAAGTTCGTTGCATTTATACATTAATTTGGAAGGTTCGTGAATATTAGTAAAATATAATATAATACGGGGAATATTAGTAAGCCATAAGAAATTTACAAATATGCTAACCACAGTCAATGGCAAACTGGTGAGTAAAAAAATCATAATTGGTATAATTGATACGTATATTATTTATTGTAGAGTCATAAAAATTGCACGACTGAAGTAGTGCATGACAATATCTTCATCTTCATGGCAATAAATACCTATTGAGTCTCTATATGATCAGCGTCTTCCTTAACTAACAGCACTATCACAGTATAGTACTATCTATATCTTCTATATCTATACATATAATAAATTCGTAAACTGTGGGCCAGATGACATCTTTATATAAACTTTTAGTAAACCAAACGCTATCTATACATATAATAAATTCGTAAACTGTGGGCCAGATGACATCTTTATATAAACTTTTAGTAAACCAAACGCTATCTTGAATTTAAATCGATGAGCGCCATCTGTTGGTCGTTTTTTGTACTGAAATCTTAAAATTTTTATTTTAAATTCATGATTAATCAAGTATTTGTTAACACGAATGTGTGTAAAAAAAATTAAAATAATTTACCCAATTGCTTGGACATATTAAAAACTATAAAAATCATCAATTTCTATGTTTTTATGTCCTAACTATCCACCTATTTTCACGATCATTCCCAAATAAGTATCACACCGAAACTACTGAACCAAATTGAATGATATTTGGTACATTCCGAGCTTATAGTCCGAGGAAGGTTCTAGGATACTTTTGATCCCGATATTTTGCGCGGTTGTCCTGGGAGAGAGAATGAAAGACAAAATGGGTTTTCAGTTGTAAATTCTCAACGCGTGGTCAGATTACAAATATTTTTTTAGTGTTATAAAGGGAGTACTATACGGATTGTTCCACACAAGTTTCAATATTGAGAGTTACCTAAAGAATTTAGAGACATCTCAACTTTCGCTAAACCTATTATTTAAGGATTCCTTTGAATGCAAGAGTCATGCAGTTTACTTAGTCATAAAAGAACTTAAAGATTAACGGTATTGTAAAATCATTCAATTTTTAGAATAGACTGAATCTTTAAGTTCTTTTCTGATTAATCAAACAGGACAGTTTCACACGCTCCTAGGCGTCTGATGAAGAAATACCTCTCCTTTCATAGACCTTATGTGACGTAAACGAAGTTGCGAGGGTCCTAGCTGACCCTCGCAACTTTGTTTACGTCATATAATGAATCATCATTATTTAACATCATTTGTATTATCTTGTAAATATATGTAGCAATAAGCATAAAAATAGTCTTTGGATTTGTCAATGATTCTTATTGTTTTTCTACGCAAAAATATGATGTTTACCACACCGATTTGTGGTCTCTATATGGCTTCATATCTGGAACTCCTATCCGTAGGCAGATGATAGGTTACCCTGCGGGTGCAGTTTTAATTATTATTTCATTAATTATTTACATACTGACTATTTCTTTTCCAGGTTCTTGAAAGCCAAAGCCGCTGATGAAAGAGCTACAGTCATCACCTACGCGTTCTTCCATGCTTTCAAGTTCCCTGATGCCTTGAGCGTACACATCAGGTGCAAAGTCGAGATTTGCAGACACGGCTGCCTCGATCACTGTCAACTGGCTGGAGTGACTCCGGAAAGACATAGTGGTGCATTGGATCGAAAGGATGACAGAACGCATCAAGACCATAATGATATAAAGTAAGTGTGTCAGCAAAGATTTATAGAAAATATCTGGCTAAAATACAGCATGTCTCTAGCAGGGTATAAACCTCTACTAAAGTTAGCTGGACCCGGCGAACTTTGTTCTGCCATATCGATAATTGTTTTTTTTTGCTTAATTTTTTTTGAATACAAACCTTGTCCTGGCTATAACTAACACGAATAAAAATGAATTAGTGAAATCGGACTAGCCGTTCAAAAGTTATGCACGTACACACCTACATTTCTCTGATCCAATTTATTATTTAGATTTAGGAATGTATTGCTCCGAAATGAAACTCCCTGATCTTATACAGAGACAAAATGTTGAGTAGGTGTCATTTTTTATAGAAAATTTCAGATGCATCCTGGTTTTGCTAATTAAAAAGATAGTTTTGTAAACCATAGGTAATCGTATCAATCAATCAAATCATCAATCAATCTTCGCCATATCACAGTGTGCCATCATGTTGATAAAGTGATTGACTTTACTACTCCACGTTGGCTAAACTAGTTGTTTTAGTGCTTTGTTTCGAGTTTTCCTTTTAATTGCCAATTACTTCGTCCATTAGTCAGCAAGTGCATTACTTGTAGGCAAGACAGACTTAGAACCATTGGTAGAGCCCCACTGCATAAACCGCAAAGTGAATGGTGTTCGTTTTTAAAGTAGAGATGGCGTAATTGTAGATACTGAATATTTTGTTTCAACAAATATTTTGCTCGTTTCCAGTGACTCATCAGCTGAAGACGGAGGCCTCCTAGACGAACTCCGTCTTCCCTTAGAAGAGGCTTTCGGAGACGAAGTGTCCGGTGAAATAGTTGCGGCGCCTGAACCTTTATCGCAGAGAGCTCCGGCTCCTGTGAACGAACCAGACCCAGATCGCCGGTCTGCTCTTGAAGATCTTGTTGAAGCTTTCGCTAGGCCTTTTACAGTAAGTTTTTCTAATTGGGTGTTCTTGAGAAAATATGATTTGTAACAATAACGCATAGACATACACATTGACAGTATTCAGTCGGCATCCGTATTAGTGAATATTTCGTTTGCAAATTCATTATTGAAATGATTGATTGATTTAAAACAATTAATAATTACTTCTCTCAGGAACGTCCCGCAAACATGGTAGACCGAGACCGCTTCCCTCACGGCCCTCGCAATCTTGGCACTGATCTTAAAGCCGAACCATCTGGTGAAAGCATCGTACCAGCCAAAACTGTAGGCCCTGCCGTGGCTGGACCTAGGTCTCTACGTAAACGGCGAGCGGTGCGGGAAGAAAGATCCACTGATGTTGGAGTATCGGGAATATATGACGTGGTTTCTGAAGCTGATCTGGCGTTCGGGCCTTCGAAGGAGCCAGTGACTGTGTTTAGTGGAAGAATTCGGGAAGAGGTAAGTAAACGTTTTTACTTTGATTGTTTCACCTAAAACGTAGAAAGTTGTTCAGTAACTCAAGTGTCAGTTTCGTGTGAACTAAAATTCATCTTACGTTAGCCATGTCGTGGTTGCATCTAAAACACACCGTCCTGAAATAAATACTTACTTTTAAACAATTTTATTCGCTTGTTTCTGACTCTTTTTAGGATTTAGCCTCATCTATCGATCAAACAATTAGACTAGTTTGCAGATACAGTTGATTTGGTCTAGCATTTCTATGTCAAATAATTATACTAGTTGGCAGATAAAGTTGATTTAGGCATCTGGGTCCAAATCCAATTTATCTGCAATCATCTAGGTACGTACCCAGGGTATTTATTTCACAAATAAAGATTCAATCTAAATAGAATTTGAATTGGAGATAACGAATTAACATGCCTAACTCCTCATATTAAAGTCAGTACTGATAACTTGGATCCGATCATATTTGCAACTAAGTTTCAGAACCAGTTGTGGTAAAAGACCTTTGCCGGTTGCCATAAAATAATATAATTTATTTGTTTTGAGTTAACACTTGTTGAACACAATGTTTTGTCGAACGGGATTTCACCTCTCCTTTGATCAACTGACTTAAAAGTTGGACCTTTTATGTCGATAAGTAAAAAAGAAAGCTTACTAAAATATTCAATATTCCTACCATTTCCTTTTTTCAGGTCATCTACGGAATTTGCATGGGCGCCGTAAGCTTTGGCGCATTATTCGCTTCTGCAGCAGGAGCGGCAGCAGGCGCAGCGCTCGCTGCAGCCGTCATGTTACAGAGACTTCGCTCCCGGATGGCAGTACAGGTCCCCCCGCCCGTGCCGCCCGCCCCCGCAGCACACTCCCTCGCCGCATGGATGGCTCTAAGACTCCTAGGTTCCCAACCTCACCCACATCATTCCCGCGACGGTTGAACCATATAACCATGCAAAATCCTACCGAAGACTGTTTTAGATGCTAAATATTCTATATCTATTCATTTTTCGCATCTTCCTTTGTTCTGTGTATAGTAAAAAAAATATTTTTATAAGTTTCTTTTCCGAATTAGAGTTAGATACCCGATAAAATTTAGATATTACCCTTTTATTGGTCAGTTTGCACCCTAGATGTTAGTTTTGCAGAACTTTATGTTATAAAGCTTTTAATTAAAAATGATAGTGAGTAAGTAATACTGCTAGATCGCCTTAATTAATGGTGCTAGGTCGTGCTACGGACGATGTCCTAAGAAACCTGATATTGAAGTTTTCACTGTTTGTGAATATAAAACATTTATATCGATAAGTTTTGTACAGATATATTTTTTATGTTTTTAAACTAACTTATTATCATTGTTGTATTCTATAGTATCTAGACGATAAGAATAAACATCGAGTCATGCCATTAGGTTAAGTTATAGTTAATTCAAATATTCACGATTTCCATACGCTTCTGCTCAACATTTTATCTAATAATGAAAGAAAGCATTTATTATATTGTGAATAACATACATTTTGTTATTGATAACATTAGTTTTAATTTTTGAGGCTTTACTACATACTAAATTAGTATGTATCTGCTCAACTATTTTTCATTATTTACTTTCATGTTGCTGTTTAAATTATTATAAATAACTACTGTTATGCGACTCCCAAATAAGAAATTTAAAAACGCATGTATCTTTTATTATTGCAAGTGTTATGCTCATCAGATGAGCATAACACTTCACATATAATATTAGTAAAGATTCTATACTAATATTATAAAGAGGAAAGATTTGTTTTTTTGTTTGTTTGTTTGTAACGAATAGGCTCCGCAACTACTGGACTGATTTGAAAAATTCTTTCACTGTTGGGAAGCTACACTCTTTGCGGTGAACATAGGCTATATTCCATTCCCGCATTCCCACGGGAACGGGAACTACGCGGGTGAATCCGCGTGTCGTCCGCTAGTGTTTCATAATCTTCTGTTATGTGTGTGTATGTTTTTCACTTCATTTATATCGTGCGCTTTTTTTTAAAGTCGCAATTATACATTATGCACGCATTAATCACTTAGCCTATAATGTAGGTACGTCGAAACATATTAGTAGGAAACGTAAAATAATAAAGTCTGGAAAACCGCAACAGATTACATGGGTAGGTGTAGATCAACCTATGTATATACCCTTTGTGGTACATATCTAATAACTTATTTCATACGAATATTTTTATATTCGTTTTCCTGAGAGCAATGCGACTACCAGAATGACCTGGATCCGACCAGGATCTGGATGACGTACTCTAAAATAACGAATCTATTTTCAAGCGAAAAAGCGCTTTCTGAGAGAAAAAGACCACTAAAACTGTCAACAGAGACAGAGATGCCCACAAACATACAAACACTCGAATTTATGTATTATTTTTCAAAATAAATGATGGAGTTGAGTGTAGGTAATGATAATACATATATTACAAGATTAAATTGTATAGTTTAATATTAATAATAATAAAGTCGTAACAAGAAATTGTCATTGTAACTTATCATTTCATAAACTTATTTAACTCATAAATAGAAATTAGTAAATCTATATCTACTTATTATTATGTTATTGTACATTAAGTTATTTAAAAATTAATTATTATTTTGCTAGGATAGATGTAATAATAATAATATAAATGTATCATACAAATGTTGACACACCAATGAATTCTATTTAGTAAATTTATCATTTGAAGAAATAAATAATGCATTTACATTTATTTTTAAATTGCTCAATATTATTTTGTATCCATCTTTTGTATCATTATGTAAGGTAGGTTTAGATAAGTAGCTTGATTTAGAAATGGTTTGAGAGATCGACAATTATTGCGAGTATGACTTCTATAAGTACTGAGTTTAATTACCTTGGAATGCTGCGTTTGTGAGAGACTTTAGGACAATAAAAGAACAGCTAATACGAATGTTTGTTTGAGTACTGTGTTTCGTTATTTTGGGATGCTGCTTTACTGAGAGACCATCATGAGCATAGAACAACAACTAAAAGATTCTATGTTGCAAATTTAATTTATTTGCGATAACCAATTTCGATAAGCTGAGCTGTGTGTTTATCTGTCCGTTCGTAGAACACGCTATTGGGTAGTGCAGGGGGAAAATAAAATCCCTATGCTACTAACTGCAGTGTGGTTTGGTAGTATAGTGGGTCAAAAGGGGGAAAAAATACATGATTTGGTAGTATAGTAGCAGTGTTTTCATATTTTGTGGTATTTCGTCAACGCATAGTAAAACTGATTTATTTTACAAATAAGTAGGTATGTTCTGATGCACATTAAACATTTATTTGCACAAGTAAACTCGTTGGATATCGTATTTATAAAATTTTGTATTTGTGTATTTGCTATTATGAGAGACATAGTATCAAATAGGCTACCTATTAACTGACTAGTAATCGTACCTAAGGCAGATTTATGTACAGAAATAACAAGTGTATTGGGAATTATACAATAGAGTTTTGAACATACTTTTGTAAGAACTTATGTAGTACCGATATATTATAACTCGTACGCCGATCTTTCAATCATTTTAATATAATGACATGCCACCCAAAAATCTTGCATTTAATTTATAAACACTATTATTATTTAAGTTGAATAGAGTTTTCATATGAAAACTGTCTCCCTAAGTGCAATTTTACTTTTTATTAATTAAATAAATAAAAATAAATGTAATCTTTATTCAAGATAATTTATTTTACGAGGTTGTGGTACTATTGTTGTAGTGAAGAGGCGCTATTTCTTTTATACATAATGTTCTGGGATACAAATAGGTACTTGTAAACAAACATTTTCATTGTGTGGATGTGGTGACGATGTGTTTAACGCGTAAGCACCTGTTAATTTGTTTAATGGATTAAAACTTATGTTGAAACATATTGACTATCGTTTACATTTCTATACTAATAATAAAATAAAATCAAAGAAGTATCATCTGCAAACAAAACAATACTGTTGTTGTCTTCCACGTAAAAGGGTAGGTCATTAAAATATATAAGAAACTAGCTGACGCGCGCGGCTTCGCCCGCGTGAAATTCGGTACCCGTTCCCGCTTTCCGTGGGAACATATTCCTGGAATGAAAAGTAGCCTATGTGTTATTCTGGACTATAAGCTATCTCTGTTCCAAATTTCAGCCCGATCCGTTTGGCCGTTAGAGCGTGATTGAGTAACAAAACATCCAAACATCTTCACAAACTTTCACATTAATAATATTAGTAGGATAAAAATAGCCTGAATATTGAACCCTGTGGGAAGCCCATAGTAATTACAGAACCCTCTGAGCGTGTATCATTAACATCAACCCTTCGAATTCTATTGTTCAAATATGAAGTCAGAAGATCGAGAGCCTTGCTCATTATGCCATAATAATGTAATTTCCTGATTAATGTTTCATGTTGGACGCAATCAAATGCCTTAGACAGATCGCAAAACACACCAATTGCATCTTGTTTATCCTCCCAGGCGTCATAAATACATTTCAATAACTCTACATCAGCATCGGTAGTCGAACGTCCGTTAGTGAAGCCAAATTATTTCTCAAGAAGTAATTTGTGACTGCTAAAATAGATCAGCATCATTCTGCTCTAGTATTAATTTTTCAAATATCTTGATCAAGGTCGGTAACACCGAGATAGGTCTGAAATTACCCGGATCTGAAGCAGTGCCAGCCTTGAATAGTGATATAACTTTACTGTGTTTCATCAAATCAGGAAATACACCACTTGCGACGCAATCGTTAAACACAGTTGCCAAGTGGGGGGCAATGACATCAATAATACTTGATACGGTTTGTTTATTTGGGTTCAAAATTTGCAAGAGATGGAAAGTGTGACAATGATATTGAAAGAAGAGTTTTGGCAGGAAATCAAGTGAATGGAGCCATTCACACCTTTATGAACAGTCAGAACGTGTCTAAAAAGGCAAGGATGGCTGTACATAGAGGAGTGCTTGTCCCTACACTTATGCATGGTAGTGAAAGTTGGGTGTGGCAGGAGAAGCATGAAAGTAAAATTAATGCAGTGGAAATGAGAAGTTTGCGAAGTATAGCTGGAGTGACATTGATGGATAAAGTAAATAATAGTGTGATAAGGGAACATTGCGGCATGACAGAAGATGTAGTGACTAAGATAG
Organism: Miltochrista miniata; assembly: GCA_933228765.1. Taxonomy (NCBI): domain Eukaryota; kingdom Metazoa; phylum Arthropoda; class Insecta; order Lepidoptera; family Erebidae; genus Miltochrista; species Miltochrista miniata. The sequence continues at coordinate 29,035,730 of OW121756.1, forward strand.
AAAAAGGGATGCTCAGATGGTTTGGACATGTGGAGAGAATGGATGGAAATAGGCTGACGAAACAGATTTATGAGGCGAGAGTGAATGGGCAAACTGGTAGAGGTCGACCTCGGCATACTCAAGTCGATAAAATCGACAATCTTCTGAGAAAAGGCCAGGTCAAGAGTACCCTTAACCGAAGAGCATGTATGAAGACACTTATGAAAGTTGAAGAAGCGAAAGTTGTTTGCCAGGATCGTAGCAAGTGGAAAGCCATAGTCTCTGCCTACCCCGTTGGGAAACAGGCGTGATGTTATGTATGTATGTATGTAATACTTGATATGGATTTTACTGATAACCCCCAAAGGTCAGCGGTTTCTTTTAACATATTAATGTTAAAAAAACCGCTGACCTTTGGGGGTTTTAAAAAGCGTTTAGATCTATTAAAATCTAAACGCTTTTATGATGTCGTTGCAGTTGACAACGGTGATTTTGTACGCGCCTTCACAAGCAGCTACAGATTCTGCTAATAATAGCTCGGCGGAGGTGGAAGACGACCGGAGAGTGTCAGTTATCTCTATTGGTACATTACTGAAAAATTTTTCGAACTCAGTCGCCACATCCATTTTTTTTTTTTTTTTTTTCCCTTTGAAATTTTTAAAAAAATATTTAGGTTTGTCAAAATTTTTGTGACTCTACCGGGGGTTCGGAAATGCTACAGACTGAGAAGAACACCCCAAGAAACTCAGTCCGGTCCCTCTTATTCATCTTAGTATCTAATACAGTTTTTTTAAATGTAGAAAGGAGCAATTCGTGTCACTGCCAGGCAGTCTTGTCTTCTAGAAAGTCTTTAATGCTAATAATAATAAGCTTTCTGGCACAATTTAAGTTTTACTATTTTTTTAAATTTATTAACTGACAAACCTGTTATGGCTGTCGGCAATGTATTGTACATTCGAATACAATTGCCCGCAAAAGAATTGCTTATTTTATTAAGCCTAAATCTAGGTACAGCCAATTTATTCTTATTTCTTAAGTTTAGGTTATGGATATCACTATTTTTAATAAATTTACTGTTATTTTTATGAGTATATAATAAGTTTTCATATATGTACTGTGAATACACAGTAAGGATGTTGATATCCTTAAACTTTTCTCTTAATGACTCCCGAAACCCCATACCATAGATAGCCCGGACAGCCCTTTTCTGCAACACAAAGATACATTCGATGTCGGCAGCGTTACCCCATAATAGTATGCCATAGGTCATGACACTGTGGAAATAGCTAAAGTAGACAAGACGCGCTGTTCTAATGTCTGTCAGTTGTCGGATCTTTTTAACGGCATAGGCTGCAGAGCTCAGTCTGCCCGAGACTTTCTCGATATGAGGCCCCCACTGCAAGTTGGAGTCTAACTTTATGCCCAGAAAGACAGTTTCATCGACCAATTCTACTTGATCATCCCTAATCCTAATACTGGTGTTAACGAGCCTAACATTTGGCAAGGTGAATCTAATACATTTTGTTTTAGTTTCGTTTAACAATAAATTATTAGCGTTAAACCAGTGGACTACCCTAGAGAGGGCATTGTTAATTCGTCAAGATCGCGTTGTCCACGTTCAACTTTAAATATTAAAGATGTGTCATCAACAAACAAAACTACCTCGTGATCGTCTCTTATAAGGTGAGGGAGATCATTTATGTACACTAAAAATAGAAAAGGTCCCAGAATTGAACCCTGAGGCACCCCCATTGTTACAGCAGAACCATTTGACTGTTTACCATTTATAACTACTCTCTGTACTCTATCTCTAAGGTAAGAACTAATTAAATCCAAGGCCGTCCCCCGGATTCCATAATGATCAAGTTTTCTAATTAAAGTCTGAAGCTGGACGCAATCGAAGGCCTTAGATAAGTCGCAGAATACACCATAAGCATCATACGACTCCTCCCAGGCCTCATATATACACTCTAACAATTTGATTCCAGCATCCGTGGTAGACCGACCGCGCGTAAAACCGAATTGGAATAGTTTATTTGTATTAAAATGATTTTGCATTTGATTAAGCATTACCTTTTCAAAGATTTTACTAAACGTGGGTAGTACAGAAATAGGACGAAAATTGGACGGATCTGAGGTGCTACCCGATTTAAACAGAGGAGTTATTTTACTAAACTTCATTAAGTCAGGAAACACACCACTATCAACACAATTATTAAATATTATTGATATTTCAGGGGCAACCATTTCAATTAACGAATTAACTAAATGTACAGAAATTCCCCAGAGGTCAGCAGTTTTCTTAATATTTAAAAATTTAAAGGTTTTTATGACAGTGTATATACTAATTTTACTGAATTTGAATATTTCATTACAGCAAGGAACATTTGCTTTTAACAAGGATTCTGCTATTGGGGTAGATGAACCTATGGCTCTGGTCTAATCTACTGGAATTCGAGAAAAAAATTGTTCAAATTCGTTAGCGACTTCGGCATCTGTTGTAATTATGTTACCATTTACTTTAAGTTTAAAATTATTAACATTCGATTTTGCTTGGCCTCTTTCTGCGTTAATTATTTTCCAAGTAGATTTAACTTTGTCTACACTATTGAGAATTTTATTACTTATATACTTTCTTTTGGCTGCTAAGCAGTCTGCTTTAAACATTTTTGAATAAGTTTTAACATAATTTAGAAATTCATCTGTTCTATTAAGCTGTCCTTCTGAGTATAGTTCATACAGTTTTTGTCTACTTTTATGTATATCCTCAGTGGCCCATTCACTGAAGGCTGGCCTATCACCGATTGTGACTTCCTTAGACTTGAATACGGAGTTGAACTCATTGTAAAAGGAATCAAAAAATAACTTATACATTACATTTGGATCTAAGCCAGTGTCTAAAAATGGAAGTTTATTGCAAAGTCCAACTCGCATACGTTCCAAGCGGTCACTAGTTACTGGTCTACATAATATTTTACGTCTTTTAACTTTTTCTCTTGTGATCTTGAAAGATGCTATTTGCCCAGTATGATCTGATTTTATCTTATTTATAATACTCTTATTTTCTGGCAACATATCACTGTATATATTGTCCAGACAAGTAGCTGTTGTATCACAATATCTAGTAGGCTCTAAAAATAAATTAGTGAGATTGTGTGATTTAAATAAATTTAAGATATCATTGGCCTGACGCGTATTTATAAGTATATTAACATTAAAATCACCGCACACTATTAGGTGTTTATTAGTTTTTCCAAGTTTAAATAGCACTTTAATCCCCATCCATATCCCCCGATACGTGGCGATTGTTTATCTTTAAATGAAACTTTCTTTTATTCGCTGTACACCTACAGCATTCCGCATTTATAATGTTCCGAGTAGGTTTAATTACATTCGCAGAATCATAAATTTTATTCCTAATGAAATTAGTCTTGGCTAAGGTACCGGCTTGCTTAAACATCTTTGAATATTTCTTAACATATTCCTGAAACTCTGAGTTTATAAATTGTCTAATCTAACTGGGTAACTTGTCTAATATCAATTAGACAAGTTCGTAGCGTATAAAATAAACTGTAGCTGTAAATTGCTGTGACAAAATCGAGTTTATTTCGGTGAATATGTCACGTTCTGCAGATTAATTCAATTAGAGTACCTTTCACTGCTATGGTTACCATAAGGTCGCCGTGATGCATGATAGTAGATGGTACAATTGAATTAAAACGTGACCGTATCAGTGATAACAACACAGCAATAAACTTAACTACACCAATACATCCATTATTGGGTTTTATTGTTTCTTTCCCTTGGTATTTTATCTTTCTCATTTCTACTCAAGAGGTTGTCGAGAATCAAGTCTGATAACTGTAAATTATATTATAAAGTACTGGGGATATCCTTCCAAGGATTTAGCCGAGGCTTCCAACCGTAGGCAATAGGTAGAGAGTGTGTTGGTTTTTAGTCGGTAGTCGGTAAGAGTGTAGCATCCATGATGGGTTTTTCATAAGAATAAAAAACACAATAAATTTAAATGTGGTTTTGAGCAGGATTCGAACGTGCGCCTTCTCACATACGCAAGACGCTTTACCGATGAACCGTTGAGACCGATCAATTCTTCCACCTTATATGTCTTGCACGGTGTGCGCGAAAACGCAGGTTCGAATCCTGTTCGAGACCTATAAGTTTTCCACATTTAAATTTATGATAGCGCTAGCGTCCTAATTGCCTTTCAAAATTATTTCTAATGAATAGTAAACCATTGAAAAACTTACAGCTTGATATCTGTCAGAACGTCTTTTTTTTTTAACGTGAAGGAAAATCCGCATGGATGCTATGTCGGACTCCTACCGACTAAAAATCCTTACGTTACGCCCAACAGTCTGTGGTTGAGAGCCCCGGGTAAGCCATCGGAAGGATGTCCCTGGACTCCCAACAGACCCACGGCCGCCACTGCGGCCTCGCCTAGGGGGTGGTTCGGGTGCTTTCCCGCGTCTTTGAGGGGTTTCGGGTGTGATCCCGCTTCCAAGGGGGGGGGGGGGGGCGAGCGTGAATTCCTCACGTCACGCTGCCGTCATAGGCCTGCTTCTGTAAGGACGGTGAGCAACCCTCTTACCGTCCTCAGGCCCCCGGTCATGGAGGCCGATAGTCTTCGGCGAGTCTCGAGAAACCTCAATGTGAGTGATAACACGAGTTGGGGAATGAGTATAGGTCTTGAATACTTTCTTTATTTTATTTTGATCACCACAAATATGTAACATCAGCAACATTCATGTTGCCTGGAAGAGATCGCTCTTAGCGATAAGGCCGCCTATTATACATATATTTTAATTTTTTTTCCTTACTTGTATTCTTTTAATGGTGTACAATAAAAAATATTTATTTATTTATTTATTTATTCATCATAGATTTTTATTCAGAAAATGAACAAACACGAGTTTATTGACGCATGAGAGAGACTTAGAGAAGCTTAGAGACTCTCGTCCTAGGCGGAAAATATTACTTGCAGATGTAAAGGATAACCCTCCATCTCCAGAGCTGAAGTCAATCTCAAACGTACCTCACTGATGGATTGACAATACTTTGATACCGACATCTATTATAGTTGGGTTGAATAGTAATATACGGCGGCTACTTATAATGCCAAAGTAGCCAAATCACATAGAACTAGTCCTCGATTAAGTCGACAGAAAACAGACACCAAATTGAAGGTGTAGGGACTCTGTAGTATGAAAGATTGCAAGTAAGTCAGCACTTTGTATGTAAGCGTGATATATGACTGAGTCGGGCAGTTACTGCGCACCGCTCGGCACGAGAGGTTCTTTTGAGGGGTTAGTTGGGAATAAACAAACGTATTTCACATAACCCTTTATCATTTTTGCCAGTAACTCTCAGTACCTACATCTGGATCCAAGGTGCAAAGGTTTTGAATTTAATGTGCAAATAAAACAAAATAAACATTTTATGATAAGAGTTTAATTTTTGAAAGATTTGATGTTACAGCACTTAAAACCATCAAAAACAGAATATGGTACAAATTGTTTAAAAATATTCAACTTGCTATAGGGTACATTAATTATTTCAACATTTAATATCCAGTTCAACAATTAATAAACATTATTAATAACGAAAAGAAAACAATTAAATATGAAGAAGAGGTACTCAGGTGGTATAATAAATAATACATCTATATTCGTACTCGTAATAATGACTAACACTTAACTAAATAAATAATATTAATACTAATGACAAGTTATTTTAAATTATAATCTAGCGGTTCACCTAAATTGATATACCGTTTTTAGAAATATATTTTCCGTTGACCCTACTTCAAATGAATATTCAAAAAGAGGCAACAGAAGATCATGCTTATAATAATAATGTTAATACTACATTTTGTGAATAAAATTTGTTATTACGGCTAAAGAAAACTCTGTATTTAATGTTTTATTCGAAAAACCACGATGAAACTGTGTTAATCAGTTGAATTTAAACATTTCTCTTTGTTGGAAAACTGTGAAACGATGAAATTTAAGGAATAGATTTTGTTTTGATTAAAATTTTTAGATCAGAAAATTACGTTAACACAAATTCATTCTCTATCCATCATACTAAAGTTAATGATTGTAGTTTAAAAAATAAACTAGAAGTGTATAGACGTTTTGAAGCTCAAAGTGGATGGAACTTATTAAAGTGGATGGGTCGTAGCCTTGCTGACACGTGTTCAGTAAACGATCACTGTTGTAACTTTCGTGACTTAAACGCGACCACCACAAGACCACTTTGTGGCATTTTATGTACGAACGGTGCTTCTGAAGGCATGTTAAGCTCGTCATCTCGGTTGTCTCTCAAAAATATAAGGTGAAATGTACACGTATACTGTGCCTCTGCCTACTCTATCGGGGATAAAGGCGTGCCTACATATAATGTTATTAACTATTTAAGACCTAAATTTGTTAAGCGGTTTGAGCACTGTATTGTTGAATCAATCAGCCAGTCCATACTTTTAGGTACCTATTATCAATCAAATCAAAGTATCACAGTCCCGTGTTGGACGTAGACTCTTCTCAATTTATTTTTTTCATATTTGAATCAAATCACTGTGATTGATAACCATGACAAGGTACAAACCCACCGCGTCCTTATCAAAGCATTTAATGCTCATAAATTGTGCCCGAAAATTGAGGAGAGGCCTTGTTTATGATTGGCTAAGAACTTTTTACAATTTTTACTAAAACTTTAAAACCACTTCCAAGTTTAAATACCTACCTGCCCTTAATCTCTCTATTAATATTGATCTTGTTTGCTATAAAACTCAAATGAAGAATAAGGGAAAACTTTAACGCAATAACATCATATTTTATATCGATTCAACTAATTTAAATAGAACGAATCAAAATGAACGATGGCAAAATTATTGACAGCCTATCATCAGTATGTAGACTACACCATACATTCGTCGTGTCGTGTGATGGTTTAATGTAATTATTTTTTATGAGGATAATAGACAAAATGACAATAATTTTGATGACATTTCTGTGTCCGTTTTGTCCGTATTTCATAACCATTGCGACATAATGGTAAATTTCAAGAGTACAAGAACAGGTACCTACATCTTAAAATTTAAATAAAAGCCTCTATAGCTACGAAAATGTTTACATATCTCGCCTAATAATTTCATTACAATATTCAATTAATAGCGTTACCAACTTTAAATAAAGCTGTTGGGAATGATGTTTTTACAAATAAGCAAAAAATAACAGTCATTTTAAGGGTCCACTTTTGAATCTCTTCAACCTAGAAAATTGTGGATGTCAAGTTCACATTCAATTTTATTGGCTGAAGATTTCAAAGACATGACAGGTTGTAGTAGTATAGTAAGTACCTTACCTACCTATTTATTGTGATAACTATTGTACCGGGCATGTTTCTACAAATATGTATTAAAATCTGAGTACCTTAAAGCGCATTACTCATAATAAGCTTTAAGCTATTTGCAGTAAATAGTTATAAATGGATTATGCACTCGTTTGTGTAATTATTTAAAAATGTTCGTAATTATATGAGTAACATTTGTAATTAAATATGTCTAATAAAACTTAGATACGGCTTTCATATTATACATAGTATATGCAAAACTTTAACGGTATTTATGTTTCATTAAGATCAATAAATAATTGGACATATATTATTCGACTGCATTATGTACAAAGCGTAATAACCATGGTTAAATTAACAAATTGTAAAACCTAGCATTTTATAAATAAAACAGAATGAGCGTTCATTTAATTCAAAATTGTACTTGGCTGGGAGGTTTTTACATGATCTAACTAACGAAAAGATTCATTATACTAAAAATAAATTACGTTAATACTAAATAAGAGTTTCCAGATTAACTACTTTTCATTTGAGCACTCATTATACACGCAAATAAATAATTGGCATGGTCTGTATACTTCAGTCTCATCACACTACTATTTACAAATTTTATTATTATTTATACTCTTTGTTACGAGTAAAAGCGGCTCTTTGAAATCACATGCGCGGTCGGTGGGTGCGGTCGAACTATCGTCGTCGCTGCGACGGTCTTCTTCTTAAGAGTCGATATTGGCCTTAATTTTAAAAATAGTACTGCTGATACGGCACAAGAACATAACAACGTAGCTAGAAGAGCACCTAAAGTTGCAGCAAAACCAGGTGTTGTCATACAAACAAGACCTGGAGTAGGAATTACTTTAGGTGGCGCGGGTTCTTCAGATGTGTCTAAATTTAAATCCCCAGCAGACACAACGCGAATGACTCTATTCACACCAACTTCCTTCTCAGGGGAAGTTGCTCTCTTTTGCCTTCTTACTCTCCTTTCATCACGCCGAGATTCTAAGCCGACAGGGTATGAGTCAATCTGAGGAGGCCCATACTCAGCGTGAGGTGGACCACCAATGGCAGGAGTTCCATCGGAACACTGTTCTGGACACCTATACCTACAAATCTGTATAGTACATTGAAAGTGTACTTCCATTGAATCTGGGAATTTAAAAGCTTGGAAGTGGGCGTATGAGAGAACACTAGCACTGGCTCCAAAGTTCTTAATCTTTGTGAATCGGGACATTAGTTTCGGTCTTGTCACACAGCCTCGCCTATCGACTAATTGTATAGGAGCGCGTTGACCGTCATGAGCCACACAATCACGTACTAGCATATCGAACTTCGCATCATCATCCTTGATTGCAAGAACCATAGTCATGGTTTGTCCAATCTTTACAAGTCCTGAAACTTCAGAAGCCCAGGGTCCTTTCCCGACTTGAATTTGCATCCAGCAACCAACATTGTCTCCAGCAAAATCAGCACGAACTACATCTAACATATCTACGGGGAATGGCCTGAATGTCACTGCCTTTTCATATTGATCGTGCCATGTGCATCTGAGTTTCCGGGCTTGATCCCATACTTCTTGAACTTGTGGGTCGTACTGGATTACAATTACATTCTCGAAGTAAGTTCCTGCAGCTGCAACATCGCCTCTGTATCTTGGATCTCCGCTACCAGCGGTTCCGCATGCATGAGCCCCAATTTCAAAAGACGCAGATGATCTTCCTAGGTTGGGAGGGAGATGTACGCACTGGTGGTTAGAATAATGTCCTTTGGAGAACACAATACCAAAGAATGGTTTGTCGAAGCTGAGGAAAACTCTCATTGCATTCTTTTCACATTTTACGTCCAAAGAAACAATTTTAGGCATATCAGGGGCAGGAGCTGGCCAGACATCCCCTGCTCCACTGAAAACTTTGTCGCTTGCAGCGGTTTGTGAGTCAGCGGAAGGTGCAGGTGGTGGTGGAGGAGGACCTCGGAAGCCAGGTCCTCCAGATCCATCGTTTTTATGGTGGCTTACTGATGGTCCCAAAGCAAATGGTTTCGAGTGTATCTGGTGATGGTTCGGAATTCTCGGCATACCTGAAATAGTAGAAATGTAACAATTTATCATCCTTATATCGCTTTTCTATAGTCGAAGTATTTACTCATGTAGTGGACAGTATGCAGTTAATATTGAAAGTGATTGCGTATAATTTTACTAAAACTAACCTATAGCGCGACTAAACATAAACTATAGAAATATTTATCCATATACCTACTTCTATGTGGACAATCTTGTATTTCAATTTTTATACAGGCAAATTATTAATCTAACTAGGTTCTAATAGTAAAACTTTGAACAAATATACCTATGCTAAATAACAAGACCTTGTCCAAGAACTTAGTTATATGGTAAGAACGGTACAGTTATATGGTATCAACAATTTTCATTAAACCTAATATAAGACTTGTCTCGGGGATGAAGACACTTACTGACGGAAACTTTAAGCTTTTAGATTAAAATTTATGTAGCTATTCTAGCAGAAATAGATTGAAGTGAAATTCACGCATAAGTATTGTAATGCTCTTGTTGAGTTTGAAGAAATTGCAGGTATGGGTCTTTATAGCATTGAACAAAATAAGTTAAACAATAATGATCGTACTTAAAGGATGATGCGCCGTATGATGCGGTGGGTTTTGTCTTCTGTTATGCGGAGGTGGAGCTGGTGGCGGTGGTCCATTGTACGCGTGACTCGGAGTGTCTCTTTCTGCTGATTCCATTGCAAGTTGATCAGAAGACGGTTCCGCCACACTGTTGGTATCAGAACTGACGCCGCCACTGCCTCCACTGTTCTCGTTAGAAGTCTGGTCACTATGAGTGCCACTCTGAAAATTAGAAAGTTTTGCTTTTATTATTTTGTAAATATACACACATACATTAAATAGTGACATCTTTTTAAAGATACGTCCTAATATCACCGTTTGTATTTCGTTCCACATAATAATAGCTGGCGTGTTGATAGGACAAATGTCGGTTGTGTAAAATTTATCAATCAATCATGGTCTTCAACTTAGCTTAGAGACTACTACTTTTCTAGCAACTAGACCTAATAATTTCACGTACCTATTAAAGCACGGAAACACATGTAAATATAAATGATACAAACGGCCGTAGGCAACATAAGTAAGTACGTTTAAAGGAACTAAATCATAAAACTTCTTCTTCTCAAGGCCTGACATGTTAATTCACGCAATTATGAATTTAGAAGACACTAATTTGCATTATATTTATATATCGACCCAGTTCACATGTAACATTCTTAGTGAAGATTGTGTTTTGTGTAATAAATATTACTCTTTACAGAACATGTCAATGATAAAATGTGTTGGTGACGGTGACGGTAAACAAGGGAATAATGTGAGACGCATATCACAAATCTTATAACTTTAGCGACATGGAAGATTTTCTCGTTGGTTTAGCTTTCACTACAACAAACACATTAGTTTTAATGTTATTTAATATATCATTCTGAGTGTGTTTTTGTTTGCACGAAAGAGAATTAACAATTTGGTTATAACACTTTGGTATCATATAACCAGTAAAATACTGCTGTTTATTTTATTATATGTTGTGAATTGTAATGCTTTAGTCCAAAAGTCCATTCATCGTAAATAAAAGAATAAATAATGGCCTTGGCTCTAGTATATTACATTACCGTGTCTAGGTTTCACCAGTTAACCCCCATTTGACCTCCTCAAAGTCTCAATGACACGGAGTTTACAAACACAAGCCAGCGAGTTCGCGAGCAGCTTGTCAACTTGCTGAGTGACATCGAGCTGTTTTACAAGTTGCTTTTGACTATCCAATTGTCACATTTAGGTAAATTATTGCAGTTTCAGAATCTACTATAATCTGTATAATTCTTGTCTGTCTATGCTTTCTATCAAGTCAAAAGTGTCGTTTGCCTTATAAAACAACGTTGATCAACATCCTCACAATTTCATCTGTATACTGTGCCTATGTTTTTGAAATGAAATAAATGAATCTGAATGTGGATCTGCTCTTGCTAGCTTTTAAGCTCACCAACAAGCAGCTCGTGATACTCGCTGCGTGTAAGAGCCTTCTCAGGGTGCAACTTTGAAAATTTGTAATATTCTTGACGACTGTGAGAGTGGCCTTCATACATACATATAAATGTGTGTCCATTTTTACCACTCCATAACAGTTACTTATGTACAGCCATTAATGCAATACATATATAAACTTTTACTCTTTCCGGGGTCCTCTATCAAGTGCATGTGAAAGTTGTCCCATAAGTTGGTTCCCGTTTGTCTTCAACTTAAAACATCAAGTCGCTCCGGTTTCCGACAAATATTTTCCATGCTAACTGGTTCCGGAAATTAGATGAACCGGCTATTCGGTATTTCTTATGTTAATAGTCACTTTTTAGATTGCTGCTTTGTTAAAGGTGTGGTTTCTAGTTCATTGGGTCTGTAGGTTGTATATATTACCTATTTTAATGATTAGAAAGATATTTTATCGATAACCTTACAATGTCAAGGTCTCACATAAACATGACTGTCTGAATGACAGCTTACTAATATTATAAATGCGAAAGTGTGTGAGTGTAGATGTCTGGATTTCAGGATAAAATGATGAATTAACGTTGGTTACTCTTTCAAGTTCTAACAGCTGAACTCATCGGACTGTTTGATACAGGGTTGGATTCTTTTTATTCGGGAGTAAATTCCACGAGGGCAAGGCGTGGGCGCCATCTAGTATTCTATTATAAACATTGTCGTTTTTATGAAATACTTAACAGTGCCTCCTAGATCAAATTAAGATAATATCTCCGGTCCTACGTTCATATGTTATCGTACCCAATTTCCTTTATGTGAGTCGTATGCCTGTTCTGCCACCTCTATTGTTACAAAAACATTATAAATAATAGTATGTTTCTATCTATGAACAGTATACATTACAGAAACTTACACGACGTTTCACATTTTACGTTCTAATGCCTATAGAAAATTTCTGCAACCATTTATGTATAAAAACAGTGTCCTAGATATTAAAAACTAACCATCGACGAAGCCCACTTTATATACTTCTTGTATCATAAAGTGTATGTCTGCCAATACAGTATTTTATTGGACGAACATCAACAGTTTTATAACTCTCATTTGTTTTGCCTCTGGCAATGAATTTAGAAAGTATCGGCGTCACCGCTTAGATATACTTTTCGATAGAGATTTATACGAAGGCTTATGGCAAGTGATTCCAGCAATTATACTTGAATGGGATAATACGGGTGGGGTAAAAAATAAAGTACACGTTACATAATTCGAGAGAAAGTTCTTCGAAGATTGTTATCGGGTTCAAATATTGGGTGTAATTTATTTTCAGTGCAGGTGATTACACTTTTTTGTATCAGTAATCTGTTTCTTTTTTAAACCAACCTCTATTTAATATAAACGCGATTTTGTAACTTTGTATGTATTTGTTTCAATTTACGATTGGAATGTTACTTGTTTTAGTTCAGTACGTATTATGATTCAAAGCGATTAAGTTTCTGCCGTAGTATTGATATAAAATGTGCAAATAATTTTTTGGGAAAAGTATTTGTATCAAAACCTAAGCATGCGAAGGATACTCTGATAGACTCATGATTAAGCCCCTGTTCGGAGTCCTGGGGTATCCTTCCAAAGGCTTATCCGGGCTCTCAACCGTTGACTGTTAGGCGGACTACGTGGGGTTTTTAAGTCGGCAGGAGTCCGGCATAGCATCCATGTAGGATTTTACCTCACGTAAACAAACTCATGATTGAAGTGATGGCTTCTTATTTTCTCTTCTATGGATTCTAATATTCAGATGTATCATTACTTCACAGAATTTGATCCTTATCAGCGACACTATCGTATGGCGTAATAATAAAGGCTGTGTTTTTTTTTTCAAAATCAATGGGTTCGATTTCCAGCTAGGATTATTGGTTTTTAAAAAACCTAATGATCAGGTTTTAAGTTTTATCAAAATCGGGCTCGTGACTCCTTTGAGCATTTTCAGCTATTCCTTATAGTGTCGGATTTGGCCATCCAAGCCCTTTTCAAAAATTCACGTTGAACTTACGAAATAATACACTACTTTCCACGGTATATTACAGTTTATATTTAGTCTTACATATTTAAACAGCTCTACACGAGGGTCAAAGGCAAGGTGAATAAGTAAACCCGCAAGTCATTACGTTGAATTTGTTAGGAACATGTGAATTTTAGATTTTACGTCCACATAAAACAGCTGAATTAATTTGTTAGAACCCTTAAAAGGGGTTCTAAAATCCTTTCTTAGTAGACACATACGAAAAATTTTCACAGCAGGTAACCACATACAATCTCTGTCCTCCTGTCTATAGGCTACGCTAACCACATTTGATCACCTGGTCCATACTTATGTTTGTCTGCTATCTAAGCGAGTAAAAAAAAATAGGTAAGTACTCATAGAAACTGTCGACAATGACGATAACATCACATCGGTGTGGCGCGAACTGACAAAGTTTTATTATCCTTAATACATAAAAACAAGCCAACTGCACAGCAAGATCTTCCCGTTTTTTCTTACGCGAGGAAAATCCTACATGGATGCTATGCCGGACTCCTACCGACTAAAAACCACAAGTTTCCTACCTAATGCCTACGGTTGAGAGCCCCGGGTAAGCCCTCGGAAGGATAACCCTGGAAAGATTTTCCCCTGCCAATAATCGCCTATGAAGTTTTCACTTGAAAAACCAAGTAGTTCAACTGTCTGAGACGTCATTGATAGAAAGAAAATATTTTCGTAAGAATTTACAGATACTTCGAGATAGTAATACTATGAAACACGTGAGCATCATTAGTCGTTATGATGAAACAGTCTGTATGAACCAAATCAACTCACTGAGACAGACCGATTGACATAATAAAAGCTTAGTTCTCTATTATTACTGAGATTAGAGAGTAAACGCATCTCGACGCAAAGTTCAACGAACTATTGTACAGTCGGTATAAACTCTTACTATTTACTTTGTTAATTTTATTCTAGCGGCCTCCTATCACAATTATAAGGGGTATAAAACCGATACGTCGTTCGCATTTCATAAATTGGAACTAAATAGAAACGTTGGAATCGGATCCGTAACACATTATATACGGCCGTAATAAAATACGGTAACTATTTGAAGCACTTCCTTGAAAAAAATACAGCCTATTACCGTTAAAAGAAATGTTGGCTATGTAGAGTCTAGGAACTCATTGTGATTAAGACCTTAGGCGCGGGCGCTGGCGAGGCAAGTGCAGTGTGTCACGCGGGCGTTGCTCTCGAGCTGATTTTACTTTCAATAGCCGTCCTAGTCTGTGTGTCTAGCAAGATCTCCGGTGATCTTGATAGAAGATTAGTCGGATACCTATCTATCTCTGGGGAATATCTTTAGAGCATCTGCACTGATGTCTAATGTCAGAACTCAGCAGGTATGTAGAAGCTGTCCGTCAACCGTCAAGGATTTTGATATTTCTTACTAGTCAATTCAAATAGATATATTATCTAGTATCATTTTTACTCTGTGCTTCATAAAGAATCTAACCTTTCTATTTATTAATTTTAACTATTTTGCCTGGGGAGACATTGATCACATTCACAACTACTAATTTGAAATAGTGCCCATGTGTCTCTGGGTACGTATCTCCTAAATATTATATTCCCCAGTATGGCCTGTTAGATTCACAAACACATTTTCTGTAAAGCAGGCCCTCGATTCCAAGCTATGGAAAAAGGATCTCATTCGGAGAAAGTTATTAAGAACTTTCCCAATGATCTTAAAGCATTCCAGCATGACTTATAACGATTACTATAAAGAATGTGTAAGGCGTGGTTAATGAGGGCTACCCTAGGGCGGAACTAAAATGAATGTGATTCGAAGTTCTTTTACCCTTTCGAGTAATCTGTTACGGGCTTAAACGTATTGAAGAATGGTTTAGGTAAATGAAGAAATAGTGAGTTTATCTTCAATACTTGTTAATTTAGTGACGGTACTAGGGGATAGTGTAACATTCTTACAAAGCAGGTACTATTCCGATAGGTATTTAGGTATACACTAGGTAGGTACTGTCACCAAGAATGGTAATAATGTACTAGTTAAGCGTGTTTATTTAATTATTTGTAGTAGTGTCTTCATTGTTTTATTGTGATTAGAGTTTTTATTTTTTGTAACTGAAAACACTATTACGTATACGTTATACATTTGATGGATTTTAATATTTATGAATGGAATGTTGACTATCTTACTAATATTATAATTATAAATGCGAAAGTTTGTAAGTGTGGATAAGTGGATGTTAGCTACTCTTTCACGCTCTAACGGCTGAACGGATCTGGTTGAAATTTAATACAGTCATAGAGTACAGTCTGGAATAACACATACTACTTTTAATCCAAGAATAAATTCCCATAGAAAGCTGCAGCGGGAACAAAATTTCAAGCGGGTGGAATCGCAGGCGCCATCGATTTTTTAACGAAAATACTCCAAAACTAAATTGCTGTAGTAACCTTGTTAAGAAAACTGCGAGGACCGCAGCGATGACACAGCGCTCCACACGCTGGTGGAGTGCACGGCGTGGGCACAACAGCGACAGGTCCTCGTAGTGGGTCTGGGCGTGGACACTCTCTCACTTGAGGCCATGGTGCGAGCCATGCTCTCCAGCGGGAGTAAGTGGGACTGCGCCGCCTCTTTCTGCGAGCAGGTCATGCTCGCGAAGGAGGCGGCGGGCCGGGTGCGGGAGAGAACTCTCCCACCCGAGTTCCGCAGTCGGCGCCCTGGGCGCCGCCGACGTGTCTTCGCCGAGGACTATCGGCCTCCATGACCGGGGGTCTGAGGACGGTGAGAGGGCCGCTCACCGTCCTTACAGAAGCAGGCCCATGACGGCAGCGTGACGTGAGCACTCACGCACGCCCCCCCTTAGAAGCGGGGTCACACCCGAAATCCCCCATAGACGCGGGATCGCACCCGAACCACCCCCTGGGCGAGGCCGCATTAGCGGCCGTAAGTCTGTTGGGAGTCACGGGACATCCTTCCTGAGGGCTTACCCGGGGCTCTCAACCATAGACTGTTGGGCGTTACGTGAGGTTTTTTAGTCGGTAAGAGTCCGGCATAGCATCCTACGAGGTTTTTCCCTCACGTTAAAAAAAAAAAAAAAAAAAAAAAACCTTGTTAAGAAATAAGTAGTACATATCTACAAATTACTTATCACACTATCGTCACATCACACCTCTGAGATAGGTAAGGTCATAACTGAACAAAACCGAGCAGGATTTCAAGTTCGGATGTGTGTCGTCGCTGTAGGTCGCAATGTGACCGAACTCCGCGTGTGCGCACGCCGCGCCGGGAAAGCAGCTTTTACTCTTTCCAACACCTGTCTATTGTCATAAAACGTCATGTACGCTGTACATTTTTCATTACAATGTATTTATAAACATTTGTTTAAGGGAAATTCGAAAGTCAGTATTGACAGTATCGAAGATTTATTGTAGGGTTACTATTTTCTATATGTATTAGTCAAAGTGGGCATAGTTAGATACAGGCTGATGCTAGTGTGTTTGGTAACTGATTATAATGTCATAACAAAAGCAGTCAGTGAAAACGATAATATAATGGTTATAAGTAGTAAAAGCATTAAGGTCAATAACCCTCGAAATGTGGCTAAAATTGGAAGAGGTCTCTAAGACAAGAGAAATGGGCTGCCGCAGACCTATTTCATCGAAGTACCAACATAAAAACTACTCCGGCACACCATCAAAGTAAACCCTGAACTTGAAAATAGAGGCTTGACATTCGTGAAAAAGTAATACAGATCACTTAATAGGCGGTAAGCTTATTGCCGTGATGAAATAGACATAGACAGATTGTGGCTATCTGAGGTATTTTAATTTCAAGCCTGGCCTCTGAAAGTATGCTAAATTAACATGTCTTCAGAAGCACGGAAACGATTGTAAATTTCACATACAATAGAATATTTAAATGTTAAAATATTTATAACTGTGGAAATAAGTGTGAAAACAATTTGTTACAGCATTTAACTCACTTAACTCTATGACTCAGAGATATGATATAAAACTTATAATAATTTCTAAATTTAATGCCTCTCTACTTTCAAGTAGATACGTCGAATAGTTTCCTACCTACATAAAATAACCGAAGCGTAACAATTCCAATGTTTGTTTGTTTGAGATCGGGTTCAGTAGCCTTGTTACTTTCCACAGTTGGGTAAACAAGTCAAGCTTACATAGACGGAACTCCAACGTCCGTCAACGTTGTGGGTCAGTTCGTCCTTATTTGGTTGTTTTACTCGATGACCGTATTAGATGCAATCTAGGTTTGTCGATATCTTGTTCGTAATTTACTGGGCTGATTTCGATTTTATTGTTCTGTGTGATTGATTGATCTATTGATGCTGCTATGATAGGTTGACTATCAGACACACTATTTGATGTTTAACTCATTTGTAAAAAATATTTTTGTACCTATCGTAGGACAAAGAATTTTGAGTTCAAGTCCAAACTTTTATTATGTTAAGGAATGACATTAGACAATTACTGACTACTGTTGTACTATGCTGAAAAAATGTACAATCCAAGTACATATCCTTATCTCGAATACCTAATATCTAGAGAATGAGGTTGCTCATAGGTGTATACGAAGTTTTTTGCACAGTCGACGGCGCGAGTGTAA
Source organism: Miltochrista miniata (assembly GCA_933228765.1). Classification (NCBI taxonomy): domain Eukaryota; kingdom Metazoa; phylum Arthropoda; class Insecta; order Lepidoptera; family Erebidae; genus Miltochrista; species Miltochrista miniata. Next base: position 29,053,807 of record OW121756.1, read on the forward strand.
AACTGTTAGACTGATGTGGTAAATTTCCATAGGCTACAATCACAGATAGCATAATATAAGTCATATGCTACAACAATGACCATTTTCGACCAGATGCATATTATACAACAGTTAACCAAACTTTGGCATAATTGTGATGAGATTTAAAGTGATGAAAACTCAAATTGTCCGTTCTTAAATCCTGGTATCAAGGTGAATGCGATTCTTTAACGACTAGAGACCTTATACGATTTGAACAGATTTTTTTATTAAAATACGAACGAGTAACTCTCTTGTCGGCAGCTAGTGATGTCCATGATAGGAGTACGATTAGATTAATTAGCTTTCTAAAGCAACCTGCAAACAAACAAAGTAGATGGACACACTCATGATAATTGATCTTATTGATCACGATCTGCAATGTTATGTTAACTTGATTCCACTGTCACTTCAACAAAATCATTCACTTTAATAAATATCAAAATATTGCCATAAGTAATGTCATTATTTTAATGTGAAATGGCACAAAATAATTTATTTTGAGAACTTATCGAAATTTTGATAAATTTCCGTTTTCTCCTTTCCGATCCCCATCAACGCGTGCCGGGCAGAGGTGCCACTCATTCACAGTGGGGAGAATCTTTGCCAGAACTGAGCGTCTCAAAAGATCTTTCCTCTGTCGAACTATCAAAATCTGGAACAACCTGCCGCTCACGTGTTTCCCTCACCATAAAATCTCGGCTACTTCAAGCGGAGCGTGAAGAACATCACAGGACCACCAACTTGAGGACCACTGTCAGAAGTATTGAGGACTGTGAGAGTGGCCCCTATGACTTACAATCAGGCTGGCAACGTCAATTTGGCGAGCTTAATTTAAAAGAAAAAAAATGTGTGAAATGATGCTAGCTCTAAATCAAACGAACAGAAAAAAGTTTCCTTTTTGAGGAGAGATACGTTGTTCTGCGCGGTTTATGACATGTTTAATGGCTACAACGAAACCGTATAAATATTCCTCTTTCATATCGTAACTTGCTAGATGCGCTTGATTAATGTGAGTAGAAAGCTCCCCTCACTCTGCGTTAAAGTTATGGTTAAGTAAGTACATTTCATTAACGTAAGCTTCTTAGTGTCATTCTATTAGGTACATATATATTTAGTATCTTATTTATTAGTGTTTCTACTAGATACTGGTTTTTTTTATAAGATTTCCTTTTAAAATCGGTGTTGAAGGTTTTTTTTTATAGGAACTAGCCTAGAAAGTGATGTATTGTATATAGATCCTTTAATGTCATAATTCTTACGGGTAAATGTGATCTTAAACAAATTTAGTTCAGTCAAGAGTCTGGAGGGTGTGATATGGTGAAGTCGATTTGGGATTTTGGTTTGACTCTGAGGAAATTCGATGGGAATGGATAGAGAGAACAAAAATGTTTACACTGTGGTACATTTAAATATTACGTAAATATGTCAAAAATAACGAAACATCACTCAGTTCTCGACACTTCCGCTGTTCACAATTACTACCGACGACCTGGAAAAGGTCGCACAGAAGGACTGGATGCGGAAAAACACAGGCCAATTGGGAGAGGCCTACGTCCGACAGTACCGTACTTGCAGAAGTAGCCTGCGTATCTACAAAGTAGAATTTTGACTGTGTTACTCAAGACAACTTACAATATTTGCAAAGAATGGCTGATATGGATATTATTGTAGACATTACACCTCATAAGCTTTTTTTTTAAATTATGGAGATGCAATCTTGAAACAAATCTGAATAATAGCATTTTACGTTAGTCAGGCTGGTTGTTGCATAAACTATTCCTATTTTTAGGATTATTTAGGCACAAAGACAGTCTTTACTTTCTATCACTTTTCACTTCATATATTTTGAACAGTTTGTGCGAACGGTGATGGATACTTTCAACTAAGCGCTCTGTTTCACCCAATCTATACAGCATTCTGTTTCTAAAATTAGAGGCAATTATAAAAAATGTTTGTGGGTTTATAAATACGAGTTGTTATCGTGAATTTTGTTCATATAACGCTTGTAAGAGATGCGTAGTTTTTTTTAACAATGTAGGATATTTTTGCGTAACGCCAGCTAGCTCAAACTAAGCTAATATATATGTATAAGCCATTTACCACCACCACATCAATATATCGTGCATTAGACATTATACTAAAGTGTTTACTTTCATAATACACTTGTTTTAACCACAACTATTTAAAACAGATCACGGATTCACGGCTAGTATAGAACATTCTGTCATGTACCTCATCAATATTTAGAAATAAATATTCACAGACACTTCACACAACGCAATCTGATCCCAAAGTAAGCTAGGAATAACTTGCTAGTGTTATGGGTATCATACCTATATACTTTTTTAAATACATACATATCTATATATATATAAAAATCATTGCCACTTTTCGTTGTAACGCAAGAACGAGCTCACCTATCCAAACCAAATGTTTAGGCTTTGTTCGGACTATTTAGTAGATGGTTTATGTGAAGTTTGCACAAAATCGATCGAGCGGTTCTTCATTTATCACGCAAACGAAGTTGCGCGGGTCAGCTAGTTATACATAAAAACACCCAGACTCTTGAGACAAACATTTATGGGTCACACAAATATTTGTCTCCGGTGGGAATCGAACCCACGACCTTCAGTGCCGCAGGCGGTATCACTACTGACTGCGCCACAGAGGCTGTCAAAGAAAAGTTGTGTGTTATGTATAGGATCTAAATATTACCACAGGGCGTAAACTCCATGAAAATGATTCGTTTTCAATTCTGTCACCTACACTGAAAACACGCTTTGTTTGTACAGAGCTTGAATGTGTATGTGATTGCTAAGGCTAAGGAAACTTTCCGTCAAAATACCCTACAACTATAATGACAGATGTGGCAGGGGTGAGGAAACTTGCTTATTAGGAGGCAGGGTGTTGCCTATCTGTATGTAATACTATTATTTTATCTTTGATATTACATCCATTATAATAGATTTCTTACAAACAGTAGGTAATTCAAAATAGGTTATTAATTTATTTATGTACCTACATAATGGAAATCGATAAATCAATCCAAAATGTGAAACAAGTATTTATTATTAAGTTTTTGTTGTGACCAAAATAATTTATAAACGAGTATCTATATGCATACAATAATACTTATTGTATATACATAATGGCTATGAAATTAAAATGTAGGTACTTAATTAAGTACCCACATTTTAATTGTAATTACAATAAAAAAATGTTTGTAAATTACACAGTACCTACCTGTTACATTTTATTGTTGTATTTATGTACACATGCATTATTCATTACTAAGTGCATCATAGTCACATCAGGCTTTTATAATTCGTTTTTCATTTGTAAATGCATTGTTAATTTTTAAGTAAAGACTTAAGTACAAAACAGACTATAACTAGGGTATAGAATACAAAATCATCGGCACATTTCGCCAAAAAACCTAAATTCCAAACCACGAATACGATATTTGTTACGAGTATAGATACCAAATTCGCACAATACCATACGTCATTTATGTAAAATGCCCAAATAAGTTTCGATAAGCGTAACATCAAAAGGCATAATTACGATCCAGTGGGCGGTCCCTGTTCCGCCAAAACAATGACGATGTCATGGACACTCCTACTTATAGACATCATAATTGTTTATATTAGTTCACTTAACACGAAGTGCCTTACTATATTTCTATTGGCTGAATATGTTTGGTATGAAGTACGTGATTAGATTATGAACAGTTTATTGGTTCTTTTAAAAAGTGCTTTCATACAATGATTTATTTCGAAGGATCGTCTTAACGACGTATTTCGAGTTAAATACGTCTTTAAATTTAGACCAAAAAAATCAATATTATAGCAAAAATATTCCCATTTTTTAAATCAATGTGGTCTACCCAGATTTATTTCCAACTAAATCAATATCTAATAATCTTATTTCCATAAAACTAAGAACCCATAAAAATTATTTCAGTAATATTATCCTAGGGGCTTCAATTAGCTTCTAACGCCATCTTAGTAAATTCAGTATAAGAACAAAGATCTTTCTGGAATTTTCGGCACAAAGATCGTCTACTGCAGAATACGATACCTCTTTACTCAGCAAATTAATTACATTGTATACCTAGTGGAGTCAGATCAGGACCACTAGACTTTTCAATAGCATGTGTCGCGGCGTTCGTCGCCTTCCACCACATCTTAGTGGAATCGAAATTTGAACTGTCTACTGGGTGAGGTAGAACACAACCATTATTCCGTTACTCGAAGTAACATTAACCGATGTCTTGCTGTCTAGCCATGACCATTATAACAATAAGAGATATTATATTATTCTTACCATGTGTAATATTATCAGAACACCTATCGTAAATCCATGTCGCAGCCGCATTTTGATCTGAAAAGATAATAGGCAGGCATTAGATATTATCATAAGCTCGATGCAAATTAGTCGAAGCATCAGCATTAATCAAATGTTAGGACAACAATCCAAAATGATAAAACTGATAAGATTCATTATTACTTAACTTTTTAATATACTTTGTAATTTTTGTTGAATCAAATATACTTGTGCTAATATAAAAAGCGACAATTTAAAGAGAAAATAAAATAAAATTGCTTTCTAAAATAGCCAAAACATTGTCATAAAAATGAAGACTGATCCACGCACAGCTGAGCGCAGATGAGAGTTTTTAATTTAAATATGGTAATTTGAAAAGAAAATATAGCGATATACGCAAATAAATTTCATTTGAACATGTCGTCAATCAAAGTTATTATCAACGAAGAAAATCCCTGTCTCGCATAGAATTACAAGAGAAAACATATTAAGATGAAAGTAATTTGGATCCACTTAACGATATTCCTAATCAGAGCTTAGCTAAAGCTGTATTTCCTCGCAGTAATGATGCTCGTACAACTTATAATGAATCTGAACGTAAGGTTACGACGCGTTCACAAAGTAAAACAATCGCACCATTATCTCATATAGTGAATTGTGCTGATCGCCAGACTCCCATTGAACCTGGTCGTATGGTATAGTTTCCAACAGTATCTAGGACGGAATCCGGTGCTGTATTGTCTGTTTGTACCCATGACCGTAGCTTTGAGAATTGTATCATTTTAGTAATTAGCTTTAATTTTTAAACTTTGTGTTAAAAATAAACGGTGATCGGTGTAATAGCGATATTATAATTTTATAATAAGAACTACAAAATACATGCTTGATAATTTAATATTCCGTAACTATTGTAATACTCACTATAAAGAGTTTAATTTTATTTTTGTAATCGAAGGTATATATTATGTAATATATTTCTTTTAATAATCATAATTAGTCAATCCAGATGCTGTAACAAGACGTGATTCAGTATTATTCCGTTACCGTGGTCATATTATTCAATTACTACTAAAATTAGGTAATTACAGTTTAATATCATTCAAGCTATTTTAGTCTTCATATTATGCTCGTAAAACATTAGTATTATTATTCAAGATGTCGGATTTACATCATTTTCAAATTTACCAGTGTTTTAGGATCCAGTGATTTGGTGATTGATATGGTGCAATATTAATAAGCTGTCATAACGGCTTTATTATATAATGATGCGGACGGCTATCAATATCTGTATAAAACTAAATGGCATTTAATTGAGATAATTGTTAGTAGAGATGTGTGATTGATTTTCACCTCTAATAAATAATCAGAGGTGGATGTTACCACAAACAAAATTATAAACATTGTCAACTAAGAATAATTGACATTAATAATATCTTAACTTACAAGATTCGTAATAAATAACTCTAGATTCTCAGCCGGAGCAAACATTAAACCAAAATCGTAAAAGTTCCAAAAGTAATTTAGCAATTTCGCTCGAGTTTCACGAAAAACAGGAAAGAAAATTTCAATAATGTACTCTGTTTCTCAACAAGCATAATTAGATAAGTAATATAAGAATAAAGAAGTTCAGTGCAAAGTAAAAAGATTAATCTTTTATTTAAAGTTGAGGCAGAAATAGCTAACACTAACAAAAGAAAAAAATAAATGTAAAGAAACTAGTATAAATTTAGTAAGGTTTCAAGATTTTAATTTGCGAAAATGACCACAGTATTGTCATTTAAAAAAATATTTCTGGCACGTAAAGATTGGAATAAGATTAGCTATAATGAGAAGAAGCCGAGATTAAACTTTCAAACTCTCATAAAGTTTAGCATAATCTTTAAAAAAATAATGGTGACAATTCTATCAATTTGTTCAAAGAGGCCGCATACTGTCCATAATTGTATTATAATCAGATTTCGTTAGTAGGTACAAAAAACGAATTGATGTTTAAATATTTCACAAGTTTAAAAAAGAAACCGCATGAATAGTCATGGTCACGTCAACTTAATTAAAATAAGAGTGATGTAAGTAGTAAACGAAAATAATAAGATTCACACTTTAATGTTAATAAATGTATGTAGATTTAGGTATGTAACATACAATTTAAATGATTTAATAAGACAAAGATACACACATTACTGTGCGATCATTTTCACTGTTATCGTTTTCTACATAATTATTATGTTACAAGCATAAATTTCTATTAAAGAGTTAATTAAAATTTAAATACAACAAATGCACCAAAACAAGAGTTCTTTGTCATGATAAACAGTGAGTTTGTATTAAACATTTATATTCAAAAGTGAGGTGCTTAAAATTAGTTAGACTATAATTGTTTCCGGAAATTACATAGTATTGATGTCAAGTTAATATAAATAGATTTATGCAATAAACAAATGGTTGCAGCATCATAACACAAGTTATTAATACATACATAGTCATAATGATGTCTTACTGAATGCATAAATCAAAAACGAGATATCTTTATCAACATTTCAATCTACTTTCAATTGCTGACGTCCAAACGCGTACTTTTAAAATTATGAAGCATCTCCCATTAGAAACTGAAGTTCACGGGTGAATAGGTCAACCTGTTAAAATCGCAAAAGGAGTTTGCTGTTGAAATCTCGAAAGCAATGTGCTCAGTTATAACCCTTCTGCTGCATTAAAAAGGGAAAGTCAGTATTTTGTATGAAGTTCGCAATATCGCAGCACGTAGGAATGCAATTTTGTTGTGTTGCTGTCTTTGTTTGTGTCTTCTCTGGTATGGGGGAAATTCCTCTTACATCTTAAGGGTTACATGTACGATGTGTAGTAAAGTAAGGTATTTAGTTTTTTTTAAATATTTAGCTCGCCAATTGACGTCGCCACCAGCCTAATGGAAAGCCGTGGTGCATCTAGCGATTGGGGGCCACTTCCGACAGTGGTCCTCAAGTTGGCGGCCCTGTATAATGTTTGGTTTTAATTTAGTCTAATACTTTTGAAATTTAATAGTTAAGGTTTGAGTCTGAAACATCGACTGGGTTGCATCAGTCGTGGTCAGCAGCAACAAAAAAGAAAAAAGAAAATATGCTTGTACTATGAAAATAGTAAATTGTTTTATTTGTAACGAAAATAGTGTAAACGATAATTTATCTCAAAAACATAGCAAAATACTTATCTCGACCACTGATCTCAAACATCTCGTTTAGCACTTTAATAAAAACAAAAACATCGGGTGGCCGGCTTAATTGGCGGGAGCCGCGAAAGTAAAGACGTAGCCACACCGCACCACTTTAATCATCAAATTTTGGGCGTTCCCTCTGAACAAGTTGCTTTTCGGGGCAAGTGGGCCGTGGGAGCACCGGGAGAAAGTACCAAAACACATATGCCGGAACTCTTTGTACATGCTACTTTAGTTTTTGCAGTGCATTTTCGCTTGTAAAATATGCGGTCGCAGTGCGTCCATTGTATAATTACTGGGTGCGGTAGGCCGTCGGCGCAGTTTTATTGCACCTCTCTCTGGCGATCACTGCAAAACGCTTTGCTGCGGATCGTTGTTATTTACAGATTAACAATTAATAAAACGATTCATTATTTTTATGACTACACGGCAGTTACGGTGATTCTCGATTTAAAGTGTGGCGATGGCGTATAATTTTAAATTTGCTTGATGAAATTGTTTGTTTCGTAGGTTGTATTAATTTGTGGAGCACCTTTATGCATGTTTACTCGAGATTAAAAAAAGTTTCTTAGTTTACACAGAGATCAATTTATTTAGATTGATTGCTTTGTTGATAGTGATGGCAATAGTAAAACATGTTCTTTGATTTTACTATTGCGAAAGAATCTTTTCGTCCCATCTCTTAAACATGAGCGTCTTGACTCAATTGCAAAAAATGTTATTTCTTGGTCAACTTACCTACTTTCATTCAGTCGCTCTGTTCAGGATTCAGGATTTTTTTAAAGAATTATTAAGTACATCCTGGACTGAAAAATATTGTCCTCACCCTCAGTATTATTAAGTTTAGTACCGTCTTTCAACATTATTCTTTTACATCTTTATCTTTAGGTCAGTGGCATAACTAAGGGATTACCCGAGTTCTCTTACTATACATCCATAGCTATGAACCATGAATAATAATTAATGGCAGCAATATATATAATGGTATATACTTAATCTGTGAAATAAATCTCAAAGTTATTGGAATTAAATTGAAAATATTATGACTTTAGATCAAAAAGTGAAAACAAAATTCCATTTCTACGACCCACCTTCTTAATAAGACGTCTTATAACAGAATCGATTTCATAACCGGTTCACTTTACCAAACTATTTCAATCGAACTGTGTGAAAATGTATCATTAGTTATTCGAAGCAATCGTAAAAACGCTATTAAATCACACAAAGCCCATTTAATAACTGCCATCTACTTGTGTTATAATTATTACAATATTATAATTTATTATACACAATCAAGTCCAAGTAAAATGTTTTACGTTATAAAGAAACTGAGTTATAGTAAAGGCTTTTAAGCATCGTGTATTGAACTTTGTTGTCGAGAGATGATCGCGATGCCATTTGTCCCTGACGTGTCGATCGCATTGTGTTGACCGTGGTCAAGACGTTTTAACACTGAACTTTGCTATTATTTACAGATTTAAAGGTTTGATCATTTCTCTCGTATTTCGTGTGTGTGCTGCGTGGGAGCTTTTATGACCTGAGATGGATGTCTCATGTAGTTTTCCTGGTAACTTATTTTTAAGTCTCTACGATTCTGAGTTTGTATGTATTTAACCATTCGTCCATAGATTACCCAGACTTTGCTGGTAACAAACACCAAAGCGTGGGTAATCTACGGACGAATTAGTATTTGTCACACTGCTATTTCATTATTATCGCCAATTAAACATAGTTGACGATAATAATGTAATAGCAGTATCACGAACTCTCAATGTCACGGTAGCAAATCTATTATGACTTGTAGTAACCCATAGGCACGATAATACTATCGTAATTTTTTTTTATACCACTAAGGTGGCAGACATGCATACGGCCCACCAGAAGGACCGGTGGTCACCACAGCCTATGAACGTTTGCAACACCAGAGGTGCCACACTCGATCTGCCGACCCAAAAGTACATGTAGTATTTATTTCTATCTCCGTGGCACAGTGGTAGTTTATTCCTCCTCCTATCCATATAAATCCTCCTATCCTATCCGTATATTGTGGTGTAGTGGGGTGTAGTGGGGCCCTACCAACACCATCGGGCCCAAGTCAACCTCACGTGCAAGCTCGTGCACCTGCTGAACAACGGACGAGGCTCTGACGGCGGCGGTCCATTTCAACACGGCGATGGGCTCACCACCTGTCACGTGGGACCGAATTGTACACGGTGAAATGTGGGCCGATATAGGCCTCTGCCTACCCCTTCGGGGATAAAGGCGTGAGTATATGTATGTATGTATGTATCCGTATATCCTCCATACTTTTTTGTATACAGACATTCATCCAATCATTTCCATAGACAATTACATCGATAACACAACTGCACGAAAAGTCATTACCCTGACATCTCCACGTGTCAAGTCATCGCAATCTCAGAGCACGGTGTTGATCTCTAGAGTGGCTCACGCGCACCCACCGCTTCTTACTTTCACTGCGGACTTGACCCGATTAGCTGTAGGGCCCTTCGTGTAATATATTATACGAAAGAATTCGTGTACTTATTAACCACTCAATAGTTGTACCTATGTTCTTTCATAATATGTTTTATTTTTTGTAATTTATTGCACTGTGGGAGACAAATTGCTTGTGAAGTACATAATTAGCGTAGGAGTCTAATAAATTTTGTTCGTTCCACTTTACAGGTCAAGATTATGATTTCAAAGAAGTGTTGTCAGTTGTTTTAGATTGTAAACACTGTGTTTGTAGTTTTATGGTCAGTAGTGTCATGGTTGGAGTTGGAGTTGGTAAACTCGACAAATCGATTGTCTTTCTCGTTACTGTAGTGCCTAAAGATTAAAGTATGGATCCAGTGCTTTCTATCAACTATGACCATAAACGACTTAACAATCATGGCATAGTATGAAGAATAACTTCAAAACGAGTTCTCGAATCCATGAACTAAAATTGTTACAGTTGATATGGCCTGGTCCCATCTGTCGAAGAATCGATAGTCAATGAGTTCTGTACTTTGCAAAGGAAAGGAGGACTACCTGTAGACCCGTAGAACCGATTACCTAGAATATATCGTTCAGGGGGACTGGATGCCTGCAGTAGTAGGTATGCAGTAAAATTCAGGGGGACCTATGATCAGCGGTGGACTGCCATTAGCTGATTTGAAAAGTGTACAATGTATTTTAATAGATTCCAAGGAAAACTTTTAATGGATATTTTATAATCATTTATCTTCATTATAGTACCGAGATAATCCAATTATTTTGCGATTTATATAACTTGATTAGATCGGGTGACTAACTGGGTGTCTTGACAAGGCTTTATAAAAGAAAAAGGGGTTGAAAATAGACGCCGTCTGTGTTTAGGATAATACATAGTATAAATAATTACATTTGCTTCTTACGTAAAAAGTATAAGTTGAGGATGCACTACTCCAGCTTGATAAATGACCACGTAGTTTCTCGCAGTTGATATAACTCGTATCTTGATGTTTGCTAATAGCATTGAAAGAGAAAGTGAACTTTGGCGCATGATATTGTACATTGAAGTACTCATAAATTTTAGAAAAGAAATTAACACCACTACTTAGATACCGACGGGTAAGATTTGTTTTTAAAATTTTTAGCATGCTGAAGTCTCATTGACTTCACTTTACCACGTCTTGTCTGACTAGTACCGAATCAACCGCAAGGAATCTTCTTTCTGACTATTTGCCCAAAAACCCGAGAATCTCTGTAGAGGATATTCTTCCGTCTCTTCCAAGACTCTTAAGACATGGATGGTCCAACAACTATTCTGCAATTTGCCCAAAAACCTTGGAATCTCTATAGAGGATATTCGTCCGTCCCTTCCAAGTAAGACATGGATGGTCCAACGACCAATGCTGCAATTTGCCCAAATACCTGGGAATCTCTGTAGACTAGAGGATATTCGTCCGTCCCTTCCAAGAGTCTTAAGACATGGATGGTCCAACGACCAATGCTTTCTCAATGCCTTTAGTACCAACCTCATATCGTGACAATATTACAGAATACAGATATTCTATTTTTGTCCATGAAACTTTTTGAAGTCTCTTTGAACAATCCATATTGTATACAATAACTCTTGAACATACTACCAATATTAAGTAAAATTTTAACCTAATAAGTATCAAAAAAAAGTTCCAATCTTCTCCCATGTTTTGTAAGCCTACGACATTGTAAATAGAGTTATGCCATGCTAACAACATCCACGAGTTATCGTTGTATCTGCGAGCGTTGACCTTCTATTGCGACTGAAATTGAAAGTTTATCGTGACAATGTACACAGGAGCTTGTCTGCTGGGAACTTCGATTTTTGCCATTATTGTGGCTTGGAGAAATTTTGTTTGTTTACTTGTGGCAACTAAGAAATAAATGCAGTTTCTATTGAGGTCGGGAGCGTGAAATTTTAGTGGTGCAAATATTTTTATTATGAATTTTAATTTCTTCTTTTCTCTTCACCTTTTTTACTTTTATAGTGGTTTTACCTATATATTAGGTATACTTTTAGATGTATTGTACTTATGGAAATAGTGCAGTTCACATAAATATTTATAAAAAAATCTATTTATTCTAGTTGTATGAAGCGATTCGTAACACATATCGTTTAAAACACGTTTAAATCGCTTAAAAATATCTTCAAGATCATTAAAATGTCTTCACAGATACCTATATTAATATTTCATGAGTTCATGACAGACACATTCAACTGCAAAAATTTATTCGCCAGTATTTTTTGCACTGTTAAAAATAGATTAGTTTTCATTAAACATAATTGAAACTATTCAGATCTACATTCCAAATCGACCTTACATAAGCCACTAAAACAAAATTGAATTCAGCATTCAAACGGACGGTTCATTTATTTTCTTTATATAAGTATTGATTGATTTCGGAACAAAAATCATTACAGCATGCCTAAGGCTTAGAATATTTGGTCTTCATAATTAATTACACGGTCAATGACCTCAGTTATCTGCAATTACGTTTGGAGTCAAGATCTGAATCTTATATAATCTAACTTAGATCCCTTTGGTGGGCATGATACTATTGCTGTATTTTCATTGTCTTTTAAGAATAATTAATAAGTCGAAATAGAGTATTTTTTTAAAGTGCCAATATTGGGATAGGTTGAGTCACTTGAAAAACGAACTTTAATGAAAATCAAAGTTTCGGTTATTGGCAACTGCATTTTGTGCGATCTCTGTTTCGAATTCTGGGTCGCTTTTAAATATTTTGCAAAGCACAGTTTTTGGGATATTATCAAAAACCTTAATAATGAGAGTATTGTCACCACCCTTTCGCTCACCTCCTAGACGTCTGGTTTAGAATATTTTCTCCCTAAGCGCTTTGATAAAGTTTCTGAAGAAGTCGCTTAAGTTCCTGTTCCAGCAATCTGTACCCTCTTTTGATCACTTGCCTTTTTATAGCATAAGTTTATATTAGCTTAGCTTGTGCTAGAAGACAAGTGTATAACTTATCAAAATATTGTAGATTCAGTGTGTTATGACGACAACTCTTGGTCTTCGTGAGTTTATAAGGTTCGGTCTCGATAATTATTTTGGATATAATAAAATAGGTACTGTAGCCTACAAACTATTTACGATCCAACCCTACCTCAGCTGCGTGAGGCACCTGCTGACCATCGAACGAGCGCCCGATGGGAGTTCTCTGCGGCAAAACGTTCCCTACTATTAATAAGTACATAGAATAAAATGCCAACTAATAGTTAGCCGCTCCATTCAAAGTAGGATTTTAATAACTGGAAGTACCGCAAAGATGAAGAATATTAATTAAACTTTATCAGAACCTAGTAACTAACAAGAAAATGTATATATAAATTCGTGTAACAAGAAGATAAATTGAACGATAGTTTATTCAACATCTCCTTAAATGGTGACGTTATGTTTGAGGAATGATGTTAGCGTTCAAACTCCTACAAAACATTCCGACGAAAGTTTTTGTTTACACTTTCTCCCGAGCCAACACTCCTAGGATCTTAAACCTATCTTGGATATTAACCTGTCACGTCTCACTTGACATAGATATAAAGGTGTAAGTTCTTAAAGAGAGATAGCAATACATGGTCACTGTTGGCGTGAGAAGGTCAGCTTTGTGTTACGTTTTCAGCATTCAATGTCTCAGCCGAATCTGAGCGGTCAATGACTCGCCACATCTCGTACTTTTGCTTTCGCTAAGGCTTTTACTCCAAGCATCGTATCGTGCCGTTTATTAATTCGTATATTAGCTTAACTACGTTAAAAGCTGCGTGTATACTCTCAGTAATGTTTACTTGGAAATTTATCAGTATTTGCGTACGTGACTAAAATGTCCAATGTTTCGTTAGGCATACAAGTTTCTGAACATTAAACTGTTCAGTAAAAGTGTCCTACTGTCAGGCATACAAAATAAGTTAGTAAATGTTAGTGTAAATGTTGCTTTTCTTATGAATAATATGCGTTTCGCTAATAAATACGTTAAGCTTCTGTTTGTCATGAACAGGGCATTAAGCTAGTTGAAATTTGTTTTGTCACTCGATTCATAACAATATGAAGTTTCGTGTACAAACTATTATACCGGGCACTATTGGAACTAATACTTATTACAAAGATGATGACTTATCCCTATCCCTACTATCCCTATCCCTATATATAATATTATAAATTCGAAAGTAACTCTGTCTGTCTGTCTTTCTGTCTGTCTGTGTTACGCTTTCACGCCTTAACGGCTGGAGCGATTAAGATGAAATTTGGAATAGATGTAGTTAGAGGCCCTGTGAAGGACATAGGCTACTTTTTAACCTACTGCGCAAAAGGAGACTTATGATTTTACGGGATAAACGACTGTTACGCGATAAACGACTTTTACGCGGTCGAAGCCGCGGGGGACAGTTAGTTTGAAATATACCACAGCCTATTTGATGACTGTTACAACATGTTGCCTTTGACAGGAGAATACAAGACCACCTTCATTCCACCATCAACTAACCATCATCTTTTACCTGAAGTCTCAGTGCTGACTAGATGGAGTTATAGATAACCAAACTATGTATATTATAGTATTGTTATGAAGCTATAAAACTCATACTTTCAAAGAACTTAAGGTAATATGCAAATTATTCCAAAACTGGACTGAGAAAATAACTTTTTAAATACGAACTTGCGACATTTACCTCATATTCAGTTCTTATCAACGCCAAGAGAAACAATTATTATAATTAAATACAACAATTCCTATTGATGTGACGTTCACATGGCTTCCTAGGAAATGTTGACAGTTAGAGTTAATTACCGTTCACAATGAGGCACCCACACGGCTGGGAACCTGTGGGGCTGGATCGTAAACCCACATTGAAGACCTGCTGGCATACATCCGAGGTCGCAGACTGTTAGGCCTCGGAGTACGCGATAAAAACATGTTGAACATACCTTCGAACTAGTTAAATTCGATATAGAGAACTGGTGACTACTTTTTCTTGGCATTTTATCTAAGGGCAACTTGAGAAAAACAGTCATGGCCTAGTAGTCTATTTCAACATAATATATGTTACCAACCCTTGTACAAGGTATCATTTTACTCAGTTTTAATCCTGACTCCTTTTATTGTTGCTCCCGAGGTTAGGCCTATAGAATTTTCTGGTCTAAACTCTCCTTCTGAATGCTGTAAGATAGATTAAGTTGTTTCATTCGTAAG
Source organism: Miltochrista miniata (assembly GCA_933228765.1). NCBI lineage: Eukaryota > Metazoa > Arthropoda > Insecta > Lepidoptera > Erebidae > Miltochrista > Miltochrista miniata. Next base: position 29,069,069 of record OW121756.1, read on the forward strand.
TATAAAAACTATCCTATCCTTGGTCACTTTTCACAAGAACTATGGGAAGTCCCTCTGTAATACCTCACCCCAAATATGACATATGCCCGATTGTATTCTAAGATGATTTCACTTAGAATACAATCGGGCATGATGTAGAGGCGATGCTGAAGCATTCAAACTTTTAAATAATCTAAATTATCTTCCTTAAAAGGGAACATAATTTAGATTATTTAAAAGTTTTGGCTTGGTTACTAGACCTTTAGCCATGACTCTTTTGTTTAAATGTACACTTCATTGTATTATTTTTTCGTAGGCTGCTTCAGGTTTCTATACAAGTGTTATAAAACCCATTAATGTTTTATTTAATTCACCATTTACACTGGAATAGCAACGTTTTATCATACAGTTATTTATCCATCACAATTATAAAAACTTGTAAATATTTGCATAAAATTATGTAAACCTGTTTTGAAGTGATTGTTGAAAATTTGCTTACTTTTCCAAATTTAAGGGGCCTACTTATATTTTTTTTTACTACCGAAGGGATGATACATTTTACGAAAAGCACTCATTTGTAAATAATTACACCATTCACCACTTGTGAAATGTGAGTACCTATTTAGCAAGCCTTTGCCTAAACTTTTGGGTAAAAAAGAGAAACACCAAAAATATGAATTCGGTATGTTGCTTAGCGGAGGGCGTACGGAGTTCATTGTCAACCAAAAGTTCAAGTGGAAGATAGTGGTCACTGCCAAAGTATGAGTCGCGTTTTTTCTTGCGAATCACGACTCGCAGAGTGCAGAACATTACAGAATTTTTAAACAAATCACCGCAATTAACTTCCGTACCTACTATTGGCTTATGTATGTATCTAACTACACTTATAAGTACATAGCTACCTGTGATATAATTATCTAAGTCGCATAAACGTATTCATGGGGGCAAAGGTCCGCCTCAATTTATCGACAGATTTGGTAGGTCGGCTTAAGAAACTGCTTGTATTGCTCATACATATTGCTCTGGCTATTCTTGTTATTAATGTATCACAGTGTATCGTCTTCTTTCACTTCCCCGAGAGGCAGTGTAAAAAAATCTAAAATTGTTCTTTTTTTTATATTCAGCTCGCCAAATTGACGTCGCCACCAGCCTGATGGAAAGCCGTGGCGCGTCTAGCGATTGAGGGCAATCTCTGACAGTGGTCCTCAAGTTGGCGGTCCTGTGATGTGCCCCTTCACGCTCCTCTTAAAAATCCCGGGATCGTAAGATGAGGGAAACACGTGTGCGGGCAGGTAGTTCCAAGTGAACGACCTGCCCGCACACGTGTTTCCCTCATCTTACAATGTATATAGAATACTAGCTGTTGCCCGCAGCTTCGCCCGCGTAAAATTTTGTTCTCGTTCCCGCTTCCTGTATTTTATCCCCTTGGGGGTAGAATTTATCAAAATCCTTTTTTAGCGAATGCCTACGTCATAACATCTACCTGCAAGCCAAATTTCAGCCCGATCCGTCCAGTGGTTCGGGCTGTGCTTTGATAGATCACTATGTCAGTCAGTCAGTCACCTTTGAGTTATATATATTTAGATGATGTATCACGATGTGAAAGAACCTGAATGAATGTATAAAAAAGAAGAAAATAAGACGACTTATATGGTTCTGGCATGAACATCGAGTCGGTCATGTAAAAAGCAGACCTTACTAAGCAATTGTGGGCGTTGATTTGCAGACTTAATAACATCAACAGAAAATAATCAACATAAGTCGCTTACAAAAGTTGTCTCACTATAACAAATTCATACAAACATATAATTACTACAACGTAAGTATGAAATAAATCATACAATCGACTTTTAGTGAACGGTAAGTAAGAGTAGTCAAAAACGAAAGTAGAATCGATCTAGAATCGACAGTGCCGAAACATCGAACCCGAATCGTGGTCAGTCGGTCGGTGACTTTCACCAACGACTAATTAGCGATACCGAGTACGAGTATCGATGTTTGGAAGACCACCGCGGTGAATATCGATATCGACAATACGCACATACATACGCACTTTATTTATCAACTGATGACATTTCAGTTCATGTTGATGAGGGCATTCATATATGCAGAGATAGAGTGATAATATCTCTACTTTGAATTACTTGAGTTTCATTATTGACAGTAATAGTGACTGAGTGGTTCAGAAATGTTATTAGTAAGCTGTTGATTTATTGAACCAGATTTGTGTTCAACCTTTGAATATCTCGTTGGAGCTGTGGTAACGTGTAGTATGCAATTGCTATATTTAATCTCGAGTTCGATCCGAGGTCAGAAAAATATTTTGTGTAATTCACAACTGTTTACACAGGAGTTTGAATGATTTCTACTTATACAGGAATTTTGAAATATGTAAGTTTGTTTATCCGTCCTCTAGATTCCATATCACAAATTAGCTTAGGCAAGAAAGGCGTTGTGAAAAAAAAAATCTTCCAATAAAAATTGATTAACTTAATCATAAATAATATCTATATGATCTCAAACGTCATTATTATTGAAGGGTTCATTCATCATCAAATTTTTTACCAAAGTATTTCACCTTTCAGCGGTAAATAATCGATATAGAAATTAAACGAGTGTGGAACATCACTATCAAAAGCTCGCCGCCATGCTTGCCCGCCTTTAATCAATTGGGCGGGTTGAGGCAACCCAATCGAAATATGCATTACATTATAATTTATTATTATTATGTAGTTATCTATGATCAACTTATTATTATTATTTTAACAAGTCTAAGTGCCAAATTTACTGTTTATCAGAAAAAAGGTAAAAATTATTGTATTTTGAAATGTACTGTATGTTTACCTAACAATACTTAGTGTTTAGGTGTAAATATAACATTTTATTTATTTTATCTTCCTATTCTTATTATGATCTCAGCTGTTATTTCGAAAAACTAGACTGTTTTGATGGATACACTACATCAATACGAAAACTTAATTCCGAAAGTCACAATCACGAATTTCATAATTCCGAATTTCATAAGTCCGAATGATTCGAAATCCCGAAAGTCAAAAATTCGATGTTTCATAAATCTTTTTACAATTCCGACTGCCGAGAAACCGAACCGTTGAATTCCGAATCATTAAAAATCCGCCATATTATAAATACGAACTCCGATTATCAAAAATCCGAAATATCATAAATACGAAGGGTGAATGTTGTTTTCACCCGTTCCTGTTTTAACCCGAAAACTTATCATTCCATCCGTTATTTTAATAAAGCATAGTCAACTACCGAAAATATTATTTCCAAGTAAGTGGAAGGATAGGTTAGGTTAGAAGGCTAAGGCGGGAGCGAAGCGGACCGGAGCTCCCGCCTTAGCCTTCGTGGTTATTTTTTTTTGTTTTGTCGTTTGCCTTCCACTCACTTGGAAATAATATCTTCGGTAGTTAGACTTGACCGTACTTTATTAAAAAAACTTTAACAGTGAATTTTCGGATATTTGAAATTCTGAATAATGTTTTTCGGGAAAATAACAGTCCGGTCTTTTGATTATTCGTACTAATGAAATTAGGAAAAATAAAAATTCATACTTATGACTTTCGGATAAATGAATATCGTCCTTTTGAACATTTGGAGCTTTGTTTCTTAGGAATTATAATCTTCGGAATTTTGAACATCGGAATATTGAAATTCGGAAAAACATATTTCGGAATTTTTGGGTGTTCCCTGTTTTGATACATGCTAGCCAGTTAAAGGTAAACTTGACCTGACCTTTTGCCAAGAGGTCTAAGGGATAATTCGTTTTTTCGGTTTAAAAATTCAGGTAAATACCTGTGTTTGTCCAGATTATATTCTCCCCGTGTACCAAATTCCAGCTAGAGTCATTCAACCGTAGAACGTGAAAGAGTAATGAACATCCACATATCTGAAACTTTCGCATATAATATTAGTAAGAAGTAAGTCTAGAAAATAGGAATCGTGTAAGCCGCTTTCGTCTGGTTAAGCAAAACACCCGTTATGATTGACTGATATTCGATAATTACTTGAACAAAAGATCGTTTGTTTACGTCGACTAAACGTTCAGCTTTCGCCAATGAACGTTCACATACACTTCAAGTTAATACCAGAGAATACATACCAAGCTTTTTCCAAGTTTCGTATATTGAGAAACTCGAATACCAACTTGAATTAAATGACGTTGTCAGTAATTATCTGTTGAAAGTGAGTTTGAAGTATAAGCTGCCATTAATATTGTGGAAAAAGTGTATTTTTATAATATAACATTTTTAAGCTATTGCATAGCTTCTATCGCGGGCCTTGCGTGGAGACCGAATCCAGAAATTCTGTCACGAAAACGAATCACACTCTCGGCTACCTTCGGCCACGTTCGTGTATCGAGCACTTCATGTATAGTGGAATTCAACAGATTCAAACAATGTAGTAAACAAACAGATTGGATCTCGACTCTCCATAATTACTTACATTTAAATATCAATCCTGATCATATTCGTTTTAAGGAACCATAGTTAGATTTATGCAGCCATTTCGACACTAATTTACCTTTAGAATAAAGAATAATTTCATGAAAAATACCTACTTCGATGATAAAAATTTAAGCCTGTCATTCTTGCTTGTCATTAAATTATTTTTTCTCAGTCTTGTTTGTCTTTGGCAGTGTTGTTTAACGGTTGTACTCGCTTTTTGATTATGAAAAGAGGTTTAATCATAATCAGTTTGACAACAATTAGTTTAATAGTATAATAAATTATTTAAAAATGAACTTTAACTTTAAATAATTATAATCGGTAATCGTAAAACAGTACTGTGTGAGTGTGTATTGTTCTGAAGTTCTGCGAGGTTTTTCTATTATCTCTAATTAGGTATATCAACGACTTTGCTTCAAGTACTTTGGCTTTTGGACATTTTCTTTGCGATCTAATTAAAACTTTTTTATACATACTCATATAATTTCTAAGTATGCATACATACGGAGAATTTAAAACGGCAGTAACTGAGTGATTAAAACCAATGGAATATGAATCTGTGGAAGACCTTCTACAAGTTCTTTAAAATCAACTCACATAAACATACATGCAACACGCACACACACACACCCACACACACACACTCACACACACACACACTCAAAAATCAACTCACATAAACATACATGCAACAAACACACACACACACACACACCCACACACACACACACACACACACACACACACACACACACACACACACACATACACACACACACTCACACACACACTCACACATACTCACGCACACGCACACGCACACAAACACACACACACAGACACACACACACACAAACACACACACAGAGAGGGACACACATACACACAGACACACACAGACACTCATACACACACACACACACGCACGCACACACACGAAAGCCTAAGCATGCTTTAAGATTTTGTATTGGTTTTGTTTCATATTTTATCGTTTTCTCTATGTAAAATTATTATAAGTTTATAAGTTAGTAGGAAACAATTTTAATATTTTAAAAGTTTTGTGTAAACATATTGTCAAGTATCAATATTTTAGGGGAGAACACTGATATCTGCAACACAGTTTATACTAGCGCAGGTATCAGGGAATTTCAATTTCATGTATGTACACAATTAATGGCAATAAAGAATTTATCTATTTATTTATACATATTATACTTAGAAAACATCAAATCTTCGAAACAAACATTGGTATATCCCACGATTTTTTGGCCTGCCCGGGAATTGAACCCAGGACCCCAGCGTGACAGTCAGTTATATTACCGAATGCCACCGAGGCAGGCAAATAAGAATCTGGAGGGTACGGATATTTTTCTTCTCCTAAATCCAAATTTCCTCCCCTAGGAGTTCGATTCGTCAATCCTATCCTGGTTATCCGTAACTGTTGTACGTTAGGATTGAAGAATCGAGGATGGATACCTCTGAAGAAAGCCGATAACACCAGGATATTTTATAATTATTTTAAAGTTTTTAGGTATATTCAACAAAAAAAACAAGCCTTGCCGTGTACCTGCAATACGTGTATTGGGTCTTTTGGGACTTTTGGGTCTTTTGGGACTTTTGGGACTTTTGGGACTCTTGGAACTTTTGGGACTATTGGGACTTCTGGGACGACTTTTAAGTCCAAAAAGGCCAAAAGTCCAAAAGTCCAAAGTAAAAAGTCCAAAGTCCAAAAGCCCAAAAGTCCAAAAAACCAAAGTCCAAAAGTCCAAAAGTACAAAAGTCCAAAAGTCCAAAAGTCCAAAAGTCCAAAAGTCCAAAAGTCCAAAAGTCCAAAAGTCCAAAAGTCCAAAAGTCCAAAAGTACAAAAGTACAAAAGTCCAAAGTACAAAAGTCCAAAAGTCCAAAAGTCCAACAGTCTAAAAGTCCAACAGTCCAAAAGTCCAAAAGTCCAAAAGTCCTAAAGTCCTAAAGTCCAAAAGTCCAATAGTCCAATAGTCCAATACTCCAAAAGTCCAACAGTCCAAAAGTCCAAAAGTCCAACAGTCCAACAGTCCAAAAGTCCAAAAGTCCAAAAGCCCAAATGTCGACGGTCAAGTACGTACTTGGTACTTTACTTTGTTGTACATAGGCCTTAAAATCTTACTTATATACGAGTATATCTTACTAATATTATAAATGCGAATGTTTGTGAGTGTGGATGTTTGTTACTCTTTTACGCTCGAACGGCCAAACGGATCTGGCTGAAATTTGGTACAGGGATACATTATAGTCTGGAATAACACATAGGCTACTTTATATCCCGGGAATAAGTTCCCACGGGAAGCGGGAACCGGAACGAAGCTGCGGGCATCAGCTAGTGTTCTTATATAGAAATAATTATACTAGCATAGTTGATAAAAAATGCTATGTAATAGCTTTACCGCGGCAGTCCCCGAGTGCCACACGTCTTTTTTTTATTAGTCATCTTTTCTATCGTTATTAACAGCTGCATGCAATATAGAATAGATATAAACAGGACAGCTAGAGAGTCACCTTATTTGAATACTTTATTGTCAGTGCTTAATAATGTTGTAACATTCAATTATTAAACTCATTCCGTTTAGACGTAATTTAACCTTCTTACTAAAGCCAAAACTCTTTTCAAACGCATCAACTCATTAATCATCGCTACTAAGCTTCCAATTTTAAAAAGACTTCGAAATTTCAAACCCGCCAGTTTGCTATAGTTGACAAGCAACAAAGGATGCCGAAATGTCAGTGAGCAAATTATACCACTTTCGCTGTCAGTGGACTGAACAGTAGGAACCTGTTTCGTAAGAGTTCCGGCTTCGAACGATTGTCCTTTCAATCACTGATGTAACCATGTTAGTTCATTGATAATCTTGTTGAGTTCTTTTCTGCTGATAATAATGGCTTTCGACGTTCATGGTTATTATCTTCATTATTCACAATTGCTTGCTACTTCATTTAAAACAGTAATCAATAATGAAACTTATATGCTAGCATAAAATATTGTATATTAACTATAGCATCTATGTGTGGGGTCTCGTAGTAAACAAGGATTACTAATAGTTTCGCCAAAACGTTTTGATGGCTTGGATCATCAGGTTTTCTTATTCTACCTAGTAGAATACATTTCAACAATTCACTACCCTGCTGTAGTCCTTACCTTTATCATTGTCCTTAGAATATACATACGCCGACGGTGAAAGTGTGGTTATATATTTTATTTTTACTTTCCTTGTCATCTTGTTGTGTAGTATTCGGAACATCTAAATAAAAGTAGGTAAATGCAAAGTAGGTAGAACTAACAAGTATTCATTACCTGTCAAGCTTCAATGTTTTTGACACACTATCACATTTGAATGTAGTATCGATAAACTTTATCGATACATGATCGATTTATTGAACAAACGATCGATTTACACTATTCCACTCCAATTAATAAAAGTGACAGCCTAATTTATTGACACAGACGTTGGCAAAAAAATAACACGTAGATTTTTTGTTTTTTTTTACTGTAGCTTGTTGGACATCTCAATTTTATATGCATTGTGTTTTTGTAGAGGCAGATTCATTGTCGTGAACGATGAATGGAGTTTTTTCGACCTCAGAAAAAAGTACGTTTTGTTTGTATTGAAAATACCTACTTTATTTTCGCGCTTTAAATAATACAATAGATTTAAAGTTGCCTACTTTTATGTTGGGTGCTTTCTTAAAATCATCACCAAATTTCATCAATTGTAATCGTTTAAAGGATTAAACTCGTCGTTGATAAATCACCCAATCAAGATTGTCTTTAATACTTATTGCTTTTTGGTTACCATAATTAGTCTATTAATATTGTCAGAAATAAAATGGTTTTTTGACTAATTTTCAGTGTCAACGAAGCTAAATTTATTAATTAGTTCTAATATTGGATTAGGTTTACAAATTATCAGGTGGCATTCAGAGTGAATGTTTTTAATAAAAAGGGGAAAGAATTGTATTTTTTCATAATATTTTATTATAAAGTGAAAAAAGACAACTTGGCCCAGACGGGACTTGAACCCGCAACCTTTGCCTAATCCAGGGCAATGCTCTAACCAATTGAGCTACGGGAGCCGTACTGATACAAGTTGAAATTCTTCACCCTATTGTAACCGCCATTTAAGAGTATGGCACAGAGCCATCTATCGAGCTACTTAAATGGCGGTTACAATAGGGTGAAGAATTTCAACTTGTATCAGTACGGCTCCCGTAGCTCAATTGGTTAGAGCATTGCCCTGGATTAGGAAAAGGTTGCGGGTTCAAGTCCCGTCTGGGCCAAGTTGTCTTTTTTCACTTTATAATAAAATATTATGAAAAAGTTAGCATACTAATTGCTTTAAATATTAAAATCTATAGATTGAGTCGGAGACATCAAATCAATGTATAAAAATGATTGCAATATTGTTCATTGATATCAGAGTTGCTAAGTAGCTCGATAGATGGCTCTGTGCCATACTCTTAAATGGCGGTTACAATAGGGTGAAGAATTTCAACTTGTATCAGTACGGCTCCCGTAGCTCAATTGGTTAGAGCATTGCCCTGGATTAGGCAAAGGTTGCGGGTTCAAGTCCCGTCTGGGCCAAGTTGTCTTTTTTCACTTTATAATAAAATATTATGAAAAAGTTAGCATACTAATTGCTTTAAATATTAAAATTTAATTGTATTTTTGTATATTTTTTTATTGCTGATGAACTCAAAGGCGACTGGACATATTTCGATAATATTTTACAAATTATCAGGTGGCATTCAGAGTGAATGTTTTTCATAAAAAGGGGAAAGAATTGTATTTTTGTATATTGTTTTATTGCTGATGAACTCAAAGCCGACTGGACGGATTTCGATAATTCTTTACAAATTATCAGGTGGCATTCAGAGTGAATGTTTTTCATAAAAAGGGGAAAGAATTGTATTTTTGTATATTTTTTTATTGCTGATGAACTCAAAGCCGACTGGACGGATTTCGATAATTCTTTACAAATTATCAGGTGGCATTCAGAGTGAATGTTTTTCATAAAAAGGGGAAGGAATTGTATTTTTTGTATATTTCTTTATTGCTGATGAACTCAAAGACGATTGGAAGAATTTTGATAATTCTTTCACCTTTAGAATGCAACATTATCCCTGAGTAACAAAAAGTATATATTATTTCCATACTCTTACGGGAACGGGAACTACACGGGTGAAACCGCGAACATCCGCTAGTATTTAATATCATAAAGTTGACCTAAGATGCGCATGAACTTTCTCCATACTGGTTTCAAGCAACTATCTAGTTTTGTAGGTACGTCTTCATTTAGCTATATTTCTTTTGTTGGATAGCAAACATTATTTTGAAGTGTGTTTAATAAATCGTTTTTAAACACAATCATTTATCGTTGTTCGATTCACACTTAGTATTCGTTCATGAGAAATAGTCAGGCAATCAGCTTACGACTATGAAGTTTTATAGTTGCTGGGTTGGTAGGTTCATTACTGATCAACTGGTAGTATGATAATAGTGTTACGGATGAGACGTCGGGAAACCTTCCCGTTGGCGGTTTGGCCTGGAACGGTCGATTAACATGTGCAGTGCTTATCACTGCACATGCTGGTCAACGTACCAATCCTCGGTTGTTAACCACATTGCACAAGTAGATTGTAGAATGGCGGGTCTAGAAGGCCCGGTCTGTAGAGTGCAAGTTGATGGTCTTGGTCAGCTTGAAGGCCAGTACAAGCTTTCGTTGTCAGCTACGTGATGGTGAACTATGCCGGTTCCATGCATCATACCTGCTGCCTAGTAAGTCGCTACTCCGCCGACCATGTTCCAGTTACTTTTCCTGACGTTCCACCTCCTATGCTTTTGGAAGGGTTCTTGAGAGCAATGTGATACAAGCATAAACTGTTCCTACTGAACCTTCAGCGTCGTCTATTTGGCCCTCAACTAGTTTCCCATTTCGGGGCATCCCCTTTGCCACCATTTTACTCGATACCTAAATTCTTCTATTTCTTCTCTAACAGATTCCTTTAAAAACGTATTGCATTGCATTCACATTTTGTATAAAAAATTGAAAGCAACTCAAAAAGTAGACGAGATGAATTTTTTAGAACAAAATATAACATTTTAAGGTCACGCGTTGCTCTTGAAACTCATTAATTAATCAAACTGAATTAATTTTATACTTACGGTTACTTGATACACTTATTTAATATAACTTGATGTAACGGATACTTGCAAATAAACAGTGACTTAATGAACAAATTACGGAGTTTGTAGTCTAATATGTAAATGGTTTGATGTATAATTCAATGCTAGAAGACGTTGCTGGTTTGATAATCTCACAATGTTTTCAAATGGGATTAATGTATGTATATTTTACGATAAAAGACTGACAACCTGAAGAAGGTCGCAGGAAGTGACTGGATTCGAAAGACGCAGGACCGTCTATTGCGGCAAAATTTGGGAGAAGTCAGAGGAGAGTCCAGCAGTGTACTGCTATAGGCTGATTTGATTTTGATTACGTTAAAAAGAAAAACCTATAGCATTCACTTACCACGCATTGGACATACGCTAAGTTGAAACCATGCCACAAAGGATCACCCATCACAGTCGACTGTGGCATAAGATGACGCAGTCATCGTTTACAAATTTAGACAAACTCGAGCGTCTTCAAAATGTTTGCATAAGGTTCATTTTTGGTTTACGCAAATATGACCATGTTTCTCAATTCAGAACGCAGCTTGGGTGGTTATCAATACGACTTCGCCGGGATGCTCACGTTCTTTCACAACTGTATAGTATCCTATTTAACCCTTCGACTCCTTCCTATTTAAAGGAACGTTTTGAGTTCCTCCACAATACGCATTCGAAATGTCTGAGGTCATCGGAAAACCTAATATTAAAAATGCCGTCTCACTCGTCAACATTCTATGACAAATCTTACACAGTTACGGCTATACGCCTATGGAATAAACTTCCAGTAGAGGTAAGACGAGCGCAGACGATAATCCAATTTAAAAAAATGGTGAAGGATCACTATCTATCTCTATAATAGGTGTGTAGTATATATATATATATATATATATGTATGTATGGGTATATATATATATATATATATATTTATATTCGCATGTGTATATAGGTATATATGTATATTCGTGTTTATGTATGTTGTGTTTATATATACTTATTATGATGTATTTATTCTCAATATTTATGTGTTTTGTATTATATTATGTAGAAATTTTTGTATCTTTTATTATAAAGTTATAATCTATCTAAGAGTACGCCTAAGAACTATCACTCATTACCTTCAATCAACTTTCTCCATCCAAAGGTTGCCTGGTAGAAATTTGCATTTTAGCGATAAGGCCGCCCATTGTACATCTTCTTGCACAAAATTTGTGTACCATAATTTTATTTACTTGGCGTACAATAAAGTGTAAATAAATAAATAAATAAAATGGAAGAAACATTAAACGAAATTATAATTGTACGCGTTCATGTGCGTTCATTTCGTTTTGTCAAAAGAACGTAGTAATTCTCTCAACCTATCATAAAATTGATTTATACTCACAGGAATTTCTAAATAAGTTGACTTGTAGTAAAATATTTATAGTTCTTCTATGAAGAACACGGAAATGACCGTAAAAACTACGTATTAACTATACTTTATTACATTTTTTGAAGTCGTCGATACACATCTGGTAAACCTGTTCAACTACTTTCGATTTTACAACTAACAAAATATTGTTACAGAATAGATGTTCTCAACGTTAAATAGAAATTAATCCGCAAACGTTCCCACGCTTGAGCAAAAACTGTGTTACGCTTGTAGTTAACGTGTAGTAGAAACTTTTACTGTTATTATAGACTTAAATGAGTCTTAGAATTTATTTATCATTTGACGGTGAGTCTGATTTGAAACCAAAGTCCTGTCTAATAGGTTCGCTTTCATATTATTCCACATACAACCACGATGCAATACCAAGTTAAGAGTCCATATGACGCCAAATAGACTATAACTTTGATCTAGATCTCAGGACTCGTGAGGTCTGCTGAATTAAAATTTGAACACAGACAACTTCAGTTCATAAATTAAAAACGCTCTAGGCTCGAAACCCGATTACTGATAAAATACTCGATAGATATTTGTGTTGAAAATACCTCGATTTCGTGAAATTTTAAGCTAGATCTCGTATGTTATAAGTTGTTTTTATAATATAAAATATTTATAAGAAAGACAATAGTAAAATCTTCATTTGCACTAGAGCATTTTTTTCATATTGGTTATAGTTTTTTTTATAATTAATTTATTTCGTTAAAAGCGCACAAAAACTGATCGCATCTCTCTCTTTCTTGCACGCTAAAATGTATATATCTTACATCTTCTTTTAACAATTTGGCGTCTGGTAGGCTCTTAAGGCGAACTGCAATGCTCATAGCATCATCATCAAACTACAACCACAAACATTTGACAGGATGTCAGAATTAAAACATAATGAATGTGTATTCTATACAAATATTATAAAAAAGTACAGATTATTTACTTTTCTAAGCCTTTCATGAAATATAATCATAATCTCAGATATATCTAATCATGTGTTGCCTAGTTAATAGATAGAAAACCTAAACTATGTTTCTTCTTGTATACTTGTTACTCATTATACTTACTTCTTATATACTGTTCTTTCTTCTTATATTGATTTTTCAAAAATCTAATGATGAGGTTTTAAGTTTCATCAAAATCGGGCTCGTGACTCCTTTGAGCATTTTTCGCTATTCCTTATAGTTTCGGATTTGGCCAACCAATCCCTTTTCAAAAATTCATCCTGTATAGACACCAATAAAAGAATTCTTTTGGAATTAAATAACCCGCGATACGATCTAAAGCTATGGAGCAGTGATCATGATGCTAATTTCACATTGAATGGGTTAAGTAAAATGGGGTTTCAAAAATGACCTGGACGGAACCGCGAAGCATAGATAGATAGTGATTTTATTGAATGAATTTATGCATGGTATTTGATTTACTAAAATCGAATCTACCCGTGACTAATATTTTAATGATTCATAAGCTTTAATTAAACGATTTCTCTCGACTATCTAGACAGTTTAAAATAGAAACTAGTAAGAGCTGCATCGTTTTAAAACCACCATCTATCGTAATTATATTTTTTGGCTGCAGAATTATTAAGTATTAGTAGCCCTGTGTGCGGGTCCCATGTTGCGACGGGTAATAGTACAAAATCTCGCCACCCCAATACATCCCGAGGATGTTGTAAGAGGCGCCTAAGGGAACACTTTCGCAAAAAGATCCATTGCGTAGAGAAGGAAAACTCCAAATGAAACCCCGGTTGTCAGTAAAATGACAATTGTTAAGCTAAGTTGAAAGCCTTATGGGCGGCTTGAAAAATTTCAACTGCGGGTCACGGTGACCTGTGCCTGTCCATTTCAACACGGCAATAGGCTCACCACCTATTACGTGAGACATAAGACTATCAGGTGAAATGTGGGCGTATACTATGCCTCTGCCTACCCTTTCGGGGATAAATGTGGAATTATTATATCGGAATTCATACTTTTCTCTACTATCCTCCTTAAGCCGCTTTCTTGCAGGCCCTTGACGAAACCGTGACGTGAGGGAATCACGCGCGCCACACTCCCCCAAGAAGCGGCATGACACCCGAACAACTCCGCAAAGACGCGGGAGAGCACCCGAACAGCCTAGGTGAGGCCGCAGCGGTAGCCGTAGGTCTGTTGGGAGTCCTGGGACTTCCTTCCGAGGGTCTACCCGGGGCTCCCCACCGTATGCAATAGGTAGGTAACGTGTGAATTTGAGTCGTCCCACGTAAGAAGTGGTGAACCTATTGCGGTGTTGAAATGGACAGGTGCAGGGAAGCCCCCCAGTTGAAACTTTTTAAGCCGCTAATAAGGCCTTTGGCATAACCATTGTCATTTTACTGACAATCGGGTTTCATTTCGAGTTTTCCTTCTCTACGCAATGGATCATTTTAGGAAAATGTTCCCTTAGTCGCCTCGTACGACACCCGTCGCCACACGCGCATATATTTCAATAGCATTGGATGTTCTTTGTAAAAGGCATAACCGAATATATACTGTAAAAACAGTTATTAAATGTAGGAAGTTTAGGAATACATAATTGTCTCTTTTTTATAATAATTGTCGGTAACGTAACCTCAGAGATATTTTGACAAGTATTCTCACTTTATGTACACTGGAAAAGTTTATAGCTGTAATTAAATAATCTATGCGAAGAATTAAGTTATGCGCTGAGGATCGAAAAGTTACTAAACATTACATATTACGCTTGTAAGTACCTTTTATTTATTCCAGTAGGACCTGGTCATTGATCGAATCGCACATAGGTACCTAGTGACGGGTGAGGTTTTTTGTAAAATATTCAAGTGTTGTTGTTGTTAACTTGTTTGCCTGCTGTTCACGTGTATATATGCACAATATATATACTACGCTGCTAATAGACAGGTAATCCAGACGAATTTCATTAAGTAGGTACTTGTATTAACTTTGAAACCGCTATTTGTGTTTTGCCTATTGTTCACGTGTATATATTTAATATATACTACGCTGGTAACATAAGGGTAATTCATACAAATCCCACCGTTCGCGTTGTCATATTACCTTAAATCAATTAAAAGCAAATAAACTTGCCCGTTGTTCAGCAGACTGCTCCTTGATTTCATTCTAAGAAATTTGCTACCATAACTTGTTGAAAATGATGACTCGCAGAGGCCTGGCTCGACAGGAAGAGACTAAACTGCAACAGGTTCTACAAGAACTAAAATCCACCAAGGAGCAGGTTGCTCAGCTTGTTAATGAACGCGAGGACAACGAAACAGAGCTTATCTCTGTAGTACAACATAATGGCAAATTAAAACATCAGTTGTCCTCGCTAAGCGTTAGGTTAGATGAGATGACCAGGGAACGAGATGACCTTCATATAATTGTAGGAAATTTTGATAAGTGTAGTGGGGAGTATGAACATGCCCTAAGACGTATAGACCAGCTAGAACAGGAGCTCCGTGACGCTCACTTACAAATTACTCAGTTAGAAGAAGCCGCGCTGCAAGTAAGTACCCAACAAAATCAAACCTTGTTTGACGAGCTCATAAGCAGGTCCCCACAGGTAGTTGCTGCTGCGGGTCCGAAATGCACTGATATCATTGACCTCACTAATGATACCTCTCAACACCATGTAGTATCACCATCAGTGTGTTTAGATCATTGCAGTGGTAAAAGAATAAAGAAATATATTAAAATTAATAAATTAATAAAGAAAAATCAAAACCGACTTAAAATACATAAAAACTTCTCTAAAAGTATAAAAAATTGTAGAAATAGATTGAAACTATTTAATGAATTAAGTTTATGCACAACACAGCTAGAGAATAGTCAGAAACAGCATGCTGCTGATACACAAAAGTTTAATTTAAAAATTCAACAGCTACAGGAATCATTACAGTCTGTAAAGACCATGTATGACAAATCACAGCTGATTATCAGAGAGTATTCTATGGCAATGGATAAACTCATAAACTCAACATCACATTATGCTGACCGTTTTGACTCACTATCAGACAAAACACATTCTGATTGTGACTGCAAATGCAGCCAGTCAGAGCCAAAGAATCCACACACCCCATCAGATCAGCTGTGTAGTATACTAAACCAATCAGAAAACAGTCCTAGTTTAATACCCACTTATAATACAGGGAGTCAAAGTTTTATGTTCCGTGATGAAATTGGAAAAGATATGGGCTTGAAATTAAAATTATTTACCCAGGGAGAGTCATTTATAAATTATTGCATGCCTTCAGCATCATATACCCAAATTATGAAGTCTATATGTAGGCATAAGTTTCAAAGTAGGGATAATTTGGTAATTTTTATAGGAAACAGGGGCAATATAACAAAACAGGACCTTGTAAAGTATTGTGATACATTAGATTCATTAACCCTAAATAATATTATAATATATACACTGCCCTACAGTAAATCAATGCCAGTTGCAGAGTATAGGCTTAGGGAGCAATTGAACTTGACATTACACACTATTGCATATTATAATAAAAAGTTCAATATTATTGACACTAACTCTATTGTTAGAAATAATTATTATTTGACTAAAGGAAAGCATAAGCTTTCAAATTATTGTAAAAGACAGGTAGCAAAATCGCTACAGTATTATATTGATATTTTAGCCAAAAACCTGGCTACCCAAACTGCTTCTTTTGAGCAGTCTAATGACATAGTATGTAATAGTAGGACTAAGGATATATGTTTATATCCGAGTAATTTAAATTAGGTTATGAGACAAAAGAGCAAAACTCTTGCACTCAATTTGACATGTACCCACAGCAAAATAATAAACATAAGGCCCCTCCGGCCACTGAATCTATTCAGTACGGAAATACTGGTTTACACCTGGTGCACCAGAATGTAGAAGGTCTGCTCGGCGGGAAGGAGTTGGAGTTGGAGCTGTGCATTGATTTGAATGGAATAGACATTTTTTGTGTAACAGAACATTGGTTAAAGCAGCATGAAGTAATGTTGAACTTTAAAAATCATCAGGTTGCTAGCTCTTTCTGTAGGATAAAATGTAAACGTGGAGGCTCATTAATTCTTATTAACAAGGCTATAAAATTTAAAGAACGTAAAGACATAGTAAGCCTCTCTGTTGAACGAGTCATTGAAATAGCTAGTATTGAGTTCGAGCAGTTCATTGTGTTAAGCGTATACAGTCCCCCGGATGCTCCATACACACAGTTTGAAGAAATACTGGAAGATCACAAATTTTTATGTGAAAAAATTTTTGATCTCGAGCAGGATTTGAACCCGCGTCTTCTGGTTTGCCGGACCAGACGCCTTAACCAACTAGACCACCGAGACACTGCTCTCGACCGTCAAATTCTTTCACCTCATTACGTCTTGGGGCGACGTAGGCACCATCTACCGATAACTTAGTTAAGTTGCCCGGCTCGAATGTATAGAATTGCACCTATATAATCATTCGACTTGCGATGATACCTGCCCAAACATTAGAGATAATTTTGAAAAGCAATTAGTATGCTGACTCAATCACAAATTTTTATGTGAAAAAATTTTTGATCTCGAGCAGGATTTGAACCCGCGTCTTCTGGTTTGCCGGACCAGACGCCTTAACCAACTAGACCACCGAGACACTGCTCTCGACCGTCAAATTCTTTCACCTCATTACGTCTTGGGGCGACGTAGGCACCATCTACCGATAACTTAGTTAAGTTGCCCGGCTCGAATGTATAGAATTGCACCTATATAATCATTCGACTTGCGATGATACCTGCCCAAACATTAGAGATAATTTTGAAAAGCAATTAGTATGCTGACTCAATCACAAATTTTTATGTGAAAAAATTTTTGATCTCGAGCAAAATTATCTCTAATGTTTGGGCAGGTATCATCGCAAGTCGAATGATTATATAGGTGCAATTCTATACATTCGAGCCGGGCAACTTAACTAAGTTATCGGTAGATGGTGCCTACGTCGCCCCAAGACGTAATGAGGTGAAAGAATTTGACGGTCGAGAGCAGTGTCTCGGTGGTCTAGTTGGTTAAGGCGTCTGGTCCGGCAAACCAGAAGACGCGGGTTCAAATCCTGCTCGAGATCAAAAATTTTTTCACATAAAAATTTGTGATTGAGTCAGCATACTAATTGCTTTTCAAAATTATCTCTAATGTTTGGGCAGGTATCATCGCAAGTCGAATGATTATATAGGTGCAATTCTATACATTCGAGCCGGGCAACTTAACTAAGTTATCGGTAGATGGTGCCTACGTCGCCCCAAGACGTAATGAGGTGAAAGAATTTGACGGTCGAGAGCAGTGTCTCGGTGGTCTAGTTGGTTAAGGCGTCTGGTCCGGCAAACCAGAAGACGCGGGTTCAAATCCTGCTCGAGATCAAAAATTTTTTCACATAAAAATTTGTGATTGAGTCAGCATACTAATTGCTTTTCAAAATTATCTCTAATACTGGAAGATGCTTTGTTTAAATGCCAGAGCTCTAAAAAAGCAGTAGTCGTTTGTGGAGATTTCAATGTAGATATTTTAGATTCTTCGCTGGAACCTTCAAAGAGACGGAAAATGTTGAACTTATTTAAGTCCTTTGGTTTACATAATGTATTTTTAGAACCTACTCGTATAACTGGCACTAGTGCTACTTGTATTGATAACATTTTCACTAATACACACCCCATTAAGAATTGTATAGTAGACCCTGTAAAATCTGATCATCGAGGACAATCTGTTCTGTATGCTAGAAATGTTTCCAGAAGTAAGAATGTAATCAGTTTTGTACCAGTCAACTCGAAACGCTTAGAAACTTTCAAAGAAAATATAGCCAAAAAGATAACAGAATTGCCCGATTACACTACTGTAGATAAATCTTACGCTGATTTATTTAACTTAATACATGATGAGTTTGGAAATTTTTTTACACCAAAAACAGTATCGTTCGGAAGCAGGTCTGTTTTCAGTGACTGGGCTACACCTGGTATTTATAAAAGTCGTAAGAGGCTTTATGAACTTTATTCGGAAAAAGCATTTTATTTTAACCCTGAGTTTAAGGAATATGTTAAAAAATATTCAAAGACCTTTAGAAAAGTTTGTTCCTTGGCAAAGACAAATTTCATTAGAAATAAAATTACAGCTTCGACAAATGTAATTAAAACTACTTGGAACATTGTAAATTCTGAATGCGGTAGGTCTAAAACGAGTGAACAAAGCTTTCATTTAAAGATAAACGGGTCACAGGGGATTTGGAAGTAGCGACTGAGTTTGAAAAATTTTTCTGTAATATACCTATTCATATAACGAATACTCTTCGGTCGTCTTCCACTTCCGCTGAGCAAATATTGTCAGAATGTGTAGATAGCTGTCAACACGCGTTCGAATTCACGACTGTTGACTGCAACGACATTCTGAAAGCTTAACGGGCTATTAATGTTAAAAAAACCGCAGACCTATGGGGGCTATCGGTAAAATCTGTAACTAGTGTCATTGATGTCATTGCCCCTTACTTGGCAGCTGTGTTTAACGATTGCGTTTCGGGTGGTGTGTTTCCTGATTTAATGAAACACAGTAAAGTTATACCTTTGTTCAAGGCCGGCAGTGCTTCTGATCCAGGTAATTTCAGACCTGTCTCAGTGTTGCCGACTTTGAGCAAGATATTTGAAAAATTAATACTTGAGCAGATGCTGACCTATTTTAACAGTCACAAATTATTTCATAATAAACAATTTGGCTTCACTAAAGGACGTTCGACGACCGATGCTGGTGTAGATTTGTTGAAGAGTATTTATGAGGCCTGGGAAGATAAACATGATGCGCTTGGCGTTTTTGCGATTTGTCTAAGGCTTTTGATTGCGTCCAACATGAGACATTGATCAGGAAACTACAGCACTACGGGATAAGGAACAAGGCTCTCGATCTTCTGACTTCATATTTGAACAATAGAACTCAGAGGGTCGATGTCGGTGGCACACGTTCCGAGGGATCGGTGGTTCCTAGGGGCGTCCCGCAGGGTTCGATACTCGGACCATTTTTATTTTTAATTTATATTAATGACCTACCCTATTACGTAGGGGACACTAACGGGATTGTTTTGTTTGCAGATGACACTTCCTTAATTTTCAAAATTAAAAGACAACTAGATGACTATGACGATGTTAACAATGCAATCCTAAAAGTAGTACATTGGTTTAACACTAATAATCTTAGCCTGAATGAAAACAAAACTAAATGTATTAAATTTACCTTGCCCAATGTAACACAGGCAGAAACCAATGTGCAACTTAATGGCCAAGAGTTGGAACTTGTGAAATCTACTGCGTTCTTAGGGTTGACGATCGATTCTGGATTGCAGTGGGGCCCACATATTGAAAAACTGGCTGGCAGATTAAGTTCAGCAGCATTTGCTGTCCAAAAGATTAGGCATTTGACTGATGTAGAAACAGCGCGAATAGTGTACTTCAGTTACTTCCACAGTGTAATGTCGTACGGTATGCTACTATGGGGCAATGCCGCAGATATAAATACAATTTTTGTTTTACAAAAACGGGCCATAAGAGCCATATATAGATTAGGTCCAAAGGTCTCTCTGCGAGAAAAATTTAAGGAATTAAATATTCTGACTGTGGCATCACAATATATTTTTGAAAATCTTAGTATGTTCAGAAAAAATTATCTAGTTTTACTAAGTTAAGCGATAGACACAATGTGAACACCAGACATTAAAACAACCTTGCCGTTTATCATTGTAGACTGAACAAAGTCAGTAATTCTTTCCTGGGTAACTGTATACGTTTTTACAACAGGCTTCCAAGCGAAATTAAAAGCATGCCTCTAATTAAGTTTAAAAAGTGTATAAAAAGTAAATTGTGCTGCAGGGGCTACTATAAAATTGATGATTATTTGATTGATAAGGAAGCCTGGAAGTGATCTGCTTGCTCTACTGATGGAGTCTACTTATTGTAAATATGTAGTGCACAAAAAGAATAGCCCGCCGAGTTTCTTGCCAGTTCTTCTCAAGCGGGCCGCGTTCCGAACTGGTGGTACTATTTGCATTGTATTCATTGACGTGTCGCAAGTGCCTATGTATTAGGATTATGCGAAATAAATGTTTTTTTGAGTTTGAGTTGAGTTTGAGCAGGAAGACACAATCTACGCCTCAGCGTTTGAACACAACACTAGACCCATACAAAATACATAGGTATTTCGTGGAACAAAAGCCAAATGCTAAAATGTGGACTGCATTACTCTTCCATCTACCACCCTATCCATAATAAAGTTGTAAATAGCGTTTATTTGTATGTACGCAGCTCCTAAAACACTCAGTGATAAAATCTTGATATTTTCAATTAATCGTTTCTGTGTATTTCAAGTAAGTTCACGGGCTATTAAGGTAAATTTTCAATTATACGTTTTATAGAGACATACGATGTAAATATCGATTAAATCTTATTCTATAAATTAGAGAAAGTTTTGTCTTAATAGAAAGATATGGCTGTTAATATATTAATTATCTTTTAATTTTTTTATGGTGTTCTAAAGATTGATAGTCACGCTAAAGGAATAGGTACTTTTTATATGTCTATGTATAATCTATATCTCTTTTTTCGTGCGAGTTCTTTTTTTCAAGTGAATGTGTTCTAAAATTAACGGTATTCAGCGAAGTACTCTGATGAGCCGATGGCACAGTAAAAATACTTTGACATGACATGTGACTTGATTCCGGTTAATCAAGTCAAATGGTCATGTAAACGAAAGTGTCTTGCACTCTTTCGGAACTTTAGTATATTATTTTTTGAAAGAGTCCTAAAAGGGCACTATCATGTTTATAATGAAATTGTGTTTAAAGATTTATATAAAAGTAAAGTAATTATACTTACTAACCTAAATGAAAGTTGTCTTATTAAAAAATAAAGATATATAAAAGTTCTTACTAGGTATCTAAAACACAGTTTTAATAAATCTTCCTAATAAACATATACTATTAATAAAAAGTAAAAAGAAGTCTAAACATATTTATACAGATACCTATTATAATCGACTAGCCAATGCATAGTTCACGATTTATTGAACGTGAACATCTGTTAGTAAAGATGCGTAAATATAAATCAATCTGTACCTATCTAAACGGAGAAAGTTCGAACGGACGGACGAAACAAAAACGCATACTATAGGTCGGTAAACGGAGATGAGTTTCACCTAATATCGTATGATTAAACACCGATTAAATGTTTACCGAGAGTACGGCTTCCTGTTACTTAATTAGAACTTTAAAATCATTATGTGGTTGATGACGTTTTTTTAAGATCATTGATAGTTTTTTAGTTCGATAAAAATATGGGAAAGTATTTTTCGGCTTATTTGAGTAAGGTCTTAGAATAGGGTCACCATTTCTTCCCGGTCAGTGTCGCACAAAGCGAATGAGAGTTCAACAGTATAAGGATGTATGTTAAATTGTATTCAACAATTTGCTATAAGAGCTAGTGTGACTTAACTTTCATTGTGTTCAATATGTACAGAAAACTATTGTTTAAGTAATTAGACCACTGCAGCTTCATGACCTCATCATGATGTATGTACCTGCAGTTCCGTAGATGCCCATCTCTAAGGGAGATTTTAAGGCTGTAGCTCCCACAATAAATTCTCTTGGCCGTGCTAGTCATTTTAGACGGAGTAAGGAGTAGTATTTACATGCCATCCATCATCAACTCAGCAACATAAGTTGTTGACTGCAAGTTTTAGGTATCAAATTAAAAGGATTTAAAATACTTTTATCGTTGACAGTACCTAATTACCGTGGAAGTAAAGTTTCGTGTCGGCGACGGTAAAAAAAATGCAGTTGCAATAGGCGAGTCCCTCCAGGATCAGGCTAGGTTTTCTTATCTTATTATGTAATATTTCATACTAATATATAAAATTCTCGTGTCACAGTTTTCGTTGCCATACTCCTCCGAAACGGCTTGACCGATTCTCATGAAATTTTGTGAGCATATTGAGTAGGTCTGAGAATCGGCCAACATCTATTTTTCATACCCCTAAGTGACCGGGAACCGGGAATAACATTCCACGCGAGCGGAGCCGCGGGCATCAGCTAGTTTCTTACAAAATGTGAAAGTTAAGCAACGTAGACGTCTGGTGTTTGTAACGTAAAAAATACGCTTTAATGACTGAACGGATCTCGTTAAAATTTCGTACAGGTAGATTACTTTTTATCCCGGGAATAACTTTCCATGGGAAGCGGGAACGGTAACAAAATTTCATGCAGGAGGAGACACAGGCGCCATCTAGTAGCCCATATAACGCACGCAGAAAATTATATAACTGACTCTATAGAGACAATGTAGTGGTAGAGAATGGTAGTGATACCAAGCAGTAGAACGGAACCTGTTTGACGTTTGAAATCCAAACAAGGGTTGTTAGTCAATACATACCTACATTACCTACACAACAAAAGCCTGTCTGTATTGTTAACACACACGTCTATTATGTGAAACGTGTGAATAACAACATCCTATAATGAAAGTGGTAGAAATTGGGACTTTTAAATTTTAAAAAGTCAATAAATCGTAGCATATTAGGTAAGTACACTATAGTCTACATACATATAATTATATGCACATATAGTATTATATGGCCACAACTATGGTCCCAAGCATTTTTTTTTAAATAATATGAAAAAAAAATAATATAATAAATTCTTTCTCTCTCTTTTAGTCTTAGATAAATAAATCTATTCTAATATTATAAAGAGGAAACATTTGATTGTTTGCTTGTTTGTTTGTTTGCATCGAATAGGCTCCGGAACTACTGGACCGATTTGAAAAAAAATTTCACTGTTGGTAAGCTACACTGTTTGCGGTGAACATAGGCTATAATTTAATCCCGTATTCCCATGGGAACGGGAAACCACGTGGCGTCCGCAAGTCCTTAATAAATTATGTACCTAGTACTTATTGGTCAGAGTGTACTGTCTGGTACTATGCAGGACAGTATTTTAATCCCAACGAACTTGTACTCACAAAAAATACTTATTTCTGAAAGCCGGACGAATAATCAGTAACCTTTTTAGACCTCTGCACCGTATAATCAGTTCTCATTATAGTTTAATAAAATTAAAGGGCGATTCATAACCTCAATCCCTTCACTCGAATATACGTTAATTTTTCACGCACACTTTCAGCGGCTGACATTTTAAAACAACTTTCTCCTATTAATATATAAAGTAATATTTTTAATGGCCTATTGTTCTGACATGTCAATACTAATGGCCACATATGGAATGCGTACGCGTATTGAAGCTCGCAAAATATTTCTTTACGATGAAAATATTTCTTTAGTCGTTCATGAAAGTCTGACTTAAAAATGTTTGCTAATCTCTAGATTGGAGGTGTACCTAGATGTCTGCATGTCATTAGGTATGTGAGGATGTTTGTAACCACAGAAATCAGAAAAGAACTATTTCAGTCTCAACTTCTGAAAGGATCTGCCTGAACCAAAATTCAAGCAGGGATAGATGATAGTCTGAAAATAATACAAATAATTTTATTTTCAAAATAATTGGCCATGGGAACCGGGAGCCAAATTTTGGGAGCGTGGAACAGCCGGAAAATCTGATACCTACGTATACTTAGCTTAAAATAAGATTCATCCAATCAAGTCATAGAGTGAAATAACGAAACTATGTAAGTAGGTACTTCAAGATTACCTGCTTATATCGCGCGGTCTATATTACGGAAGCCCGAGAATACGTTCCCATGGGAAGCGGGAACGGGAACAAATTTTCAAGCGGGTGGAGCTGTGACCGCCATTTTAGAGTATTCAATAAGGCTTGAATGACTTGAACAGGTTTCATTCATGGTCATTGAGAAAAAAAAGTTTAAACTTTCTCGATGAATGTTAACCAATTATTCGTTGCCCGCGGTAAGCTTCAATCCAAAATTATAAAGTTCCGGAGGGTGAACAATCTTGCAATATGAAGAATGGCTTTAATTTAAAAGTAATATTTTTAGGAAAGTCATAATTATCATTACAAATTTATAGCATTCCACAGAAATGCAATAATTTTGTAGGCATAGTTCTTCATTGCCCGGGTTAGTTTGATTCAATGATATAAAGAAATTTGTAATCGATTAAGTTCGATCGATTGCAGTGTTCAAAGAACTAATGCGTATAACCGATTGTGCCCAAGAAATGAGCTGTGTAATTGTAATTGAAGGGTCGAGGTTCGATTCGGATAATTTAATTTTGATACTTGTTTATTTTCATTATGGCCCATTGAATTGATCCGAATTACATGCTAGGTAAATTACGCAAGTGGATTTTTTGAAGTTTATGATTCACAAACTTTTACTGACGTTTATCTTAGTCTGCATAGTAAATCACTGAAGTAAGTAGCTTTTTTATGGTTGAACCGTATGCTTGTCTGCCATCTCACCTTACTGGTATAAAAAGGCTAACGCAATAGGCATTACCTACTCATACTCACTAACATTTTGGTTTGAATGAGGATCCGTAAGATTTATAGAGCTCACTAGCAAACAGTGCCAAAATTAGATTTTCAGCAATAGGAACGGCCTGAGTTTATTGGTAAATATCTCCGTAAGTATTAGTCCAATTTAGATGATTCAAAAAGAATCATCATTCTTATGTCCTACAGAATAATGTGGATACTAATTTTATTGAATTTTCTATAGCTTTACTGATCCTCATTATGGAATCTCAAACCAAAATTTAGAGCCATGCCAACAAAACACACATTCTACCTGTAAATATACATTTTTTGCATCGGTTTATTACACTAAATAGAGCAAGCATTCTTTAAAAATTTCATTTTTTATTATGTGTACAGATTATCAACATTATGTATCAAATAACTGAACAAAAGTATGACTAAGTCAGTCTGAACAAACGGTACGGTTTACGGAGCGTTTACCCAAATGTTTTGTGGTTCATTGTCAAGGTCGCGGCCGGTGACGATCACTAGCTGCCCGTGAAACGGAACGCATTTGTACCGTAAAGTTAATTTGAGGGTTTGAATTTATAATAGATGCCTATTTAAAACACCAGCCTATTAATAGAAAGATGTACAAGCATAGTAACGTTGTTTTTATGTAAATTTATGCTATTTTTGTAGCCCAAGGTGTGTTTTATCCATATTTAATAGATGTTACATTGTTGTAGGTAAGTCATAAGATATACAACAAATAACAGAAACATGTTGAAAGTGCAGTATTAAAAAAATTACTTTGTGAGGCTAAGGTCTCCTAGGCTGCGTAGACGTCACGCCAAACGCCTCGTCAAGAATAATGTCATGCCGCGCCGATGTAAAAGCAAGAAACACACCACAACCGTACATTTCTATATAAGTAGGTACTAGCATAGCGTAAATGTATCCTCCTATGTATATAGTCCTTACAGAAGCAGGCCCTAGACGACAATGCGACGATATTACTCGAAACCTCCCCCCTCCCTAGGTGAGGCCGCAGAGGTAGCCGTGGGTCTGTTGGGAGTCCTGTGATATCCTTCCAAAGGCTTACCCGGGACTCCCAACCATAGACTGTTGGGCGTAACGTGAGGTCTTTTAGTCGGTAGGAGTCCGGCATAGCATCTATGAGGATTTTCCCTCCCGTTAAAAAAAAAGGAGTCAGGCAGAGCACTATGTAGGATTTACCTCACGTTAAAAAAAGGGCATTCAGTGCACCCCACACCCCACATTCGCAAACCAAATGTCACAAATTCGTCACGTGGTGGTCACCCATCCAAAGACCGGCCATAATTAAAGTTGCGGACTTGCCACGAGCGCTTCAACATATCGTTAAAAACTGCCATGAGAAGACATTTACCAATGCACAATGTGACGGTACGTGCAGAAAAGATACCTTTCAAAGTAAACATTTTAAAAGAGGCTATCAGAATCTATAGAACTAAGTTCTACGTTCAAAACTTCTGGAAAACTTTCCAGGTAACCCCTATTTTTTTAACGTGAGGAATATTCTACATGGATGCTATGCGGACCTCCTACCGACTAAAACCTAACGTTTCCTACCTGATGCCCCCAGGACTCCCAGGGCAACAGATCTTGGTTACGACTGCAACCTCCCCTGAAGGGGGTTAGGGTACTATCCCGCGACTTTGGGTTGTTTGGATGTTATCCCGATGTTATCGCGTGCGTAAACCCCCAAAGACACGCTGTCGTCTAGTGCCTGATTCTGTAAGGACGATGAGCAGCCCCCTCAGCGTCCTCAAGCCCCCGGTCATGGAGGCCGATAGTCTTGGGCGAAGACATGTCCGGAACTCGGGAGGTAACGTCAATTTACACGATTGACTGGATATAAATAAACTCAAAAAATCCAGAATCAAATCAAATCCTAGGAATATTGACGTAACGGAAACCCTACCTTGATTATTCTATCCTTGTTTATACACCCGGTTCTAGTTACATTTTATAAAAAGTATATAAATATATGTATGTATTTAGAAATCTATAACTATGTTTATCAGTTGACTAAGGGATTCGGGTGCTATAGCATAAACATAATATTAGCTTAACTTGGGCAAAATACGAGTATCGCTGTATGAGAATGTTGAAAATATTTATTTTTAAACATAATTACAAGTATTGTAAGTACCTATATCAATGCTCTAAATCTAAATATTATACTGTAACCACCTACCCTATTTAAGTAGAGAGCTTTTAAAAGATGTTTAAGGTGAGAATTTGGTTGAATCTGAGTAGTTTTCGGTGGCCAGTGGTTAAGGCGTCCACATGTATGCGAGAAGACGCAGGTTCGAATCCTGCTCGAAACCAATTCTTTTTTCATATTTAATATTTATGATAGAGCTTTTACAGCTGATATACCTACATAGTTTCTGTAAATTTTCGGCTGCGTGGAATTTTGTTCTCTTTTGCCATGAAAACTTACTCCTGGGATAAAAAGTGTCTATGTATAAATCCAGACTATAATCTATTCCTGTATCGAATTTCAGCCAGATCCGTTCAGCAGAGTGTGAAAGAGTAACACACATTAAGTAATCCAGACATCTGTGCACTCAGCCATAGTACATCCTTTCACGGGCTTACCCGAGGCTCTTGGCGTAGGTAGTGGTCGAGAATCGTGTGATTTTATTCCGTAAGAGCCAGGCATAGAAAAGATTTCCACAAGCAAAGAAAATAAATTGCACTTATAAACTTTCGGATTTATAATATTAAGTAAAACCTTAACGTATTATGTGCTTAATAGATCCATGTACACTTTTCTAGCCAAATTCGTCCAGCTGTTACAATAAAGAAAACTTAACAAAGTTTTTATCTGTGTAAATACTCACGGATGCTAACCAGTCTCATTTCGACTAAAACCACTTGGTGCCCTACAACGGCATAAGGCCGGGAGTCCCAGGTCACTGCTGGTGGCCAAACCCTCGGGAGGATGTCACAGGATCCCCGGCCGAGTTTAGCTACAACCGCGACCACACCTAGGGGTTCGGGTGTTATCTTGCTTCTGTAAGGACGATGAGCATGCTTCCTGCCGTTTTCAGGCCCCCGGTCATGGAGGCCGAAAGTCCTGGGCGAAGATAAGTCACTGCAAAGTGTCCTGTCCCGCTTTCTTCCTGTCGCCTCTTTTATGAGCTTGAGATGCTCGCTGAAAGACGCGGTGACATCCAACTTTCTCCTGCTGGAGATCATGACTCGCACCATTGGCTACAGCAGGAGAATTTCCATGTCCAGACTAGATTAAAGCCTGAAATAACATATAGGCTATCCACGGATCAGATTCCCATGGGACGCGAGAACGGGAAGAGCATTCCACGGGGAGCCTCGGGTATCATCTGGTTTCTACCCGTCTGCGCGAAATATGTTTTCTTTACTAATATTATAAAGAAGAAAGATTTGATTGCTTGCTTGCATCGAATAGGCTCTGAAAGAGCTGAACCGATCTGAAAAAATGCTTTCACTATTGAACACTATTCCCAGGTGACATAGGCTATATTTTACTCCATTATTCCCACGGGAACTGGAGCTACGCTTGTGACGTCCGCTTGTATCATATAAGAAGAATAACTTTACGACCGCATGTACGTTTATTGACAAAACCGCAAGGGCGGGCGGCGCCTGAGCACCTGACTGAGTGGGCCACATCGTTGATGCGCTCTGAATACCCTGTAGTTCCGTTCTAAAATCGTACTGGGTGTAGGTGCAGGTAAGCACACCAACAATAATACATTGTTACGTTATTGCATCACAGCTTACATTAATGTAGATCTTTGTAATTTATATGCTAGTCGTGCTCATCCAATAAGGTAAGAATATAGTTTATATTGAACGTGAATGTACATGATAGGTATATAGAGTTTATGGCTGAAATATATTTAGGATATCGCCCTTTATTACAGCATGTGATCATTTTGATATGCTCATGTCATGAACTTGATTAAATGTTCGTTCTAATATTAGCTGAGTTAATATCAGTATATTTTGAGTATTAAAGATACCTATCTAATTCATAAAAAATATAATTAGTATAGGTACACCGTAATAATTAGTTTCATAATAAAAAAAATAAACATACCGGTAGTTCCACAATCAACAACAACAAAACAGGCCAAAATGTCAAACAATGTTCCAAGCACAACACAGTTCGCACACAACAAAAAAATGTTCCACAGGTTACTTTTTAAAAAAAAGTGTATCGTCCACGTGCGCGGATACCGCGTGTTTTGAACGAACGCGGCTGCGCTCGCGTCTCTCAGAGTGACAAGTGAATACTACACAGGTGCAAAGCCAACCTCCCTCTAACAAGGTCGCGTCCCCCTCTCTTCACACCCATTTCACCCGGAGAAAGTCTACCTACATACATACCAAATTTTCGAACCGATTGAGCTGACTGAATTAACTTTGTACTGATGATGAATGAAATGTGTGTAAGGTCATCGTGTGGGATCGCTTTATCTCGGAGTACGAGTGTCTATCGGTGTATCTTGGGCTGCCAGTACCGGACATGTGTTGGATAGCAGCTTTATAAAAATATTCTAATAAAATAACCACCGTATCGAATTGGTGTTTAAAAACTCTCTCGAAATATTTGCGAATGGAATGCGATTTAGGTAAAGTGATGTTTAAGATGTAAAATAGTTGTAAGCAGTAAAAAAGTATGACGCTGTTCAAGTTTGTCTTGTATTTATTAAGTACTAAACTTTTTTCAAAGATCTTACAACAAATAGAAGTTTTAGTTTATTTATTGCAGAAAATAGCGAAATTGAAGTAAGGATCATTTTGATGGGAGGGTATATTATTATGAACATTTTTACAACCTATATCTAAGTATACTTATCTAAAACTAGGATACCATTTGAGTCTTTTGATATTACTTCGCACAACAAAGTTATTTTGGAGTAAGTATGTCCCTATTACATTTGGCTCTCGCAAACTTTGATTGAACAAACCACAGCATAAGGTCTAGCCAATAGGTAGGTTCTGCCAATCCAACCGCTGGGTACAAAAATGCCCAAAATAATGTTTAATGCTAATGCTGAAGACTTTTGGAGTAAAGTCGACTGAAGGACGTCAGGGATCAAAGAATTCACAGTAAGTAAGTAGAATAGTGGTCAAGAGATTGAAAAATAGTATAACATAGGTAATGTGTAAAAAGCGCTCATAACTTGTTTTGTGAGCAAGTATGAGTATATTGTACTAGTACCTGTAAAGTTAAATTACAGTGTTATAAAGATGACCGTTTCATTTTCCTTTCCTTTGATTTAGATAATTTTGGTAATGGGTTATTCTTTTGTGTGTTGATTCATTTCTTTCAGTGTTAGTTCACTGCAAACTTGGACTACCTATCTTATCATGTCTTAGCATCAATATCGACAACCTGACGATTTAGTATAACTCTTTAATGAGAAGGTACATAACCATTCCTTTCGAATTTTAATCCGAAAGCGAATAAGAGAAGAAAAAAGTGGCATACACTTAAATCCTCAGAGCCTAGTTCTGTCCCTGTTGAATTGTTCATTCACACCAAGAAATGATCGGGAGCATGCAAAAAAGCACTCAAAATATCTGCATACACGTATCGTAATGAACAGACCATCAATATGAGCTATATATAAATAGATATTAATTACTTAACCTAGAATCATAACAATAAGATCAATGATGTAACAAAAAAAACTCTTTGAAAGACAGATTGACCCCGATTTTTGACAAGCAAATATTATGAACCAAGTCATCGTGAGGTTGCTACGAAGACAAGCTAACAATAGGTAACATATTTTAATGACCTGTAATTACTATTGTAAAGTGCTGCTAAACAAAAAAATATTTTATCGGCGGCTCAAAGGGTTGTCAGAAACAGATGTCAGACAAATAAATTAAGATGTATTGATAAAGCTGATGTGCATTCATACTCTCGCGATGATATTTCTTTATCAGGTTTGTGATCGGATTTTTATTAAATGATTGATGATCAAATGAAAATAAATGCAATATTGTGCACTACACCATGTTATGTGGTTGGCCTTACTGTACCATGCTGGCCAGACGGTTTGGTACAGGGTATTGTTTCCATATTTTCTTCCTTGCTTCCCTATCTTTATAGCGACGATCTGAAATTTAGAACCACTGTCCACTGTGTAATTACCTACTTAAATAATCAAGACTGAACCGATTTTTTTTTTTTTTTGTTTAACGTGAGGGAATATCCTCATGGATGTTATGCCGGACTCCTACCGACTAAAAAACCTCACGTCACGCCCAACAGTTTATGGTTGGGAGCCCCGGGTAAACCCTCGGAAGGATGTCCCAGGACTCCCAACAGACCCACGGCCGCTACTGCGGCCTCGCCCAGGGGGTGGTTCGGGTGATATCCCGCGTCTTTGGGGGGTTTCGGGTGTGATCCCGCTTCTAAGGGGGGGCGTGCGTGAATTGTCTCACTCACGTCACGCTGCCGTCATGGGCCTGCTTCTGTAAGGACGGTGAGCCGCCCTGTCACCGTCCTCAGGCCCCCGGTCATGGTGGCCGATGGTCCTCGGCGAAGACACGTCGGCGGCGCCCAGGCCAGCGACTGCGGAACTCGGGTGGGAGAGTTCTCTCCCGTACCCGTCCCGCCGCCTCCTTCACGAGCATGACCTGCTCGCAGAAGGAGGCGGCGCAGTCCCACTTACTCCCGCTGGAGAGCATGGCTCGCACCATGGTCTCGAGCGAGAGAGTGTCCACGTCCAGACCCACTACGAGGACCTGGCGCTGTTGCGCCCACGCCGTGCACTCCACCAGTGTGTGGAGCGCCGTGTCATCGCTGCGGTCCTCGCAGTGCTGACACTCGGCCGTGGTTTCCCGGTGTTTCCGCCACAGATACCTACCGAAGCTACCGTGCCCGGCAAGCATCTGTGTCAACCGGTAGGAGAGAGCACCGTGTCTCCTCTCCAGCCACTCGTCCATGACCGGTGTGACGGCCGCGATTGTGGCGAATCCCCCCTTTGGTTGCTCAAGTCGCACCTTCCATGTCTCCACGGTTTCCTGGTGGAGTAGGGACCGCTGGGCCTCGATTTCTCGATAAGCGGGCCTTTGGCTCCGCTCCAGCGCCTCCTTGCGCCATCTGAACAGTGACGCAAGGGCTCTCGCTTCCAGGTCCCATGGAGGGGTCCCGGCTAGGAGACATGCCGCCTCACCGGAGATCGTGCGGTATCCTCTTATCACCCTGACGGCCATCACTCTCTGCGGGCTCAGCAGTCTAGCCACATTGATGGCCGTCAGGGTCTCCGCCCATACGGGAGCCCCGTATAGGGCCATGCTTCGCACGATCCCCAGGTACAGTCTCCTGTAGGGAGCGTTGGGTCCTCTGATGTTGGGCATCAGCCGCGCGAGTGCGGCCGATGCTCCCCTCAGTTTTGGGACCAAACTTCGGAAGTGATGTCCGAAGTTCCACCGGCTATCGAGTACGAGCCCCAGATACTTCATCGAGGGCTCGATGCCGATGCTGACGCCCCCTACCTGTAGGCTGGATCCCGCAGGTGGCCCCATCCGAGGTCCGTGGAAGCACAGAGCCTCGGATTTGTGAAGGGCGACCTCGAGACCCAGCCGCCGAATCCGACCTACGACCTGAGCAACCCCTGCCGTGGCCTTAAGTGCTGCGTCACGGTGCGTTGCTCCCCGCGCCGTAACGAGGGTGTCGTCGGCGTAACACGTTACGCCGACCCCTCTGAGCAACGGACCACGCAGCACCCAGTCGTAACCGATGTTCCACAGGAGCGGTCCTAACACCGATCCCTGTGGAACACCGCACGACACATCTCGCCGACCCGGCCCTAGCCAACTCGGGTAAGTTATGGCTCTCTCGGAGAGATAAGCCCCGACAGAGGTAGGGAGGCACTCCATGATAGATAAGCGCCTCCCTGACGCAGCTCCAGGGCAAGGTGTTGAATGCGTTGGCGATGTCGAGGGACACCGCCACCACCACCTCACCCTGTGAGACTGCTTCCTCCGTCAGGCCTCTAATGCGCATGATCGCGTCCACGGTGGAGCGTCCCTGACGGAAGCCAAACTGACTATCCGCCAGATCAGGCCCCACGCGTGTGAGGTGCCCGACGAGGCGTTGTGCAATAATGCGCTCAAAGAGCTTGCACACCTCGTCGAGCAACACGATCGGCCGGTACCCTGATGGGGAATTTGCCGGCCGCCCCGCCTTTCGTATCAAGACCAGTTTCCCTGTCTTCCATACCTTGGGAAACTGGTCTTTTTCGAGGCATGCGCTAAGAAGACCCATAAGTCGAGGCCCAAGCTCCTCGAGAGCCAGGACCCATGCACGGCCTGGAATGCCGTCGGGTCCAGGGGCGGTGTTTCTGCGGGATTTAAGCCGCAGGACAGCCGCCCCTAACTCACCCTCGGTGACTACGGGCACGTCGTTCTCGCTGCCTTCCGCGTTGGGCGCCTGAGACGGAGCCATGCGCGGAGGAACGTGTTCCTCCGCTCTCGACGGGAACAAGGAGTCCAGGACCCCCTCCAGCTGCTCCGGCTGGAGACTCTGGGTCAGTGGGGGCGCCTTAGGGCGTAATTTGCCTCTTACCAAGAGGTACGGGCGCCCCCACGGGTTCCGCTCCAGAGGCTCCATCAGCTCTTCGCGGCCCAATTTTTTGGACCGCTTGATGGCGGTCTGGAGGGCCCTCTTGGCCTCCTTGTACCCACCGTAGAGCTCCGTCTCTCGGGCTGCCGCATCGTCTGGGCGGCGACGCCTCCGGCGAAACCTGGTGTACCGGCGGCGCGCGGTAACGCAATCCGCGCGCAACTGCGCGATTTCCGGCGTCCACCAGTACACCTGTTTCCTCGCCGGTCTGGGCCTAGCCCTGGGCATCGCCGCATCGCAGATGTGCGACATGGCTCTCCCGAACCACTCCACCTCGGTATCAACATCGGCAGGCCTGTCCGCTGTCGGAATCCAGGACTGCACGATGGCCACCTCCAGGAGAGCCTGCCGATCAAGGCGATGGAGTGCCCAACGCGGTTCCGGGGGATTCGCAATTGCTGGCGGCAGGTTAGGTGGAGGGGAGACGTCAAACCGAATATATCGGTGATCTGATGACGTCTCCTCCTCCTCCACCACGCGCCATCCCTGGACACGGCGGGCGATCTCAGGGGTCGCAAACGAAATGTCTATGACCGAGCTGAGCCCCCGCCGCGTCCAGGTTGCAGGTTGCGACATTCCCACGGTTCAGGATGAAGACTGAACCGATTGAATTAAATTAGAAGATATGGCATGCGGATGACATTGTTCTTGAGAAAAAAAATAAGATTAAACGAAACATCTATAAGAGACATAAGTGATGCGTCTAAATTTACAGTTTTTCATGACCTGGAAGAACTTATAAGATAGGTTGTAGCATTTATTTTTTTATGTGTAGCAATCTGGTTTCGGGCTTGACAATATGTAAAGCCGCCCTTAATCAATTCATCGCTGGTTTTTTATCTGTGGTTTTCCTTTGACACAAGTGACAGGTTTTGTCTACGGCACCCGATGATCTTGCATTTAAAGGAACAGGTTTTGTTAAGATTTTTCGCGAAGACTGACTTTGACCGGAGACCTGCTTTGGGGTAGTTGAAGGTCCTTTGACTTTTTGCTCTGAGTCTGTGCCGCGAATCAGTTTTCGCTCAAGCGCGATTATTCGTTACTTCGCATATCCTCTAGCAGGCTGTGATTGGGTTGCTGCATTACTTCTTGCTGCATTTTACCCAGAAAACTGGTGAGTCACTTCTTCTTTTGCAAACCATGTCAATCTTCGTCTGTCACGTGGTCAGTAACTTATTTAGTTGTCTGTTTCGTGACAGGGTCGCTTATTAGGGGCTGGAGGCTGCCACTGTATAGTGAGAGAAGCCACACCCCAATCATACGTGGACTGCGCGATTAGGGTGCATGTGTGAGAAGCTCGCCGTCTACACCTGGCATTACCATCAGCCACTGCCACTTTTAGCTCACACCGCAGGCCAGTACTTGTCACCCACTTATATATGTGTAGTCTAGCCGCTTACTTCTTCACCTATAGTACCTGCTCACGCGGTAATACTTTAGTGCTGTACCCTAGTACCTAAACCTGTTCTATTTCTTTGTACAACTGTTCTTATGTATGTCTGTGCTTTCTATATGTATATAATCTCATTGTCTCTGTAGTGTACTGTGTAAATATATGTGTGTACACCCTATTGGCTGTTTTCGTCAGAGCCCTAGCCTACCCTTGCACGCACACTGGAATCTCTGTAGTAAGGCGCCCTGGGAAAGAGTTCTCTGCATAGCTACCTCGCGCTAGTTGGTGAGTAGGGGAAGCTGTTCACCATTCGTACAATTTTTAGTTTTTATTTTTTTTCTCCACGACTATTAGTCAAAATTACCTCGTTTATATCCCTAAACTTAGAAAATATATTGTGGTTAATGACTAAAATTTTTTGAAACTACTATGTCAAACGGTTAAAGGACTATAGCAATTTTTCGACGATAAGATATTTGTACGAACGCTCCCCATGGGTGGGGTACTTCCGTACAGTAGGTGGGGTACTTTCATACGCGTGGAGTAGATTCATACATGGTAATTGAAAAGCCTATTAACATCCCAAAAATGTATTAAATTGATAAGAAAATTTGTTTATCACAGAACTACCTTAATCATATTTAACTTTACTCCCAATCAATATTTGTTCTTGGGAAAAATAACACAAAAAAATCGGTTTAAACTGTAAGTTAGTAATTAGACATTTTGGTTGTCACTTTCGACCGTAATGCTAATTAAATTATTTTAATTAATTAAAAAGATTATAAATTCTACTCGTTCTAGATGTGCCGAGCGGTTAGGGAGGACCTGGGGACATAGTCTAATAAACAAAATGTGTACGCTTTCTATATCAGAAAAAGGAATTATCATGATGATCCCAGTTTCTTCCGAAGATAAAACACTTTCGGTCCTGTTCGCCAAATTTCATAACTGAGTATACTTTTTCGACAATTAAATAACAGCGGCCTGTTTCAAATTTTATCAAAACATGACTATTATCTTTAATTTCCTGATATTACATTAAAATTAGTGGTGCATTAAACAGTATTTTAATTTTAATTTTCTTTTGTTATTGGTTAGTAATTAAGTTCCTATATCTACTATTCATTTTTTTATATATTTTATCAATTAAAAGATTAGACTTTTGTTTCATAATTCATTTTTCTGCTGGCTCTCTGCATATACGGAATTCATTTGATTTTTCTTCTCTGTTGAGTTTTTCTGTTTTCAAGGTAGGTATTTGGAATCTACCTATATAAATTTAAATCATTTATTCATTCTTCATCCATTTTTAAGCCGTAGCTAAAGATGGATGAAGAAAGAATAAATGTTACGAACGAATAAAAGATTAGGCGTGCCTAATCTTTTCTTATTATCTGTACCACGAACCTGCGATTTGATATCAACTATAATATTTACTTAATAAAAAGTATATTGCCGATCGTTTGACATAAAAATGCTGAATTATTATTGAAAAAAATTAAAAAAAAAATAACAGAAGGTATCTATTAAATTTATTGAAAATAAAATTTATGTGAGTATTTGTGGTAATTATGATCTAAAGGGGAGCATTCGAACGCGTACGAATGCGCCCCTGTAGAAATGTCCGAATGTGCCCCAGGCATTGACCAAATTTAAATTACAGTGGTAAACAAAATCAACGTTAGTAAAAGAAATAAAACGATGAAAACTCAAAATTAAACAATGTGAACATGAATGACTCCTGACTATTTTCATAAAAACATAATAAATTAACTTGCCAGTACGATTTAAACTTCAGTAAAAAATTTTGCTTACCTATTGCGAAAACACGTTACGTCTTATAACCTCACACAGAGTGGCGCGATTGGCACGATACTTCGCTAGCAACATGGCAGCCGGTATATCTATGTACACAGGCAAAGGCGTGTTTGTGTGTCGGTTAGTATTTTTGTTATACTCAATGTATGAATGTGCCCCACGTACGAATGGTGAACAGTTTCCCCTAACACTGAACATCACTGTGTTATAAATTGGCGCCCAACGTAGGGCAAATCTCTGGGTCTACTCTGCGGTAGCCTCAGTCTAGTGTGTGTGCATAGGTGGTTACCTCTGGCGAAACCATCCTGGTGTCTCGTCCGAGACGCTTCAGGACGTTAATTGGTGGTGCTAACAGCTAAGCACAAAACTATCTCTTCGTATTCTTTCAGCTACCTACACCTTTGGCTGGAAGGGACACTAAATTCTAAATTCTATAAGTTTATAAATAGCTGTGATTTTGGAAAAACCTTTTGATTTTATTTGACATACCCACTTCTTTTTCTTATTGTGTTTTTTCTTTTATGTTCTCTTTTATTCTTGAGGTTGTGCACACATGTATTTATTATTATTAATATATATTGTACTGTTAATATGATTATTATTAATATACATGTATTATTCTATAGCTTTACCTTGTAGGGTAAACTTGGTAAATTTCTCTGTGTAACTTGAAACTTTTTTATAACCTACCTGAACTTTGCTCTCAGTAACTATTAAAACTTTAAACTCTTTTAGTCAGCTTGTAATTTTGTTAAAATTCTAAATATTAATTTAAAACCTTAGTTATCATACACTTAGTGAGACTTAATTTATATTCTTTGCTTGGTAATTGAACCCCATCTGTGTCACTTACATTATTATAACTTTTGTAATTAAACTTTTACATAATGGCACAGATGCAAAAATATATTAATTATTTAAGAAAGGATGAACTTGCTAACGAGCTGTCCCACATGGGAATTTCAGTGGAACCGGATGCGACAGTGACTGGTCTTCGGGGTGAGCTGAGAACGGCACACCGACTTGTCCGTCGGGGAAGCATCAAAGCGAGTGCTCCGGTACCCGCTGATGCATCGGCTGAGCTCTCGACCTGCCTTCCGAAGGTCTCCGAGTTGGAGGAGGCTCTTCAGTCAGGTGAGTTTTTGTCAAATAAGAATAGTCACTTAAGGATAACTGTCAGAGCAAACTATCTGCTAACTAGGTTGGCGCGTTGTGGTTTGGATTGCCCTGACCTGGTGGAAATTCGTGGTAGACTAGTGAAGATCATTGCTAGGGCTGAACCCGGTAGTAATTCTGAATCCGAGGGTTCGGATGATGATGGTGATGATCCTTCGTGTCATGACCAGGTGGAGTATACTTCACCAGTAGTGAGAGAGGACCGCTCGGTGCGAGCTAGTTCAAGTAGGAATAGTTCTACATGTAACATAGTGTATAAAGAACGTCCCCTTAACTTATGTTCATTTAATTTAAAATATGATGGTTCTACTTGTGTACGTGTGTTTTTAGAGAGATTAGAGGAACTTAGATGTGCTCGGGAGGTTACTAAGCCTAGACTCCTCTTGGCTTTCTCCGACCTGTTGGATGGACCGGCTTTGTCTTGGTTCCGTACAAACAAAGCTAACTTCATCTCATATGAGGATCTTATTAGTGAGCTTAGAGATACCTTCGATATTCCTGATTATGATTACCGCCTCAGGAACGAGATAAGACAGCGTACACAAGCCCGCTCTGAGTCCTTGGTTACATATATGTACAATGCAAGCCATGTTCTCAAGGTTGTCATGTAAGATGCCCAGTGAAGAGCAGTTGGACTTTCTCATGCACAATATTCGACCTGACTACATGAAAGAACTGGCCTTGCATGAAGTTAACTCTATAGATTATTTGAGACGTTTGGGTAAGCGCTTGGAGCTTGCGCGTACTAGGGCGGACGCTTTCCGTGAGCCTGCTTTTGACAGGTTTGAGATTTCGTCGAACTTACACCAGCATAAGAACAAAGGTGTACAGAAGCCCACCAAGCAGGTGTCTGCAGTGGAGACGCCGACTACCTCCCACGAACGCTAATGCTTTCGTTGTGGCGGGGGCGGACACGCTGCATACAGCTGCACACAGTCAAGGGAGCTGGTGTGTTTCCGGTGTGGTCTCAAAGGAGCCAAGACCCCCAGACTGCTCACAATGTGCTGGCAAGCCAAAAAACGCGTAGGCCAGGGCCTTGATAGGAACTCTATGCATTACTCTGTATCTGAGTCTATTTCTGATAAGGTCCTGTTTCCTAAACGGGATAGTGACATTAGACCGTATTTAGTTGTTAAGGTTTTAAATTTAAATGTCTTAGGCCTTCTAGATTCCGGTGCCTCCTGCTCTATACTAGGTAAGGGAGCGCACCGCATCTTCTTGGAACTGGGTTTTGATCTTGTGAGTATCAATCTTACTTTTCGTATTACAACTGCAGACAGCTCTCACTTGCAATGTCTAAATAAATAAATAAATAAATAAAGCCCTCCATGATATTTGGTGTGGATTTCTGGCAACAATTTAAGTTAAGTGATAAATTAATTTTACAAAATATTAGCCTTGATAGTTTTAGTGATAATAATCCTATAGAGTCTGTGTCCCTTAACGGTGGCCTCGAGGATTAGGACAACCTGACAACTAAACAAAGGTGTGTAATCAACGAGGTCATTGTAAAATTCGACTCATTGAACACTGATAAGGTGGGTTTAGGTCGGACCTCACTTGTGCACCATGTCATTGACACTGGTGACAGCAAGCCGATCAAGCAGCGTTATTATCCGCTCTCTCCCCTTAAACAGAAGGCCCTGGAAGCCGAGCTGGACCGAATGCTGGAGATGGGAGTAGTGTCCCCGTCTCAGTCCGCGTGGAACTCTCCAGTGGTCATGGTGGAGAAGGCGAACGGCGACCTCAGATTGTGCTTGGACTCTCGCAAGCTGAACTCTGTGTCTAAGAGTGACGCCTACCCCTTACCCTATATCAATCAAATCTTGGACCATCTTAATAATGCTAAGTATTTAACCTCTGTAGATCTGAGTGCGGCCTACCGGCAGATTCCGTTCGACTCACTCCAGTCTGCTGAGAAGACTGCTTTTACGGTTCCCCGAAGAGGATTGTTCCACTACAATTCCATGTGCTTCGGTCTTGTCGGGGCCAGTGCCACGATGCAACGCCTCATGGACCGTCTGTTTGGTCCCGAGTTCGACAAAAAGGTTTTTGCGTTTCAGGATGACATAGTC
Organism: Miltochrista miniata; assembly: GCA_933228765.1. Lineage (NCBI taxonomy): Eukaryota > Metazoa > Arthropoda > Insecta > Lepidoptera > Erebidae > Miltochrista > Miltochrista miniata. Next base: position 29,109,688 of record OW121756.1, read on the forward strand.
TGTGTGTCCAGCACCTTTGAGGAGCATGTAGAGCTCTTACATAAAGTCTATCAGCAACTCAAGGATGCTGGCCTAACAATTAACATGAAAAAATCCCACTTTTGTCGGAGTGAACTCAAATACCTGGGGTATTATGTGGACAAACATGGCCTACAGACAGACCCGGCTAAAGTTGAGGTTATCCTCAACTATCCCACCCCTTCTAACCCTAAGGAGGTTAAGAGATTTCTGGGAATGGCCGGCTGGTATCGTCGCTTTGTTAACAACTTCTCTAAGATTAGTAAACCTCTGTGCAAACTCACTTCTACGAACCTTAAGTTCCCCTGAGGCTGAACAGTCCTTTAACCTGCTAAAGTCAGCCTTGGTTTCTGCCCCTATATTAAAAATGCCTAACTTTGAGATGCACTTCCGCATTCTTAGTGACGCGTCAGCTTACTCAGTTGCTGCTGTACTGACACAAACTCACGATGGTGTTGAACACCCTATCGCCTACTGTAGCCGTTCTCTCAACAAGAACGAGGTCAACTACAGCACAACTGAGCGAGAACTTCTAGCCGTGATCTTCGCATTGGAACAATTTCGACAGTACGTCGAAGGCCAAAAATGTACGGTCGTCACGGATCATTCATCTCTTCTGTGGTTCCATAAACTAAAAAATCCCACGGGTCGTCTAGCACGTTGAAGCATGAGGCTCAGTCAATTCGATTTTGATATAGAGCATCGAAAAAGTAAAGACCACGTTGTACCTGATGCTCTGTCACGCATCAAGATTGATTCCCTCGATGCAGTACCCACTAAAGACCCGTGGTATGACCACACCATGAATAGTGTTCGAAAGAACCCTAGAAAGTCACCAAATTATGACATTCGTGACAACCTTTTATATAGGTTAACTAAAAATAAATATTCTTTGACTTCAGACTTTGACTGGAAGCTGGTGGTACCTCAGGAGGATCGCTTACCCCTGCTCTCTAAGTACCACGATGACACACTTAGTGCCCATGGTGGCGTTTGGAAGACGCATAAAAGGTTAGCCCTGAATTATTACTGGCCCAAGATGTACGAGGACGTCAAAGAATATGTTGGGAATTGCGAAACATGCAAGCAGTACAAACCCGTAAATACGTCTCGTCCCGGCCTAATGGGTAGCCCGAAGCGGGTTTCGAAGCCATTCGAAGCTATCTCTGTCGATCTGCTTGGTCCCTTTCCCTCTTCTAGCAATAGAAACGTACACCTGATCGTGGTCTCCGACTACTTTAGCAAATACGTCATGTTGTGCCCTGTTCGGGTTGCCACAGGCGCTGTAGTCGCGAGATTCATAGAGAAGAGTGTGTTTCTCGTGCACGGAGTCTGCAAGACTATTTACATGGATAATGGCCCTCAGTTTGTGAGTAAGCCATTTAAAGATCTGTTAGCTAAATACAATGTACCTAATAAATATTATAAGTATTATAACCAAACTAATCAGGCGGAACGAGCTATTCGTCATGTTGTTCAAGCGATCTCATTCTATGTGAAGTCACAACACAAGTCATGGGATTCGTTCTTGGTTGAGATACAGTGCGCTTTAAACACTGCAGTTAACGAAGCAACTCGTTTCACCCCTTACTTTTTGGTACATGGTAGGGAGTTTATTGGAGATGGAGTGCTATACAGGCAGACAGATATTGCGTGCCACCCTGCTTCAGTCTCTGTAGACGATCCATCAGTCTTCGGTGTCAAGCTGAGAGAAATACAACGCATATACGACCAGGTGAGGAAACATTTGAATGTTGCCCACCAGCGTAATGAAAAGTATTACAACCTCAGAAAAAGGCATGTGGAGCTGAAAGTGGGACAGATAGTTTACAAACGCACGTTCTACCTGTCAAACAAGGCCAAGAACTTTACTTCTAAGCCAGCCCCTAAGTTCCTTAAATGTGTGGTGACTGCTAAACGATCCCCTTTTAGTATATAGGCTGTCAGATCTGGACGTTAGAGATCTTGGGGAGTACCATATCAAGGACATCCTGAAGTATCAGGAGGAGCCGTCTCCAATACCTAACGTAACTACATAGCACTGTTTCTCTAGTTTATTAAACCAGTGCTATGTGATCATTATGTAAGACTATTTTAATCTTTTGTTTGTATTTCTATGTGTGTACGTGACTTCAAATTGTCACTTTGTAGTTTCTTCTATGCACCGCACCGAGCGTTTTTCTCTCATTCGCTCCTCAGTACTCTACAATATCCTGAGAGCTTGGGTAGTGTTAGGGTATCAGCAGCGAGTAAAGGGAGCATTCGTTTTCTATGAAGGGCATTAGACTCTAGTTACTTAGCCTGTCCGGTACACGAGTCAGTGTCTAGTTAGGTGTATAGGAGGATCTTTCTTTGTTATTGTAATGGTAGCAGTCAGCTTGGGGTTGAAGTACCTAGCTGGTTGTCTTTGTTTATTAGTCAGTACTTTTCTGTTTTCTTTATTGTGTATTTCCAGCGTGTCATATCCGCAGGAAATATCTATTAAGGGGGGGGTGGTTGTAGCATTTATTTTTTATGTGTAGCAATCTGGTCTCGGGCTTGACAATATGTAAAGCCGCCCTTAATCAATTCATCGCTGGTTTTTTATCTGTGGTTTTCCTTTGACACAAGTGACAGGTTTTGTCTACGGTACCCGATGATCTTGCATTTAAAGGAACAGGTTTTGTTAAGATTTTTCGCGAAGACTGACTTTGACCGGAGACCTGCTTTGGGGTAGTTGAAGGTCCTTTGGCTTTTTGCTCTGAGTCTGTGCCGCGAATCAGTTTTCGCTCAAGCGCGATTATTCGTTACTTCGCATATCCTCTAGCAGGCTGTGATTGGGTTGCTGCATTACTTCTTGCTACATTTTACCCAGAAAACTGGTGAGTCACTTCTTCTTTTGCAAACCATGTCAATCTTCGTCTGTCACGTGGTCAGTAACTTATTTAGTTGTCTGTTTCGTGACAGGGTCGCTTATTAGGGGCTGGAGGCTGCCACTGTATATTGAGAGAAGCCACACCCCAATCATACGTGGACTGCGCGAGCAGGGTGCATGTGTGAGAAGCTCGCCGTCTACACCTGGCATTACCATCAGCCACTGCCACTTTTAGCTCACACCGCAGGCCAGTACTTGTCACCCACTTATATATGTGTAGTCTAGCCGCTTACTTCTTCACCTATAGTACCTGCTCACGCGGTAATACTTTAGTGCTGTACCCTAGTACCTAAACCTGTTCTATTTCTTTGTACAACTGTTCTTATGTATGTCTGTGCTTTCTATATGTATATAATCTCATTGTCTCTGTAGTGTACTGTGTAAATATATGTGTGTACACCCTATTGGCTGTTTTCGTTCGTTTCCTTGCACGCACACTGGAATCTCTGTAGTAAGGCGCCCTGGGAAAGAGTTCTCTGCATAGCTACCTCGCGCTAGTTGGTGAGTAACACTGAACATCACTGTGTTATAATGTTTATACTATTATATTAATTTCTGCCTAATAATCCATTATTATTTCCTTTTTGTAACTGTCTCAATGGTTAAATAATAAAAAGAAAAGGGAACAGGTTAAAGGACAACGAACACAGCATCGCTGCCGTGTGTACCACTCTCTCGAGATCTGTAGATGTACTACAAAATTGAAATCAAGTCACGATAATGTAAAAAACAAATTAATAAGTTTTACATATCCACATGCAAATGGTCATATTGATCATGCTTTTAACCCAAAAGGAATAGGCAAACTAAAAGTGCGTGTAGCACATTTTACCATTTGTGTTTTATACAAAACATGCGTAAACGTAGTACTTAAATAAAATATTAAACACTGGCATATAATTTGAATTCCGGTATTTTAAATCGATTATTCCCAGTTGTTCCGTTCAAGTAGTTCCGTTGCGGAACTAGTGAGACTTTTTTTCCCAGTTGTCCCGCGGAACAAAGCATCAATAATTCAGTTCCCATTAGTTCCGCGGAACAAAGAAGAAATGAAATACTAATAAATTCATTCCCAGTAGTTCCGCGGAACAAAGCATAAATTAAAAACTAATAAATTAAGTCCCAGTAGTTCCGCGGAACAAAGCATAAATTAAAAACTAATAAATCAAGTCCCAGTAGTCCCGCGGGAGAAAGCATCTCTTACATACGAATATTTTATGTTCCCATTAGTTCCCTACGGTGTCTTACGGAAATTTTCTCATACAATTAAAAAAAATGAAGACCGACAAAACAAATGAAGATCGGTATAACAAATGAAGACTGACAAAACAAATGAAGATCGACAAAACAAATGAAGATTGACGAAACAAACGAAGATCGACGAAACCAATGAAGATCAATGAAACAAATGAAGATCGACAAAACAAATGAAGATTGACGAAACAAACGAAGATCGACGAAACCAATGAAGATCAATGAAACAAATGAAGATCAGCAAAACAAATGACGGTTGGAAAAACAAATGACGATCGAAAAAACATATGCAGATCAATAAAACAAAAGACTATAAGCAAGTTGATAAGGTCAAAAGTTTCTTGCAGCCATATTTTGTAAGCTAAATGCGATTACCATTAAAAAAATAGGTGCAAGCAATTCTCGACCTGATATGCATAATATTGCATGATATGATGAATATGCATAATATTTATTTATTTTTTACATATTCGTGATCTGTGATGTCTATAAACGCCTAAAAGCACATTTGTAGGGAAGTGTCATTAAGGTCGAGAATTGCTCGCAGCTATTTTTTTGAATGGTTATCGCATCTAGATTACAAAAAAAAGGGTCCATGCCAATTTCGACCTAATGAGCATGCATAATATAAATTTATTTTTTATATATTCGTGATCTGTGATGTCTATAAACACCTAAAAGCATATTTTTTAAATAAGTGCCATTAGGGTCGAGAATTGCTTGCACCAATTTTTTAAATGCTAATCGCATTTTGATAACAAAACAGGACTGCAAGTAACTTTTTACCTTATCAACTTGCTTATAGTCTTTTGTTTTATTGATCTGCATATTGTTTTTTCGATAGATATTTGTTTTTCAAACTGTCATTTGTTTTGCTGATCTTCATTTGTTTCGGCGATCTTCATTTGCTGTTGTCGATCTTCATTTGTTTTTGTAGATCTTTATTTGTTTTGCAAATTATTTAACTACTTTATACTTTTAAACTAGATGTTCTTCGTATAATGGATCTTTTTCCACTCGCATGTTCTAAAAGATGCACATTCATAAAAAATAAAAATACTTTAAGGCTTTAAGGTATTAAATGGGACATAATATAATGTCCATAAAAGATCCATGACAGTTCTGCTACGGAACTATTGGGAATAGAAAAGTCTCACTAGTTCCGCTACGGAACTACTGAGAATAGAAAAGTCTCACTAGTTCCGCCACGGAACTACTGAGAATAGAAAAGTCTCATTAGTTCCGCCACGGAACTACTGAGAATAAAAATGTCCCAGTAGTTCCGCACCACGGAACTACTGGGACATTTTTATTCTCAGTAGTAAAAAAAAGTCTCACTAGTTCCGCTACGGAACTATTGGGACAAAAAGTCTCACTAGTTCCGTCGCGGAACAACTGCCGCGGAACTACTGGGAATGAAGGTTTTTAAATGCATTCTACACATAACACTAAACATGAGACAGTTAAATCTTTTCACAAATTAATACTGGTCTTGATGAATCTATCGAGGCCAAACTTGACAGGTTGGCATTATCGTGAAAAGGAAATTGGTTCATCTTCAGAGTCTCATTGCCTCTGTACGCAAACTAATTATGAAGACCAATCTAACATGAGTAAATTTGCATACCTATTGCGTTATGGTATTGACGACTCATCGTCAGCCATGTATGTATAGTAAATCAACTTTTGAAACAATATTTGCAATATCATCAGGTTAGATTTTTGCATGCCATTTCTATGGCATTATAGTTTCATCCAAAATCTAAACTTTTTTTGTAATGAGAGCATTTTTAATTTGCAGCTATGATTTGGCTTTCTCTCTTCGGTATTTCTGGAAGTAACTCGCGTCCGGTTCTTGTGTGAGTCAACAGGTGTGGTGCTGAGGCTGGCTTGGGTATCGAAAAGTTGTTGGTCACCTTATACTACCTTGGAGGACCCCTTTCCTTTCTGTTCGTGACTCACATTATAAGTATATCATATCATTAACTAACAATACCTAATAGAAATGTTTTAAAAAAAATCATGTTAATGTTAACATCTAGCTATGGATATTGGAGCTTATTAAGAACTTCACCATCGTAGCAGCTATTGAACGATGAAATATAAACAGACAAAAGCTTCTGATATAAGTAAAACTAACACTTTGTCAATAATACCTTGCGGCATACCTACAAAAGAAATTGAAGAAAGATAAAAAACAGCTCCTTTTTATTACCATGGTCATGATGATTTGAATTTTGCATCAAGTATGTGATCGAAGAGTAATGTAACCTGGACTAGTCACGAAGTGCTTCAAGCACTATTTATTAGTACTCGAGCTTTTGTAAAAGCATGGAGGAGAATCAATTGACTTACCGTGACTAAATTTCAAGGTAAGGCAGTTTACAATACAATACAATACAATACAATATGCTTTATTGTACACGATAAACATACATAATAACATTACAATAATTTTCTTATGCTATCTTACGATTATTACATATTTATATTTAGGGTACAATCGGCGGCCTTATCGCGAGTGGCGATTTCTTCCAGGCAACCTATAATGGACTTAGTGCGTAGAAATAATTGTGTTTATGGGGTATTTCTTTGCTGTATTGTAACTTTTAAACATGAATTAATGTACTTACTTAAACTAAACATTATATTTATAATTAACAACAAGTAGATATGCATATAAGTAACCTATATTTACAAAACATACACATACCTATATACCTACATATTATACTATTAGATATACTTATATTACTTACATAATTATAAATACATATACTTATATATTTCTTCAATACAATAAATAGTATTATTATAATAATATCAAACAGGGACAGAATGAAAGTGTGTGAAACATCAAGAGATTTATAGAGGTAACGATAGATAATAATTAAAGACCATCCTTTTGAAATTATCAATTGTCTGTGCACGTCGTCGCACAGACACAGGCAAGGCATTCCACTAGCGAGTAGCTCTAACTGTAAACGATTTATCGTAAAATCTTGTGGAATATTCCGGTATTTTTAAGGCGCAAGTTTTTCGATGACCTCAGAGACCTCAAATGAGTATCACATAAGAACTCAAAACGTTCTTTAAGATAAGTGGAAGTACGGATATTAAATAGGATATTGTATAGGAGAAATAAAATGTGTGCATTACGGCGAAGTCTTATAGGAAGCCACTTGAGTCTCGTTCGAAATTCAGAGATATGATCGTATTTGCGCAAACCAAATATGAATCTGATGCAAAAATTTTGAAGAGAGTTTACCTATGTTAACTAACTGTATCCCACAAGCTCGTGACATATTTTGAAATCCCATCGTACCTCATACTTCTAACCCATAGCCTTTAATTAGTTTTCAAAAATGTATAAAAGTAACCCTGATTTCTTCATATCTACTGCTCCACTACCTTGGGTCGGGTAGTAGCATGATGAAGTACCTAAACCCTCCTCAATAAATGAGCAATCTAAAATGATTTTTTTTTCAGAACTCGTCTTTAGTTCGTTCCTTCCCCTTTCCCAACTCGCTCTTGACTCTTTATAACATACTAGCGGTACCCTGCCACGCTTCGCTGTGACTTTTTATGGTGGTTTTATGTACCTATGAGAAATGAGTAACAAACTAAATGATGGGTACATTTAAAAAAAATAATGTGTGCGTGTACACACGTAAGAAGTGAAACTTCTTCATGGCCTTATTTTTCGAAAGAAATATCATGAAATATATATAGGAGTTAGTAGTCCAAAAGTCCAAAAGTTCAAAAGTTCAAAAGTCCAAAGTCAAAAAGTCAAAAAGTCCAAAAGTCCAAAAGTCCAAAGTCCAATAGTCCAATAGTCCAATAGTCCAAAAGTCCAAAAGTCCAAAGTCCAAAAGTCCAAAACTACAAAGTCTAAAATTCTAAAAGTCCAAAACTCCAAAACTCCCAAAACTCCAAACTCCATAACTGCAAAACTCTAAAGTCAAAAACTCCAAAATTCCAAAAGTCCATAAGGCCAAAACTACATAAGTATAAAACCAAAGTCCAAAAGTTCAAAGCTCCAAGAGTCCAAAGTCCAAAACTCCAAAACTCTACAACCCCAAAACTCCAACTCCAAAAGTCCAAAAGGTCAAAACCCCAAAACTCCAAAAGTCCAAAAGTTCAAAAGTTCAAAAGTACAAAAGTCCAATAGTCCAATAGTCCAAAGTCCAAAAGTCCAAAACTCCATAACTCCAAAACTCCAAAATTCCAAAAGTCTAAAGTCCAAAACTCCAAAATTCCAAATGTCCAAAAAGTTCAAAAATAACATGCTAAACATATCTGACCTCTTTATTAGGTAAGTACTCTCTTTAATTATTCTGAATGCAAGGAGGCCGCAATCAAACTTCTCTTAAAAAACCTTCAATCTGGTAGGTACCTTCTAAAATAGGTTGTTTATAATATTTTGTTCTGAAGCTGACAGAATATAATTTAAAAAAAAAGACCGGCGCCATCTATTGGTAAAATCACTTCTTAAAGCTATTTTATTCATATTGCTGTTAAGATAAAAGTGTATAAAGTAGCCTAAAACCATCTCTGAATCCTATTGTATATCGTGTCCAATTTTGAGCTCAGTCGATTCAGTAAATTTTGAGTTTTTAATAGATACTTAAACACACACAACATTTTTATATATATAGAAGATATACATACCATATAGTGAGCCTTATCCCCGAATGGACAGGCAGAGGTATAGTAGGTATAAATGCAACAGGCATTTTCACCTATTAGTTTTTTGTCTCACAAGGTGAACCTATTGTTGTATTCAAAATTAACTCTTGAAAATTTTCAAGTCGCCTAAAGCCTTTATCTTAACGACTGTCATGGTACTGACCAGCAGCATTCCAAAGCACGGAAACGTTCGCAAATTAATATCATCAAGTGGTCATGTCACGGTCACGTCGAAGGACGAGCCATAGCGAAAGTTGCTGACTATAGTGATCGTTTACAGAATTCTGAGTCACAGGGGCTATGAACGCTTTTTTCACAATGTATGTGTATGCAATATCTCGTAAACATGTCGCATCAGCCCACCCTCAGGGGACGTAATGTATGAATGATTTATGTTCAATGATTTATATGATATACACTCGAACAATACTACGCGAAAGTATTAACTGTTGAACAAATGGAAACGCTAGAAAGTTAGCAGGATGATTTACTTAATGCTAGTGACGAAGACGATCTATGTAGGCTAGGGCAGACCGGACCACCCATTGAATAAAATATGCTTTGTCGTGTAATTGAACATGAAAACAAGTTATCTACTACAAGTGTTATTATTTTTTCTAATCGTATGGAATGGCTGTCGATCCGTATAATTCATTCGTTCAGTAGAAGCGTGGTAATCATCTCGTTTAATCTCATTATTATATGTTACATTGTTATGACAAGTTTGTGTGTATACTGCTGAAATGTATCAGTAGGTATCGTAACACTTTAATATTTTAATGTATTTCTGTTTTTGTTTGTGAATGACCTCCATAAAAATATTTTTCTTTTCATAAAATCTAAACGTATTTCTTCAATTAGTAAATAGGACCCTTGCAAAATGACGAAAAATTACCATTGATATGCCGTGGTTAGAGATCTACCAGACAAACCTTTCTCTTAAAAATGGAGTAGGTATAATACAAAAAAAAATTAACCACTAGCATCATGAAAAAAATGAACTAATAAAGCTTCAAATAAAGTTATTAAGTAAAAGACATTTAGATACTTTAAATAATTTACATATTTTGAATATGAAAATTTTCAAAGTTACTCTACTGAGGCCGGAGAAAATTTTAAATACTGTTTAGAATAGGCTTAACAGGTAAGGGAATGAAGAAATATTAGCTACCTAGTGTTGCAAAACCTTTTGGTATTTTTTGTAATTAAACCCGTAGTAGCTAAATAAAATAAATATTTTGAGCTTCCGACTAGTATTTAAACCGCCTAACCCTGTAATGATCTGTCAGCGTTAAAACCGCATCCGTTGTCGGTTTAAAGGTAAAGTTCGTTCAGCCCCTAAAATATTAGTTTCCAACCAGTCGTTTTAATATAGAAATTAAGTCCAAGAAAATAATTTCCTACAAAAGTTTGTTAATCAATATTTTCCCAAACATCAAACATTTTCCTTATATTTTATGATTTCCCTTTGGACCTTCGCAAGGAAGCCCGGATTTATATTAAAAGAACTGTGCAAATCAATGAGCTGTGTTATCAGACACGTACATCGAAACGTGGCTTGGGGAGTTACATGCAATGTGATATATATTTGTCTACGTTGAGATAAATCAGGACGTGGAATGTATTGAATATACATCATTTTCTATCCAGAACACGTATGCTCACAATCTATATTAGTAAATTAAAATATAAGGCAATATACCAAGGATAATTTTTGTTTATCATAGCAGAATTTTCTTAGGGGTTTCAGTGAATGTGACCATGCTTGTTCATTGAAAACTACTTAGTCTCACTGATGAATATTATTTATCATTTTGTTTATTTTTTAAATTAGTTAATTAGGTACTTGTTTGAATATATGAAGCTATATTCTAAATATATTTGATTTTATAGGAAAACGAAATCTCTTCACTCTGACCAACCATATCCTGTGATTCTTAACAGTCTTTTCCATGCAAAGGTTGCCTGTAAGAGATTTCTTTTTAGCGATAAGGCCTCCCTCTGTACATTTATAAAATTATAATATCTTCTGTATGTTTTTATATTGTTATACAATAAGGTTAATTCTATTCTATAAAAAGGAAAATATTATTGACTTGCTTCTGCTGTACATGTACATATTGTACATATAATTGTATCTTCGTACCATTTTCTGCTATGGTTTTGTCAAAAAAGTATCATCTCTAATATTCTTTATTTGATCATGATAATAATCGGTCTGTTGGGATTGGGAATCCTGAAAAATCTTTGCGAGAAAAAGTACTTTGTAAATAGCATAATATTTAGAGATCTCTGAGAGACTTAAAGAAAATTAAATTAATTTATTCATACTAACCATTTCAATGGTCATAATAATAAATCATAGAGAAACAAAATCGCAGCTACGTGGCTATGTCTGAGTTCTGAAGAGCGTCGTTGAGTAGATCACAATGGTACTTAATGAACATCATCATACCTATTTAGTACGTACAATCCAACACTAAATACTTTTTAAACGAAAGCAAAGCTCTTGATTATAAACGTATTTGTTTAAACAAATATTTACCCACGTCTCCCTCTCAGGATATATTTTCACCGGATACAACACGATGTGTATACAAAAAGTTTCTTTTCCTTAACTTGAACCGTCAAAAGTAAACTTAGACCGTCTTCGTCTACTGTAGCTTGGAACCTGCGATAAGTCACCTCAAAATGCTTATTAAAATACACAATAGAGATGTCTGTATGCTGTATGAGGGAAAGTTGGTGTGTTTACTTACAATAAACCATAAAACCTGTCAGTAATTGAATAGAAATTAAATGTCTCCTTCAGACTAAGAGATGTAGTTAAACCGTAATTAATAATGTAAGTGAATTTACTTTTATAGATCGATAAAATAAGAAATCGAATTAAAATTTGAAATGCGATTACTCGACAGAATCATAATAAGCCACGGCTTATTGTAATTCTATCGATACTGTCATATTAATTCAGTGTTCTAAATGACGTAAAGTGTTTATCCCTGAAGAGATAGACATATTACATCATTTGCATTTTTACCCCACGTAATAGACGGTGAGCCAATTGTCGTAATGCGGACAAAAGCATATTTCAGCAGCCCGCTTTGCTGAAATTTCAAGTAAGAAAGGGCATCCATGTTGAGGCCTTATGATACTTCATATTTTACAACTACTGCCATGTTGCTTGATAGTAAGTACTTAAAAGGTTGATCCATTTTCTTTTAGCCTGGTGCTGATATTATTTATTTTGACATCACTGAAAATTTAATATCAATAGTACCAGATAGTTTCCGTTAGATATAAGGTTAAAGTCCGGTAAAATCTGGAGTAAACTGAATGAAATCGTGGGTCCTCTTGAAGTATGGGTGGACAAATACCCATGAAGGTTAAAAGGTTTAAAGTTGGCTATATAACCCTAAATATTAGTAATGTTGAACTTCCTAACACCCACACAGATTGGTCAATACAAGTAAAGAAACCGGCTGACGAAATATATGAACCGGTACAATTTCTGTGCTCAAACGAGATTCGCATACATAATTATATCTTTTCCCCGAAGGGGTAAGCACCAACATTTTTCAATCAATTTGTTTCATGTATTTGGTGGTAAGCTTATGAGCTTACCACCAAATACATGAAATGCCTTGTTCCGTATAAAACTGAATTTAATAAGCGAGTAAGGTGTTTTTTTTTATACGCGTTAGACTGCATTTAAGAACTTTGTTTGCCCTACAGCAGCGGCTGCCATCTCTGCGCTCGCCCCCGCCACCTTGACAGGTTCTTAGCACAGAGGGTAGACCAATATTGATTGTATTAGAAATGTGTTTTATTAAACTGTATCTTTAAAATATAAACATGGTATTGAAATGTACTTAAATATTGTATCCAAAATATGGTGAAGCAAATCAGAGATTTTTTTTCAATGGTAACATCACAAGATGCTAATGGGTTCCAAAGATACAAGTCGGACTTTGAAAAAGAAATCACTACACCGACATCCTAATACCTAGCTTTCTTATCTGATGATGAGATATCTAGAATGCAATTTTACTCGAGTTTTTTTAAACTATTAAACGTTAAAACTAAAAAAAATAACCGGACCATTTAAAACACACCTCTATGTACTCAATAAATAAAGTAAGATCAAAGCCTGCGCTGATCAATTTTTTTTTTCAAATACGTTGAGAGGAAGTGAAATCTCATGACGATGTCGGTCGGCAAGGTCACCAGTAGGATGTGCGCAAGTGGGCTGTTGTCACTCACAAGTATACTCTACACGTACGTAAATAGCATATACAATGAAACATAGTGCACACTGCATTAGTGACTGAAAATGCAGATACGTTGCTTGCACTTTATAAACTAAAGTGTTTTTAAGACATTATTATGCAAAATATCTTAAAGTGTAGGTAGGTAAATAAAAGTAATTATCAGGATTTAAAATTTTGGGTAAAGGTAAAGAATTGAAAGTGAGAAAGAAGTGAGACCATCTGTAGACGATGCGTTTATTGATACCAGTGTCGTCACCTGCGCCCATAGACCACTTTCGTTGGATATGCTGGTTTGGCACCTTAGTAGTAAAATTCTAGTAAACATTTACTATGTAATAACTCAGAATAATAACAAATTTCTACGTAGTACTATGCCTAAATTAACCTAAAATACTTTACTAATCTTATTATTATTAATTTTGTATTAAAACACGATGATAGAATATGTGCCTGTATACTATGCATAATGGAACTTGTTTCAATTGTCATATTATTTTGTCTGTGTTAATAAATACGCTACGGTTGCAAGCGCGTGTGTGTGTCTGCTCGTCGTCACCGACATCGGTGACGTACTTACAATTTTCTATACTGTTTTTATATGGGAATTCCTGGATAGCCGCCCTGCATCAGCTACAGCATCTAAAACCAAAATCTAGAGTTGTTTGTAGTGCACGTTTGCACCAATTCGGTCATTTATACTTCCCAAGTAATATTATGAATATATATAATATTGTATATACTTATGCAATATTATATAGTTTTGCTTATTTGAAAGATATTTTGATAATGTTTGTATTAAGATTGGATTGGTTGCATTAATAATTTTATAACTCCTGGTAGATTCGTTTACATTATGTCTTGAACGGTGTATTTGTTAGGTATATTTATTTGTTACTGATAGGTATTTTAATATTTTTATATTCACATCTATCATATGTGCACCTGTATTTGCAATTGCATTTTTGTAATTAAATCACACTCCAGGATTCAGTGGGTATACCAATTTTAGGGAGCCCCACATAGCCACTCTGTCCTTATGCAGGGTGATACCCACAAAAGATTTCCCTGGACAAAGAAAAAATCTAGGACTTAAACATAACGAACAGTACGAGTTGTTACTACTTTAAATACATGTTTTAGTAGAAAAATATAACAAACACATTTTTGAAAATAATAATTTAAAAAATACTCCACCTAGATGCACTAATATTTAGTGCACGCGCAATACCGATGCAAGCGCGTGCTAGACGTCGCGTGCCTGCCGCCCCGGATGCGATGCGACACATCGTTTTCTTGGAGACCACGCTGTTTATCCTGAGCATAAGTCGCAGTCAACTGACCACTTATTTTTTCTTACGATTTTTTAATGTGTTTAGCTGACCAATATGACGCAGTCCGCCTGATGGACAACATTGCCACAACCGACAATTATGCCTTTGTAGACAGATGGAAACACATGTGCTGGCTCAGCACATGTGTTTCCTGGCAAGTCCTTTTTGACGAAAATGTCGAATACTTTCTATATTAAGGTTTTTCGATTTTTCACTTTCTATATTGGCCTGTTAGAGCTGGAAAAAACACATATCAAAAACTACTATGCTGCTGATTAGAAGATAAGGCACTCAACAGGTCGGAAATGTATGGTGGCGTCATGAGGTTTCGAAAAGGGATTTGGCGGCTTAGACCAGGGTTGTGTCCGCGACTTCGATAGAACCGTAACATACCTCCACGATATACACAATCTTCACCGAGAGAATTTTCAGTAGCCTAAAATCCTTTAGGTGAGGCCGCAGTGGTAGCTATAGGTCTGTTGGGAGTCCTGAGGTATCCTTCCGAGGGCTTACCCGTGGCACACAACCGTAGGCTGTTAGGTAGGATAAGTGTGTTTTTTTAGTCGGTAGGAGTTCGGCATAGCATCTATAAAGGATTTTCCCTCACGTTAAGAAATGCCTAACATCCATTGCGAGACATTAGTCCTATAATTAACTTTGGCTGTCTTCAAAATATTCGTTCTACGAATCATCGATCTAACCCGTTCTTTCAATCAATATCCTAATCGTGCCAAGCTTCTTCCGGTTCTTTATGGCACATAAAGTTTGATGCCTAGCTGGAAGCGTAAAATACTTCGAACGTTCTACCATTCGCCCACGCCTTCTCCGATATTTGTATGGCTGAAAATCTATTATGTCGTTAATCGAGCATTAAGTGAAGGAACTTATCTTGTCTAGGTTAACAAGTAGGCCAATAGGTTTATTAGGTTTCACTAAATAATAACATGATGAGGTGGTGTTCCGTAAGATTGAAACATGTGACATTTGCTTTAGATTCTTAGTACTAGGGGCAGTTACGAGCGTCTACCATGTCATGAGGAGTCTAATATATTAGTATTTATACTTCAGAGGGTTCCGTACAAAAGAAACAAACATAGTCCATAAAATATCACTTTATTGCAGTTTGGTATTTATAGTAAAAAAATGTGTAAAAAGTAATGGTGAATGACTGAAGATAGATTATTGAGAGATTTTCGTAAACAGTAACAAAGTCCCTTTATATCGTTATTGTTTTGATTGGGTCTTTAACGAAAGTATTCAAGGATGTCAGAGAAAAATATATACCTGCAAATTTGTAATTTAAAAAATCAAAACACCGAGAAATCTTGGGCATCTAAAAATCAAAGAGACATCAAATTAGTTTTTTTATATGAAATAGTATTCTGCAAAGAATTAGGCCAATGTGTATCAAGTAGAGCATCAACTTCCTTTATTAATTTCTCAGAGTCGGTTGACCTAAATATACTGTAATGCACTGATAACTTAGTAGCAAGGGGTCAGAATATTGGGGTTGACCCCCTAGTCAGTCTTGCCAAGCAACTTCACCTGCCAGCAGGTTCTCCAGCTGACTTGTGAACAAGTGTCGGAAGCAGTTGTCCTTATCGAGGTTATGAGGTCAAAAGGCAGTAGAAATTACTTCTTACTACCAATAAAAACGGATCCCGGATAGTTATAATGATAACCATTCTGTGTTGTAACTGTAGGGTTTAGACAAGCAAAAAGAAACAAAAATCAAAAGCTTAAGCAAAATTCAACAATCTTATAAATTTCATAATGCATTCTTTCGAGTTATATCCAATGAATTTTTCACGGATCCTAATCAAATCAAGGGGCCTAATCAAATTAATCAATATTATAAAGTGAAAGATTTTGCTGCAATATTTCAACAACCTTACAACAGAATGCATAATTGCCCAGCAAAAAAAAATAACAAATTATTCCAATTGAGTGTAGTATTACAAAGTTTCCTGTAACAGCCGGTATTTTGTCGGTTGTAATGAATACACTACGCATTGAGTGCCCGATTCAACAAGTAAAACGCTCGCTTACCCAAATATATTAAAAGACAGATCGAATACATTTTGTGAAAACTCACTCACTTGTACTATTCCACAACTTTTATTATAATTTTAATAATACCTAACCGGTTTCGCTATTATAGCATTCTCAAAGGTGTTTACACTAACTTTTGACATAAGTAATGATACTTTTTAACCATTTGTGCATGTGGGTATACAAAAATAAACATGGTTGTCACTATGAAGAATTTTCCCCCAAATATGGGGAAAAACTTTAGACATTTAAATACAAATCTAAATTAGCGAATAAATAAAATTAAATGTTCAATAAAATTTTAATTACAATAAAATGTCAGATTTACTGAATTAAATTCTTAAATAAAGTATAAATAATGAAATGTCGTCATGAAGTAAATACTAATGAAGTGTCAATTGTATATTAAATCAGATAAATAAAAATAAAAATAAAATAAAATTCCAAAAATGTCAAATGAAAATGTTAATAAAAAATTAAATTATGAAAATTAAAACATTAAGCCGAAATATTAATATACAATTTTCACTCGATCATGTGGATGATATTACCTACGGAAAATATTTTAATAAAGGTGAATTACTTATGTCCAACTGTTGATTTAGCAAAGTGTCCCGGTTACCCTTTAATAATTTGTTTATTTCTAAGGCCTCAAGGGCATTCAATTTTCGACCTTTATCACAAATATGCAAGGCCCTAAAATCTGATTTTGGGTCAAAGGAGTGGTTTTCCGTCAGCAGGTGTTCTGCAAAATTAGACTCGGTCTTTTTTAGTCGCCAGCCACTGGCATGTTCCGCGACCCTAGTCTGGAAAGACCTACCTGTCTGTCCTATATATTGTTTATTGCACTCTGCACACGTCAATGTATACACTCCATTCTTTTGTGCCACAGGAGTCTTATCAGCATTATTACACAGGTGGCGTTTTAAGCTGTGGATGGTATAAAAAGCCGGTTTTACTCTGACTAATGGTCTAGAACATTTATACGATACACTGCCTATGTATGGTATACGGGCCCACCTTTTCTTTTCGGTATCCCTAGTATTCGTGTCAGCTTGGTAAGCTAAGTTTAAGACCATTTTGGATCGTTTTCGGTTCACTATACCATTCACTAGCTTGGACGGATAACCATTATTGTTTGCTATTGTCTTTATTATGTCTAACTCCTTGTTGAACGAGTCCCTTGACATAGGAATGGATAGTAATCTATGCACCATAGAGTGGAAGGCTGCATGTTTATGACTCATCGGGTGATTTGAGTCCGCCGGAATAATATTGTCTGTGAAAGAAGGTTTTCTAAAAAATTTAAAATGGTGTTTATTGTTTACTAATTCTATTTCTATGTCAAGAAAATTCAACTTATTTTGTCCTACTTCCATTGTAAATTGTATGTTATTGTTAATAGTATTAATAAATGTCAAAAAGGAATTTAATTCATCTGTGTTTCCTGTCCATAAACAAATAATATCGTCCACATATCGATACCAATATATAATAAACGAATCATATATATCTACTTTCAAAATTTGTTTCTCAATATAATCCATAAAAATATCTGCACACAGTGGAGATAGCGGACTCCCCATAGCTAGAACATCCGCCTGTTTATACAATACATTAGAAAATTTGAAATAATTTTGTTCTAAACAAACCGATATGGTATGCTTCAAGTCGACTATGATTTGAGGATCTACAATCGATTCCACTAATATATCACCCACAATACTCATGCAGTCCGTAACTGGTACACTATGAAACAAATTTACTACGTCAAATGATACTAGAATCGCCTTCTCCGGGACTTTTATGTTCTTGATCTTTTCTACCAGATGGATGCTATTTTTAATTGCGTGAGTAGGAACAAAGCCAGTCATTTTTTTGAATATTGTATTAGTTTCTGCCGCTAACTTATAAGCTGGGGCTCCAGTGTATGCCACTACGGGTCTTATTAATCCTCCCCCTCCTGGTTTATGAAGTTTATAAAATATGAACCCGATGAGTCATAAACATGCAGCCTTCCACTCTATGGTGCATAGATTACTATCCATTCCTATGTCAAGGGACTCGTTCAACAAGGAGTTAGACATAATAAAGACAATAGCAAACAATAATGGTTATCCGTCCAAGCTAGTGAATGGTATAGTGAACCGAAAACGATCCAAAATGGTCTTAAACTTAGCTTACCAAGCTGACACGAATACTAGGGATACCGAAAAGAAAAGGTGGGCCCGTATACCATACATAGGCAGTGTATCGTATAAATGTTCTAGACCATTAGTCAGAGTAAAACCGGCTTTTTATACCATCCACAGCTTAAAACGCCACCTGTGTAATAATGCTGATAAGACTCCTGTGGCACAAAAGAATGGAGTGTATACATTGACGTGTGCAGAGTGCAATAAACAATATATAGGACAGACAGGTAGGTCTTTCCAGACTAGGGTCGCGGAACATGCCAGTGGCTGGCGACTAAAAAAGACCGAGTCTAATTTTGCAGAACACCTGCTGACGGAAAACCACTCCTTTGACCCAAAATCAGATTTTAGGGCCTTGCATATTTGTGATAAAGGTCGAAAATTGAATGCCCTTGAGGCCTTAGAAATAAACAAATTATTAAAGGGTAACCCGGACACTTTGCTAAATCAACAGTTGGACATAAGTAATTCACCTTTATTAAAATATTTTCCGTAGGTAATATCATCCACATGATCGAGTGAAAATTGTATATTAATATTTCGGCTTAATGTTTTAATTTTCATAATTTAATTTTTTATTAACATTTTCATTTGACATTTTTGGAATTTTATTTTATTTTTATTTTTATTTATCTGATTTAATATACAATTGACACTTCATTAGTATTTACTTCATGACGACATTTCATTATTTATACTTTATTTAAGAATTTAATTCAGTAAATCTGACATTTTATTGTAATTAAAATTTTATTGAACATTTAATTTTATTTATTCGCTAATTTAGATTTGTATTTAAATGTCTAAAGTTTTTCCCCATATTTGGGGGAAAATTCTTCATAGTGACAACCATGTTTATTTTTGTATACCCACATGCACAAATGGTTAAAAAGTATCATTACTTATGTCAATAGTTAGTGTAAACACCTTTGAGAATGCTATAATAGCGAAACCGGTTAGGTATTATTAAAATTATAATAAAAGTTGTGGAATAGTACAAGTGAGTGAGTTTTCATAATGTATAACAAGTTCCATCAAGTGCCAACAATCAAAAGTATAAAGAATACATTTTGTATGCTATATAAAATACGTGCGGACGTCACGCGGTTTCACCCGCGTAGTTTCCGTTCCCGTGGGTATACGGAAGTAAAATATAGCCTAAGTTCACCGCAAAGAGTGTAGCTTCCCAACAGTAAAGTAGTTCCCCTAGTAATACGACATTAAATATAGCCTGTCATACAGGCTAGTGTAGTTTCTCAGTGAAAGAATTTTTCAAATAAAGAAAAAAAAAAAAAAAAAAGTAGTTGCGGAGCCTATTCGATGCAAACAAAGAATCTAATCTTTCCTCTTTGTAATTTAGTATAGAAGTATAGATTATAAATAGGAAAGACTTGATTGTTTGTGTTGAAATAGGCCCCGAAACTACTGAACAGATTTGGGAATTTCTTTCACTGAGAAGCTACACTATTCCCGGATGACAGGCTATATTTTAATCTCGTATTCCCAGGGGAACTACGCTAGTGAAACGGTTTGACTGGCTTCCGTTATTGTGAAACGTTGATAGAAGTCACCTTTAATTTAAGCAATGATATTCGTACAACGTAATTGGTGGCATCGTCGGAAAATGAATACAATTCATTGATGATTTTGATCATCAACTTGAAAAAATTGACCCCCAACAGTTATTTTATAGTTATTTCTTTCTTGTTTGGTTAAACACCATTCCACAAGTCTTTATTAGTGTTGATAGCGTTGGGACCATTTATCTTATAACATCTAATTTGACTAAATTATACAATGAAATCAGAGCGTGAGAATAGCGTGTATAACTTTCTTATGACAAAAATCTTAATGTATGAGTATTATATCTACGTAGTGATAAGTTAAATCAATCAATTACATCAGCATTTTGCATTTAATGGTAAGACAAAGAGCCGTCTTTTTCATTAGCGTCTTACCTGCCGACTGAAACCACACTGTTACAGCACAAAATAATAAGGTACAGAACGCAATCACATGTATCTACTTTTTTCACACCTACCCTCTGCTACGCACACACTCGCACAAATAGGTATCGAAAGTGCTATGAAAATCCTTTGACCTCGTATCCGTGAGCGGTGTCTATTACAGTGTGCGTAGCCCGAGCGCACTTTGTATGTAGGTTTCACTCTGTACATTATTATTTTGTGGTTACAGTCAGTGCATACGGCTGAAATAGGGCTGTCCTTCATTTTATTCATATTGTGGCCTTGTTAATGACATCGGTACCCATGCCTAACCTGAATAACGTTTTATTTACAAATAAATAAATGGTTTAAAAAACCCTAGAAAAATACGCTTTTATAATGCACGAAAAAACCCAAAAATAAATTATGGATCGTTCAAGTTGCCTCTATTTCTGGGCTGAAGTGTAAACTATGTGCTTTTAGTTATAATATTTGATTATAAAAGCGTGGGGCGCTGGAACAGGAAAGACTTTCCTGGCGGAAGCTGCATGATGTCTTGTCAGATTAAGGATAACGTCACATTTATAAAAGCGTGTTTTTCTCGTGTTTTTAAACTATTATTTTACACTGACACGCTTTTATATATCTATTGTGACTTTTACTATTATTAATATCATTTTAAATTTCGGAAATGTATTAACTATGATAGGCTTTAATTGAAATACATAACATACTTACTTGAAAAGTAAAGTAGTTAATCACGCCTACGCATTTTCAACACCCACTTTTGCCAGTTTTACGTGACGCCCGCGAGGAGGAGCAAACCTATTACCGTTACGAATCTCTATTAGATAATTCATTGGTAGGTCCTTAAAGTTTCGGCATTCCGAGATATTTAGTACAATATGTAGTGATCACGTAATAGGAATACAAACGCATATATCCCCAAGCGGGTTTTTAACGGTAACTAAAGATATCTCGTTCTCGAACAAGAACTCTACATTTTGCCCCTGTTAACGTATTCCCCTCATGTATCTACTTAATTGCCTGAAAGAAAAGGCGTTCCCTTTGGCAGCATAAACGTTATGCTCTTGTGCGACCTCATGCAGCTTTCGTCAGGATTTTTATTATCTATGGATTAGTATTAATAGGAATATGCTTACAAAAAAGTATTTCTTGTTCTAGCACCCCACGCTTTTATAATCAAATATTATAACTAAAAGCACATAGTTTACACTTCAGCCCAGAAATAGAGGCAACTTGAACGATCCATAATTTATTTTTGGGTTTTTTCGTGCATTATAAAAGCGTATTTTTCTAGGGTTTTTTTAAACCATTTATTTATTTTATACTTTTTAGTCACAACATTCATACCTTAACTAGATGTGCCCTGCGGCTTCATCCGCGTAGAAGTCGTTATCGCATAAAATCATTACCCTACTTTCGCGCAGTCAGTTAAAAAGTAACCTATGTCGTTCTTTTAAACTCAAACTATCTTTATAACAAATTTCATCAAAATCGGTTTAGTGGTTTAGGCATGAAAACGTAACAGACAGACAGACAGAGTTACTTTCGCATTTATAATATTAGTAGGGATTTCTGTATTACATGGTGTTTTGTCTGAGTTCGACTAATCTGAAAATATTTCATTATTACTCTAATACATATACATTTTCTGCAGGTACCTATGTCAATATTTACACTCAATATTAACTTCAATATATAAGAGGTTTGTTTTAACCTTAAACCCTAATCGTGGTCTAAGCTCATTACACGACTTTTCTAACAAATTCAAACACAGCTATGATACGATGTTCAATCATGAAGTTACAGTTCATATCTTACGACTCCATCATCAGATCAGTGTGACAGCACCATATTATTTTATTGTTATCAGAACTACAAACATCTGCCAATTTTCATAACGCTACGATCCTTGGAAGATGCTTAAATTAGTTACCTGAGATTCCATTGCATAGTTTTACAAGTCAATTAAAAAAAGGTTTGTTATAACCTTGAAACCTAAGCCTGGTCAAAGTTCATTACAAGACTTTTCTGACGAATCCAAAAACAGATATAATACGATATTCTATCATGAAGTTCCAGTGCATATCTTTCGGCTTCATCATCAGATCAGTTCCACAGTACCATATTATTGTACTGTCATCAGAACTACATACAGCTGCCAATTTTCATGACGCTACGATCCTTGGAAGCTTGTTAAATTAGCTACCTTAGATTCAACTTTTTCCATCGAAGTTTCAGTGCCTATCTTCCGGCTCCATCATCATATCAGTTTGACAGTACCATATTATTGTATTGTCGTCAGAACTACATACAGCTGCCAATTTTCATGACCCTGCGATCCTTGGAAGCTGGTTAAATTAGCTACCTTAGATTCCACTTGTTTTCTGTGCATATCTTCCGGCTCCATCATCATATCAGTTTGACAGTACCATATTATTGTATTGTCATCAGAACTACATATATCTGCCAATTTTCATGACGCTACAATCCTTGGAAGATGGTTATCTTATCTTATCTTACATCGGGGGCTGACGAAGTCAGCAACACTTTGACCCAGTGGGATCTTTTGTGTTAGCCCCTACCTTCATGTTTCTTACTCTTTGAAGAAGTGGTCTATTAACGCGGTGATCCCACTAAGAGGAAGAAACCTGTATTCTTCCGGTTTGGGATAAGCATTCCCAAGGAGGCTCATACGCTTCGCTGCTAAGACGTCGCATTCGCACAGGATGTGCTCCATAGTTTCCTTGACATCACCGCAGGCTCTGCAGTCGTTATTTGAAGTGATCTTCATTTTAAAAAGCATGTCGTTGGTTCCGTAATGCCCTGTAAGGGCACCAACCACAGCTCGAGCTTTGCTTCTTCCATTATTCAATATAAATTTAGAAGCCTCATTGGTTCTGCTACTTATGAATTTCTTCGAATGTAGTAACCCTTGACTGATATCCCACTCTTGCATGTGTTTATTATCAGCGTAATCCTTAGCGGCCTTTATGAGTGTACATGCTGGTAGGCCCATACATGGTTCAGGTCCAAGCATGGCATTTGCCGATCCTGTCCTAGCTAGCTCATCGGCCTTCTCATTTCCTTTTATTCCTACATGGCCTGGGACCCAGAGCAGTCGCAGCTTGTTCCTGCGGCCCAGCTTGTTTAGGGTTTTCACCGCATTCAGGACAAGTTTTGAGTTGACCTTGTAGGAATTTAGGGCCTTTAGTGACGCTTGACTGTCGCTAAGAATGTAGATGGTCTTGTTCTCTACACTCCTTTTCAGATTTTCCTCTGCGCATGCTATGATGGCATACATCTCGGCCTGGAAGACCGTGGTGTACTGACCCAGGCTGCTCCATAGTTGTGAAGATTCTGAGTAAATACCAGCTCCTGTACCAGATTCCGTTTTTGAACCGTCTGTGTACCAGATGAGGCAGTCTGCATCTGGTGAGCGCAGTTCCTGCTTCCAGTCTTCCCTTGTGGGGACATGTATTTTGAAGCTTCTTTTGAAGATTTTTATGCACGGCATAGCGTCGCTAATCATATGCATCTTCCTTTGAATCTCATCATTAAGCTCCATTTTTGTATGCCGCGTTGTTGGCCTATTGCAGTTAAAAGCGCCTGCCGTTTTTAGTCTGTATAAGGTTTTGATTGCCTCCTGTTGTATGAAGATGTGAAGAGGGGTTAAGTTTAGTATTATATCTAACGCCTTTGTAGGCGTGGACTTAAACGCTCCTGTGATAGCCATAGTGGCCATCCTCTGTAGTTTGCCCAATTCTTCCACGCACGATGTTAGTTTGGTTCTTGTCCACCATACAACACTGCCGTAGCTTAAAATTGGGCGAACCATAGTGGTGTAAATGAAGTACAGTACCTTGGGCTTCAGGCCCCAGGTTTTGCCATACGCCGATCTACACATATTGAAGGCTCTCATGGCTTTTTCTGTCACCTTCTTGGCATGCAGATTCCATGTGAGCTTCTTGTCTAAGGTCATACCAAGGTATTTCACGTTGGTGGACCATTCTAACTCTGTGTCAAATAAAAGCAATTTCTTTAATTTGCTCAACCTCTTCTTTCTTGTAAAAGGAAGAATTGTAGTTTTGCTGGGATTTATGGTTAGATGATTTTCAGCACACCATTCCTCCACATCCTTCAAAGCCTGTTGCAGAAGTTCCGAGACAATTTCCGGAAATCTACCATTGATCATGACAACTATGTCATCTGCATATCCCACAGCGAAGCATGCCCCTCTATTCAGTTTGGTTAGGAGGGAGTTTGCTACCAGACACCACAGTGTGGGGGACAATACCCCTCCTTGAGGGCATCCCTTGGTCGTTGTGGCGTGAATTTCATCTCCTAATAGAGATGACCTTACTCTCCTGCCCCTCAGCATGAAGTCAATCCATTTGCAGAGGGTGGGGTCAATGCCGTGTTCTTTTGCGGCTTTCATAATCGATTCGAATGTTGTGCGGTCAAATGCTCCCTCAATTTCCAGAAACGCAGCCGCACAAATCTCTTGACCATCAATAGCATTCTCTGCTCTCTCGACTACATGGTGCAACGCAGTTTCGGTTGATTTTCCGGTTTGGTAGGCACATTGTAGCTTATGAAATGGTTTCTTTGTGAGAGGCCCATCCCTTATGTATTGATCTACCAATTTCTCCAGGGTTTTTAATAAGAAAGACGAGAGACTTATCGGACGAAACGACTTTGCCTCTTCATAGCTATCCTTCCCTGGTTTCGGAATGTAAGTTACCTTCACTTCCCTCCATATCTTTGGAATGAATCCAAAGGCTATGCAGGCCTTAAAAAGCCGCATCAAGTGCGGGCCTAGTATAGGAAGACCTTTTTGTAGTAGTATCGGGTATATGCCGTCCGGACCTGGTGATTTATATGGTTGAAAGTTTTTCAATACCCAACTGAGTTTTCTTTCTTCTACTACCTTCTTTGCAACATCCCAGTCTGCTTTCGTAGTTCGCATGTTTTGCTCTTCTACGGGCATGGGATCATCTGTGCCAGAATTATCATGAATCTTACAGTCCGGAAAATGTGTTTTCATCATGATCTTTAGGGTTTCTTTACCAGATTCAGTTAGTCTCCCTTCATGGGTTCTAACTGCATTAAGGGTATTACTTCTACTCACAGACATAGCCTTTACCAATCTTGAACTTTCAGGAACAGTATTGATGTCCTGGCAGTGAGATTGCCATGATTTCCTTCGTTCCTTGCGAACTGCCAGATTGTACTCGGTAAGCGCTCGGGAGTACTCTTTAAAACATCTCTTGGACTTAGCGTCGTTGAAGATGCGGCGAATTGCCTGTCTTTTCTTTTCTAAATCTGGCGTCCACCACGGAACCTTAGTTCCTTTCGCTTCTTTCTCTGGGCAGTTTGTGTACCATGCCGTTTTAATGGCTCTGTCAACCCGCTCAGCCTCAAGTTCAATATCAACCGTGGAGTTCAATTTACCTTTAACTGATTCTAACTCGTTTTTTAGTTCCTTAGTGTACGCCTCCCAGTTAGTGTTCCTGGGATTTCTTCTCCGTACTCCTGGAAAGGAGTCCTCTGTATCGTATCTAAAACAGATATACCTGTGATCAGAACCACTAGCTTCGTCAGACACTCGCCAGTTAGTAATTCTCTTATAAGTATTATTAGTAGCTATAGTTACATCAATAACTTCCGAACGCCTAGCATCCACAAAGGTGGGAGCATTGCCTTTATTTAGTGTATGAAGTGAAGAGCTTACCAAATATTCGAAAAGTTCCTCCCCTCTATCATTGATGTCCGAGCTCCCCCAGGTGATGTGGTGGGCATTCGCATCGCAGCCCATCACTAACTCCAGGTTCTCCCGGCCGCAGAACTCGACAAGTTCCTTCATCTCCCTCATGTTAGTGGGTCTTTCTATCTTTGGGTAGGCGAGGTACACAGAGGCCAGCACAACCGCCCTCCGTCTTCGCCCTGCCCCCGTATAGACCTTGACTGCTGTAAGGTCCCTGGAACAAAGATCGTGTAAGGGCATAGCGTCTATGCCATTTCTGACATATACGCACGCCCTCACACCCTCATTAGTACAGTGGAAAATAGATCCCTCTCTACCTAAGCCTGAGACAACACCCGCAGAGCTTATATAAGGGTCCTGTATCAAGGCAATATCGAATTTATGTCCTTTAAGATGACGTCCCAAGAGGGACATCGCCGCTTTACAGTGATGTAAGTTAATTTGTACACACCTTAGTCCCGCCATTTTTTGTTCTTTGCAAATGGGGGGGTATCGGCAGTCTAGTGACTGTCGCCTGCGTCTACAGCCTCCTCCATAGTCTCCGTCTGCGAGAGTGGAGACGACAGGTTGAGGTCGTCCAAATCGCCCAACACATCATCGGTGCGATGAGAAGTGGCCGGTGAAGGGACTGGGTAGCCCCCGATGGTGTCCTGGTGTGACCCCGCGTCGCCGAGCAGCATCTGTGGAGCAAGTGGTGGAACTCCTGCCCCCCCACTGGCGCCGACCTTGTCATCGCTGTCTTCAAGGAGCTTGAAGTAGCCTTTATCGACGCCAGCGTAGAGGCAGTAGTCCTTAGATTTTATATAGTCTGCCGATGTCCTGTCCATCAGGACAATCCTCCTGACACTGGCCGCCTCCACAATTGTGTCCACCACCTTCCAGTCTCCCGTCTTCAGTTCGGGGTTTAGGGCGCTGTAACATCGAAAGAACACTGGGCAGATCTGTGATCCAGACGTTCTTCGATTTCCACGCCATCTTCACCGGTTTGGGAAGATCTTTGGCGTTGACCACTTTAAGGGTAAGGCTGCCGATACTCCTCCCATCGATCCCGGCAAGCCAGTCTGCCGACCTCTGATCCTCGCAGAATACATGGAGTGCTCCCGCGCTGACTGACCCGATGTTGAATCGAGGCAGAGGATCCGGGTGACCGACCATCATCTGCCAGAGGGCGCTGACAATCGGTCCGACGTCATCAGTGGTGACTTGTGAAGCCGGGAAGTTATCAGTGATGATCGCCATCCTGCATCCGTTGAGAGCGTCCCTGAACGATTTGTTCAGGTTCGGTCTCTTGGATGATTCGTCGGCCTTCTCATCACTGGACTCCCTGGCCCTTTTGACAGCAGTTAAGTCCCCTGCCCCCCCAGAAGTTGCCCCGACAGGTGCACTTCGTTCCGAAAATGTCCTTGTCCGCCTTTCCAGTAGCATCTTGCGCCTGGCTGCCCCACTCAACCTTTTCGGTTTGGCATTTCGAAGCTCGCCTCCCGAAGCATGCGTCCCAACGGGTATGCTTGGCTAGTTGCCAGGCTGCCCGATGGTCCCCTGCCCGGTATGACTCACTTGAGTACGCCCCATGATATTGCGTTGGGTGACCCTCCCGCCAGATGACATAATGTCCTTTTTGACGCCCTTGCGGTCATCTTGTTTGGTTTTGTTGGCTTTTGTTGAATCCATAGCCGTATTGAAGTTATATTCACCGAGCATGGCTCCCCACCCGCCACGGAGTCCACAACATTGGGGATGTCTAAGAAGTAGACACCAGGGTTACCATGTCGGTATAGCATTCCAGAAGAGAGTGCCCACGAGACCGCACGGCACGAGATCAACGACGCCCAACAAGACGTCGAAAAATCGCGCGCCGCCGCCTGCGGACCCCTCCCTTCCAGAATACTCGCCTGGCGGCCGTCTGACCGGACGCCACAGCCGATTGATCGTGGTTGGCTAGTCCACGACCTCCCGTTTCGACAGAAATCCGGGCCAAAGTGGAGTGTTGTAGAGTCCAACGACTACCGCTGCGTTGGAAGCCACTCAGCCACCAGGATCCCGTCATCCTGCCTTACGGGTCTCCACGCACGGCACAAACACGCGGGTGACCTCCTCCCCTCCGCGCCCCATCCCCCCACCCTGATCTGACCCTCACATATCTTAGTGTGAGTCCCGCCACAGAGTACAGTCACTCACACCCTGTGGACAGATCAGGGTTTGTCGCGGGTGGCCTCCCCTTTACCCCCCATAGAAAAGAAAAACCCCCCCAATTTTGCCCACTGCCCCCCTATACCGACCCTCACATATTCTAGTGTGAGTCGTGCCACCTGGCACAGCCACTGATACCCTGTGGTCTTGCCGCCAGGAGATTTCTGTTGCATCTATTTCTGAGGGAATTAGATCAAAAACAGGTGGCACCACGTGAAGGATAATCTCTCTGGCTAGCCTTAGGGATCAACGTGACCGTAGCACTCTCCCCTAAGACCGTTTAGCTTCCTAGGAGATCAGAAGGATCTCTCAGGAAGGCTCAAACTACAAGCTACACCTACAGCTAAGCAGTGAAAGGTTGCACAGCGTGTAAGCGGGGGGATCAGCACAACCCTGAAAGCATTAGTTTAAGCCTCACCCTTAAGAAGATGGTTAAATTAGTATCCTTAGATTCCACTTTTTCCATCGAAGTTTCAGTGCCTATCTTTCGGCTCCATCATCATATCAGTTTGACAGTACCATATTATTGTATTGTCATCAGAACTACATACAACTGCCAATTTTCATGACCCTACAATCCTTGGAAGCTGGTTAAATTAGCTACCTTAGATTCCGCTGGGTTTCTGTGCCTATCTTCCGGCTCCATCATCATATCAGTTTGACAGTACCATATTATTGTATTGTCATCAGAACTACATACATCTGCCAATTTTCATGACGCTACGATCCTTGGAAGATGGTTAAATTAGTATCCTTAGATTCCATTACATTGTTAGTTACAAACACGACGACCTAATAAAAGCTTATTAAAAACTTAATATTCTATACCGAACCGAAGAATTATAAAAACTAATATAGGTACTTACATACGCTAGGAGACATTACGAAAAACATCTCAGTCGTTTCTAAGGCTCGCTTCACTCCAAATGTTATATACCGTACCATTTGGTTCGCAAAGTCGTCTTTAAATGGGCAATACTTAGCATAGATAATATAGCAGAATACTTATTTTTACTATCTCTGTAAAGTACCTACAATTACCTGCCTTTCCAACCACGATAGTTTTTCCAACTTTGTTAAAGTTACTGTTTGTCGAAGTATACGTATATTATTCTTCTACAAACAGGAACTTTCTGCAAAATCAGCAAACCAAGATTGTAATAGTTTTAGAATAGCATGTAAATATTTATGATAGATCATAAAATATTTCCCAGCTTCCTCTTCGGAGAACATTTTCTAATATCAATTCGTAGTGTCATGTTAAACAGTCATAAAAACGAAGTTATTCGAGCCGATCCGTCAGTGAATCTCTGCCCAGGGTCCGGTTTATTAACGCCGTTGATGTGGCCAACTTTTGTTTTAGTATTAACCTCGTGGCTAATATAAAGTTCATATTAGATGAATATCAGAAATTGCAACTCTTTTTTTCTGTCTGTATCTATATAGTATGTAAAAAAAGAGTTGCGGTCGATAGCCTACGGTGCGGTGGGGGTAAATATCAGAAATACTAACTGCTAAGTCAACAAACAGACAGTATTAAATTTTCAGGCTAATTGCTTTACAACTAAGTTTGTTGTAACGCATTAAATTTATGCGTTTTTACGAGCCAATGTTATTTTGTCAAGACGCAGCTTAATGCAAAAAATAAGGCAGCTAGAATTCAATGTTACGCTACGTACTAACCTGTCTAGGTTAATGTAGTCGTTGGTTTTCATGGTTATGTAGTATAGAAATTGAGTATTACCTTTTACCAGTAAGCAGTGAACAATATGATAGCGACCATTCAGAGTCGTAGAGTAAATGAAATAGCTTTGAATTAAATGTTTCAATTTAAGTTAACAGTATGTAGTAAACGTTTGATTGTAATGTTCAGAGTACTAGCTTATCCGTTCCAGTATACCTCGTGTCATATTTGCAATCTCAAATCTGTGTCTCTGTGTCAAAATGATAAAGTTATGTAGGTACCTTGTGTCAAATTTGATCTGCATAGAATTAGCGGTTTGAGATGTTGAGGAAATTGACATATCCATGAACATAAATATTCCAATCACGTTACGGTTGCTTTTTCATAAAAGAGAAGTGAAGATAAAGTGTTATTTATGAAAAGTCAATGAAGACTGAGAGAGGCAAAGCTTGATAGAACTGAAAAACTGGAATAAGTAGTCCTTTCAATCAGAATTCTCAACTATTGCTTCTAAATGTAGACTTAAGGTTTTGAATCCTGGCTCAAATTTACATTGATGTTGAATTATAAAGAGGATGAAATGGTCTAACCAGGATGTTCTATAAAAAGATTGATGCCTCTGAAATTTATTGACGAGCACTCAACCTAAATGTCCATTAGGTGATAAGGTCCGCCTACAGTCAGATAATATTACGCCACATCAACTGTAACGAGAGCTAAACTACAATTGCATCTCTATTTCATACGCCATAAAGGCTATAATCGTTTTCAGTGTTCACTTTAAAAATGTAAGGTCTCCCAAGAGCGACTACTTTCCAACGTGTCAATAAGAGCTTTCGCTATCGGTGACCGAAACTCTGGTTTTGTTTGTTTTGCTTATTTGAACATTCTTTTTGGGCTCTTTTAATGTAACGTATGACGCGGTACTTTCGATAGATGTGCTAATTGGCGTGTAGCTACTCTCGTAGGGCAAGGCTGGTCGCGCCTATTCACTTTGAGAGTTTGCTTTCGTTATCAACATCATCGGAGCATTAGTATCGGTTGTTTTATATGTAAAAAAGAAAGATAGTCACCAAAGAAACCGTATCTGGTGAGTATCTGAGTCAGTTGGTGGGTTAAATTCTCAAGGATGTCATGCCGAACTCAAAGCTAAGGAAAACCTCACGTTGGTCTATCCATTTAGTGCCAGGCTGGGCCCAGATAGCTCCTTGGGAGTATTTCCTAGAATAGGCGTTTCTCGCTGCGTCTAGAACATTTTCTAAGCTAAGCTAAGAAAGTGGATTGGTCATAACAGACCCACAGAGACTTGTTGGTGATACATGAACCTTCCTTCACAGTTCAACTTGCAGCGCAATAATCAAAAATACTTTTTTTCATCCACCAACTGTCAATATGAGAGTTAAAGAATACAAAAAGTAATATGGCTATCTGAAATTGAATCAGCATTCAAGGAGCGAAGATAAAAATTTACGATTTTAATTGACATTTAAAGGGAGAGTTGGTCATAAATTTCAAGATGTGTGACTTCGAAGAATAGGACATATAAATCAATACAAGGCCATTCATATTCAACTTGAGTTAGTTTATGAACTCCAATTATGATGAGCTGAAACCAATGAGGATACTATAACCGTTCGTCAAATCATATATGTAGGTCACGCTCTTTTCTCCCTTGGGAATTTGGAATAGGTAGAGTGTGCATTTAGTACCACCTAATAAGTACACAGAGATAGTGATACTATTATCATGTTGAAACGCACTGGGGCAGGTGCTGAAAAACCTGTTGAAGCTTTTAAGCCGCCTGTTATGTCAAAAACTTGGCTTGACTTCCATGTCCAAAGACTAGACACGACGACTGTAGCCGTATCTGACTATGCAAAAATATATTTTATTATAAAGCTTTTTTATTTATAGAGCATAATTGTAAAGAGAGTAGTAATAAGATGTTTCAGATCAACTGTAGTAGTTGCGCACAATATTTATCTACTAACTTAGTTTAAAAAAAAATATTCTGTCGTCGTCAAATTAAAAAATAAGCACCTAATTAAAATTGAAAAGTATTCGACACATTATTGCCATTTTAGTTTCCTTTGTGCTCATATTACGCTCATTATCAGGATCGCTCGAATTACTTAAATTCAAATTGACTTTTAACGAGTTCAAGAACGCAAATGATGTCAATAGAATGTAATTAGCTAATTTGGACGAACATTATACATAACGGTGTTATATTTTTGTACAACATTCCATCCATCTGGAGTCCAGCTGTTGTAGGTGACCATTTCCGATACTCGTAGCTGACTACCTCTGCAACTGGCAGGAAACATCGCTTCTGGTAGTTCAACCCCACGTTCAAAAGTATGTCAAGAATCCTGATACATCCTTTCATTCAAGGTCTTATCCGGGGGTTTCGGTCATATGAAGTGAAAAAAAATCGTTTGGATTTAGTTGGCAAGAGTCTGGCATCCATAAAGGATATCTTACGGCAAAAAAACCTCAATGGCCACCACACATGCTAGCCTCTCTTTTAGTCAAAGTTTTTGTTTGAAGTCTAGAGTCTGTTTTCCCTAAATAACGAGTACATCCCCACCCCAGCCTTAATAATATTTAAACGGTAGATAGATAGATTTTTCTACTTTATTATGCAAATGAAATATAATTCGGCATGTAGGCATCCTCTATCTATAACCTCGAATCTTTAACACAAAAAAATACTTAGATTTTTCTAATATTTGAATTTTGACATCTTTAAACCATACCCCGATTATGTTGGTATTGTCTAACGGCAGTGTGTGACCAGGAAAAATGTTAAGCACGTAAATCGTTTGGAAATCCCTGAGACCCTGACCAGAACTATTCATCAACAGTAGAAGCTTTCGATCCCCGACCATTGTATGGGGGTAAATTCTCTCATCCCCTATGAAGAAAAGCGCGCCTCACTCACCTACAATACTAGAGCGACACACAATACATATAAAGCCAAAAGATATATTATACCGATGAAATAGAGTGTCGAGTATGGCTGAAAATATTATAACTTGTGTACTGAAGAACTAGAAATTTAAAGAAATTAAACCTAGCCGTTTACACATGCTTAGTTCTATCAGCTAGTACATTACTTTGAGTTGTGTTCATTATCATAATCTAATCTAGGCATCATCAAACTCAACACTTCAAAGGAAATCAGTGGTAATAAAAAAAAGAAAAACCGGAAAAGTTGTAGAGAGACAGCCCTAATACCTTTGCAGCCGGACGAACGACTTGAGCTCAACACACTGACACACATTTTACGCGTGTGCGCAATTTTATTTATTTACACGTATTTAAGCATTCGTCGGTCGTCGCACCGCGATTAGGTTTGTTGATGAATTAAATATCAGCTGTTTTTGGAGGACAGCTTCACTAAATCCGGTCTTCTTAGGCATACTAAATATTTAATGTTTGCCTCTTATTTTTGCTTGTGGAAATACTACATGAATACTATGCCGGACTCTTACCGGCTATGTCCACATGATGCCCTACAATTGTCTATGGCCGAGAGTCCCGGGTAAGCCCTTAAAAGGATGTCCCAGGGTTCCCGGCAGATGGTATTTGCTACTTGTATATTTTTATCTAAAC
Organism: Miltochrista miniata; assembly: GCA_933228765.1. NCBI lineage: Eukaryota > Metazoa > Arthropoda > Insecta > Lepidoptera > Erebidae > Miltochrista > Miltochrista miniata. The sequence continues at coordinate 29,143,641 of OW121756.1, forward strand.
TTTTGCATTCTTAATATTTAGTAGGGTTATAGTTTATATATTATACTAGCTGATGCCCGCGTGCCCCGTTTCTGCATCCCATGGGATCAAATTCCAAGTAGCCTTGTGGTATTCCAGACTATAATCTATTCCTATACCAAATTTCAACCAGATCAGTCGTTAAATCTTGATTGAGTAACATACATCCAACCATTTTTTTTTAACGTGAGGGAAAATCCGTCATAGATGCTATGCCTAACTCCTACCGACTAAAAAACCTCACATAACGCTCAACAGCCTATGGTTGGGAGCCCCGGGTAAGCCCTTAAAGGATGTCCCATGACTCCCAAAACATCCAACCATTTTTACAAACTTTCGCATTTATAAAATAATGAGATAATAAATAAATAAATAAATAAATATTCACTGACATTTCACACAACGCTATCTGATCCCAAAGTAAGCTAGGAATAACCTGCTTGTGTTATGGGTATCAGACCACGGATATTAATACTTATATACTTTTTAAATACATACACATTATACATAGAAACACCCAGACTCTTGAGACAAACATTTATGGGTCACACAAATATTTGTCTCCGGTGGGAATCGAACCCATGACCTCCTGCGCCGCAGGCGGTATCACTACCGACTGCGCCACAGAGGCAGTCAAATAGGATATTAGAAGGTAGGATTCAAGGATGGTAAGGAAGTAGGGATGACTAATTATGTAGAAAATATTATGTAGTCTACCTCCTCAGCAAATAAATGACAACAGTTCATAGTCACCAAATATTTTTCTACTTGATTGAGGCTTGGAACACGCAACCGTTACTCGAAATCGTTATACTTGGCGGTTGTCGATCATATTTAAACAAATAAATAGGTATTGACAGATTTGCACGCAGCTACATTTTATACGTATGATTTTATACATGTGCTGTGGTTTGCCCGCGTGCCTTCGCTGGTGCCCACATTGGAATCTTTTTACTTTTAAATTTCCAGATATACCAGTCGCGAATGTAGAGCAATGTCTACTAATTACTATGTATACTCCATTTCCACCCCTAAAAAATAGTACTCTTTGGACTACTGAATAAAGTTTCAATTTGAAGTCCGTATAATATTATAAAGTCAATTTTTGCTCTTGAAGATAAATTCATGTACATGATACTGACTTATTGAAGGTATCACATCGACTAAATTTATCCTAAAATTGGTAATCTAAGTTTAGTAGGCTGTTTCAAACCTGATATCGAGATACAGTTTTGTCAACGGCTTTGATATATTAAGGTGATTCTGAAATTTATGGATTTATTAAAAGCTTCAAGAGCTCCTGAGCAGGTTTTCACTGTGAGGACTAATTTCATAGAAGCATTCTCGTCAAACAGGATTGGACTAGAGAAATTTTGATCTCATTTGTCCTACAGAACAAATCTTGCCCAAATTAACTCCACTTTTTGATTTCAAACTGTCATCATTGACTAATTATATTACTTCGTCATGGTAATTTTGAAACTTTTTTAAAGAATAGTACTCATCACAGTTGTCTGTCCACTTTGAGGCATATCTAAAGTAAAGCCACGCTGCATTTTCTGGTACTCTGTTGCCACTCGAGAACCATTGGGATGTCAATTCTACGAAAAATTTAACCAGCCCACTGCAGCTTAAATCGGGTTATGCTTTCGGCTATGTCTAACTTATGTATTTCAGATTTTCTTGTTGTAACTAGACGTACCTGTAGTTAATCAAAGAGTGTTACTCCGAGCATCGCCTTCTAGAAGACAGCAAGCTTTTAAGAGTTTACCTCTGTCAAAAACCACGTCTCTGTGGCTTAAGCTATCCCTGAATTGGAATTACCCGGGGCTCCCAACCGTAGGCTGTTAGGTAAGATACGTGAGGTTTTTAGTCGGTAGAAGTGCGGCATAGCATCCATCAGGATTTTCCCACACGTAAAAAAATAAGCTATCCCTGGATACGTGCAGCATTGTCAAATTGATGTGTTTCGGACCCAAAAATATTGTGTTAAAGTTACAGTCTTAAACAGCTGTAGATGCCCCGTACCTACTACATAGTGGTTCGCTCAAAATTTGCCTTGAACCCGTTTCCTTTTATGGCGTAAGTGCCAAAGCCTTATGAATCCAACGTTCCCTCATTAATAATATAAAATACTTTCGATTGTTACGCAATTATTATCAGCAAACTGTTTTAATTTCATTAATCTTCGACTTGAAACTATATTTCAATTACAAGAAGAAAAAGTTCGATCGAAACGAATATCAACGTAGAGTAACATAAATTATAAATTTTGATTGAAGCTTCAATTCTAAATGTTTATAAGCTATAAACGTTACTGTACCTACTAATCATGGCCGGCGTGCCAACGCGAACTAATCAATAGTTTGTATCGTAAAAATTGCGATCCCATTACACCCAACCAGTTTAAAGGTATTCACTACAAAATCTTTCACTTTCTCTTAGAAAATCTTGCTGCCTATCGTGTTTTAAAATTGGGTGGTAATCATTATTTTGATTTATCGATTGTGTTACGGTTGTGAGTGCAAACTGTTTTTGGATTGGAGTTAATCTTGTTGTTTATAGAGAATTGTTCAGAAGCATGTCTGAATATGTTTTTGAAATTATTATTTTGTTAACTAAGCTTGAAATATTTGTTTGTGTAGAGTAAAGACATTTCTTATCTTATAATAGTCATGCCTTTTATCGCCGAAGGGGCAGGCAGAGGGATAGTATACGCCAACATTTCTCATTTTTTATGTCCCACGTAATAGGTTGTGGGTCTATTGCCGTGTTGAAATGGACGACCCGCAGTTTAAGTTTTACTGTCATTTTACTGACTACCGGGTTTCATTTCGAGTTTACCTTCTCAACGCAGTGAATCGTTTTGCGAAACATTACCTTACCTTAATATACTGAAGATTAATCAAGAGTGGCAATGACTTCATTATGATTTTCAGTACCTAATTAAAGTTTTAAACCGAAAGCCGTAATAATTAGATGAAATAACTAATTCCCAAAGCAGGGAGATTGGAAGAAACTTTGGACTGAAATTTTAGAGAAGAGATGGGTGTGCCGGTGACCCGGAGTCATATCTACAAAACCGCTACTACTCGTCTACTAAACTATCTCTTTCTGCCTGTGTACTCGAAGACCCGTACTTTCATGGAGGATCTTCCCACAAGAAGCAAGCTATCTAAGTATATCAAAATTCAAATGCCTGAATGACATGGAATTCGTATGAAATAAAAAATTCTTCACACCGCTCTCACACGTCCTTTGGAGGCATGTCAAGGCCTAGATATGAACTCGTAAATTTTATTGATATTAGAGAAAGTGATGAGCTGTTAGTATTTATAAGTCTTATAAATTATTATAGCAATGTATCTACTGAGTTATGAGGCAGATCTATTTCGACCCGCCCACACTCAAATGAACGTAGCGGCATCAGTTTTTTATTAATTTGCAGTGATAGGTACTATTAAATTTTTAATTATTCTATGGAAGCTTTTTAACCAAATTTTGAGGTATCAGACAAGCTTATGGTCCACCTGATGGAAAGTGGTCACCGTAGCCTATGAACGCTTGCAACGACAGAGGCGCTACACTCGCGCTGCCAATCCTGGAAGAACCTTCTGAGACCCTGTTTTGTATTAAGTATATTGGCTTTTAAACCGGGGTCTGCTCGTTATCCTTTCATGAAACAAGAAGTGTGCGTGTAACCTTTACGCGTGATTGAAGTAAAGCTTCTTTTATTTGCCATTGACGGCATCAAATGTTATATTAATATCATTCATTCGAATTTTAACTACGTTTTTTTTTATACCACTAAGGTGGCAGACAAGCATACGGCCCACCAGAAGGACCGATGGTCACCGCAGCCTATGAACGTTTGCAACACCAGAGGTGCCACACTCGCGCTGCCGACCCTGTAAAAACCTTCTAAGACCCCTTTTGACGAACCCCATACTGTAGGCGTTTGGGAAAACCGACACAGGGAGATCATTCCACCACCTAAGCGTGCGCGGAAGAAAACACCTATCGGATCTAACCGTGCTGGAACCCACCGAACGCAGAGTGTGAGGATGAACTCCCTGTCTGTGGCGAGCGGTGCGATGATAGAACGTAGCCGTGGGCATTATATCAAACAATTCCTTAGAGCACATACCATTGTACAGGCGGTAGAACACGCATAAGGAGGCAAAGTCTCTCCTGTCGCGAAGAGGTTCCACACCAGCTGTAAGTACAGGATCGTTGACAATTCTTACAGCTCGTCTTTGCACCGAGACAAATGGACGAAGCTGATATTCAGGTGCTCCCGCCCAGACACCTCTGGGCGGGAGCACCTGAATATCAGCTTCGTCCGCATATTCAGTACTGCTGTCACCACAGCAGTACTGAATATGCGGCCGCACTTGCGACTTATAGAGAAGCAGTGTTTGCGCCGCAGTGAAGTACTGCCGCGCCCTGTTGAGCACACCTAGCTTCTTGGACGCCAGCTTAGCCTTGTCCTCCAATGACTACGGAACTGAACGTCACTGGAGATGTCAACGCCAAGGATCCCTATACTTTTGGAGATGGAAAAAGATGTGCCCTGAAATTGCGGCGCTACAGTAATTGGGGTTTGCTTAGCGGTGAAAAAACACGCTTGTGTCTTGGAAGGGTTGAACTGGGCAAGATTTTGTACACCCCAATCGGACACTCTAGTACAGTGATGGGCAAAGTACGGCCCGCGGGCCAGCTCCGGCCCGCGAAAGCATTTAATCCGGCCCGCCGACGATCCTTCGACATGCATGTGACTGTATCCTTAAATGCGCGAGTCCGACTCGCGCTTGGCCGGTTTTTTTATCCATAATCTGGCCCTCTTCTCAGAATTCACAAATTTTCTGGCTGAAAAAGTTTGCCCACCATTACCTAGTAAGAGTAGCCTCGATTTCAGACACAAGCTGTTCACGATTTTCCTCCACTGTGTCCCGAGAGATACCGGGGCGGCCCGTGTAACAAGTGTCCCCCGCAGGCTTATTACGTATAAAACAGAGATCAGCGATAATTGCGAAATCATTGCGCAATCATCGCGCGATTTATCGCTGGTTGCAAAAAAAATGGTATTACGTAAAATTCTATCGCGAATCGTTCGCTAATCTTTTGCGTTGCACTTATCACAACGAAACTAGCGCCATAAAAAATTACGTGGCGATCACTGTAAACTGGGAACTGTCACATCTGTTGGGCATTTTATTAGTGTATTTGTGTACTGCGAGACCACTTTTATTTTTGCCGAGTTTTGCAGTTTAACCAGGCCTCCGTCACTCTCTACAAGTCGTTTTATAAGCACCTACTCCTAAGTATTATGACGCAGAACTAACGTGGCCGACCGGCAGAGGGCTGCCACACGCCAGACCGAGCGAAGTGCGCACAACCAATGTACATTTCCCGAGTAAAATAATATTTCGATTTATTTAGTCTTGCTTTTTTTCATCTTACTTCTTACTAATATTCTAAAATTAAATGCGAAAGTGTTTGAGTGCGGATGTGTAGATCTGTGAATGTTTGTTACTCTTTCACGCTCTAACGGCTCAACGGATCTGGCTGATATTTGATACAGGGATAGATTGTAGTCTGGAATAACACATAGGTTACTTTTTATCCCGGGAAAAAGTTCCCATTGGAAGCGGGAAAAGGAACAAACTTTTACGCGGGCTAAGCTGCGAGCATCAGCTAGTTTTATGATTCTTATGTAATTCTTATGTAAAGAAGAAGAAGTTATAAAATATTATTAAGTTTTTTTTTCAGACACTGTGTTTATTGTTTTTGGTAGTTATATGTATTTTTGTTACGTGCTCACAACCCTAATGTTGTCAATAGTTGTCACTCGATGACGCAATCATACGGTGTGCGCACGAATCTCGACTCTCGGAATACGTCGTAGAGCATGTTTTCCACTGTAGCGATATGTTATAGCTAATATTTTTGAGGTTAAGTATGGGAGTGATGTATCTGTTACGTAGTAACTATTATTTAATCTGTGGTTTAACTAACATTAGTGCATAGTAAAAGTTGCGGAAATATTTGTAAAGCTTAGTAATCAGTTAGAAAGCGCGCCCGAACACGTGCTCGCAGCACTATTGTTAGTTAAACTGCAAAAATCCGCAAAAAATAAAAGTGGTCTCTCAGTATACACATACACTAATAAATGGCTCATTGTAGTACAAACATATGTGACGAAAGTTTTGTACTCACTTTACGTTCTAAACTCACTTTGGTTCTCCTTTTTCTTTGTGCCATTAATGGTCTTAACTCATCACACAAAACGACAAAGCTCTTTTGATAGCCTGTACTTAGTGGGCTTTGAACTCTGCTTCGCTTAGATTCAAAGCTTCAAAGTCCTGAATTTCAATTATCTGCACTTCTAGCTTCAAACTCAAGTGCGTCAATCAAAAGAACTGCACGAGCCATTCTTACTTTACAATTAAATATTTCAGTAAACAGTAAGATCACAACTCAACACTTACACTAACTATACTCTTTACAAAACAAAATTAAGTACATGACTATTCACTGCTGTAAAGTTTTTCAACGTTTATAATTACACTTTAAGAATAATAAAATTGGCAATTTACTCAATAATTACGCAAAAATAGATTGTTAATACTAAGTAGAGATTAGCGAACGATAAGCAATCAGAGAAAACGCAATCGCAGTTTTGACGTTCGAAATCGCGGCCTGGAGGATGTCAAAAACGATACGTAATACGAAGTTATCGCCAGATCGCTGCCGCAGTATAGCACAAATGCACTTTTTAATTTACTGATTGTTCTACAGAGGCAGCACCGTCGCTAGTTTGCTATGGCAAAACGATCGTTGATACGTAATACGAAACAGTCAACAATCAGCGATTATCGCGCGATTTCCGCGAGATTATCGCTGTCACTTGCCTATTGTAACATACGTAATAAGCCTGCCGTACTGTCGTCCGCATAACAATGACTGCCGTCAATAGACAACATGTCATTGATATGCAGCAGAAACAGAGTAGGGGACAACACGTTTCCGCTATTCAAAATTTAAATACTAAGCGTTACTTCCGTCAGAAAAAAAATCTGAGTTACACCCTAGTGGCACCTAAAGAAGTTTTACTTCAATAAAATATGAAACTTACCTATACGAGTATACCTAGGTACATAGTTATCTGATATTAAATATCGGCTGAAGTTAAAGCCTATTTTGACTCTCAGAGGTGACAGAAGCTTGTTCCAGTATAGCGTTTTAAAACTTACCCGCAAACCGAAACCACACGGCATAAACTTATTATATGAGTTACATACGTAAGGCTACTTCTCATTTATCAAGTGTAATATAGAACTAGATGCGATCCAGGGCTTCGCTTCTATAAAAAAACTGCCAGATTGATTGACTTTATAATTATAAGTAGAACAAATCTTTCCTACTAGCCAATTCATACTTTTTATTTTATTATATTTAGCTCTCTAAAAAGATGCCGCCAACTTGAAGAAACATGGCTTCATGACGAAATCTAGTGATTGGGGGCGCCTGTCAATCTACACTACCATTGACAGTGGTCCTCTCTCAGTTGGCGGCCCCATGATGGGACTCTACACGCTCCTATAGAGGAACCATGGGTTGAGGCGGAAAACAAGTGCTCCGACAGGTCGTTCCGATATGCTTTGACGGATAAACGATATTTTGAATCACTCAGTTCTGACGAAGATTCTATCCCCTGTGTGATAGTGGAACTTCTGCACAGCATGAGTTCTTGAGAACAAAAAAGCAGAGTATGGGATTACATTGAAGAGCTCTTCAGAACACTCAGCGTCATAAATTCGGTACATATCAAATAAATTATAGAATACCTCAAATATACAAGTTCAGCACCTTTGTTATTATCGCAAACAGCCTGTGGAGAGTCGCCCATGTTTGACTGCCGTGTTTGTTAATAGAAATTAAAACACATTGGAAATCGACGATCAAACAATGGCATTTACGTTGAAAGTGAGTATTTGTACGCAGTATTTTTAATTGGTATATGTACTACGATTGAACAGGTTTAAATTTAGCTTTTTACCTGCCCTTTTACATTCCTTCGAGATATTTCCTAGAGCGATCTGTAGGAATAGATGGATAGGTAGGAAACATGTGGTTTACGCCGGTTCGAGCTAGGTATGTCATCATCATGCCTAGATGGATAATAATTAATTTATTACTTACCTGTACCTTTATACTTGTAATGGAACTACTGGGATACGACGAAACAAGATAACAGTTCCATGGAACTACGCAATGGAACTAACGCTGGGATGGAACGGCCGCCTACATAGCAAGTGCATAAGCAAGTGCACATGTGCAGCAAACTGCAATCAGGTCAATTCTGCACTTATAAAATCATTATCAAATCAGCCTATTGCATTCCTCTGCAGGACATACCTTTCCCAAATTACGTCACAATTCACGGACCTGCATCTTTTTCATCCAGTCACTCCCTGCCTTCTTCAGGTTGTCGGTCTTATGCGAGCACTGAACATTTCAGGATTTTTCTGCAAAGCTGTCTACACACCACACACAAGGCCGACGGCGGCTTTGGTGTGGCATTTTGAAGGTGTCTACACCTTCAAAATGAGGCCGCCCGGCCTTACCCGGCGGGTACCGCCGCCGGGCCGACGGCTTTGGTGTGTAGACAGCTTAAGGACAATGTAGGATAATGAATAAATTTTCACAGGTAAAAAATAACTTTTCACCTACTTTATTTTCTGTACGTTAAGTACTATCATAGCGATTGGTCGTTAATGAGTTTCCCTCGCGTCTCGAACTAAGACGGAATGACGAATACTTTGACGTCGTTTTTACTTAGTATTAGCATGCAAATGAAAGGCACTTTGTGAATTTAATTAAAAGTAAAAGATGATCAGCATACCTATTAGTTTTTCACTTAAATTAATTGGTCGTCAGTCAGGCTGTACCCCATTAACCGTGATAGCTAGACAGTTGACATTTTCACAGATGATGTAGGTACTTCTGTTGCCACCATAACAACAAATAGGTACATGTTTTTGACGAGTATCCTAACCACTAAGCCACCCCTACTTTATTTTTTTAAGGTACCGTATCCAAAGGGTAAAAAACGGGGACCCTATTCATGAGACTTCGTCGCCCGTCTGTCTGTCTGTACCTCACGAGGCTGTATCTCATGAATGGTGATAGTTAGAGAGCTGAAATATTTACAGATTATTTGTTTCTGTTGCCGCTATAACAACAAATACTAAAAACAAAAAACCGGCCAAGTGCGAGTTGGACTCGCCCATGAAGGGTTTCGTAGCAGCAAGTAACATAATATAAAAGTTCTTATAGTTCGTTGTAACTTTGATTGATGTTTTAACACGTTCCCAGTGGTAGTGATTTTTCTAACCGAAAATTGCGGTATAGGACGTAATAAAAAAAAACTACCAGCTCTATCTCGTTCAAACCAATTTTCCTTGGTAGTTTTTATGGCAATGTACATCATATATTCGATTTAGATTTATCATTCTCTTAGTTTAGAAGTTAGGGGGGGGGGGGGGGGACACACACATTTTTCCACTTTAGAAGTGTCTCTTGCGCAAACTATTCACTTTACAAAAAAATGATAATAGAAACCTCAATAGCATTTTTGAAAACCTATCTAAAGATAACCCACACGTATGGGTGTGATGAAAAAAAAAATTTGAGTTTCAGTTCTGAGTATGGGGACCCCCAAAATTTACTGCTTTTTTTCTAGTTTTATATAAGAATCTTAATGCGGTTCACAGAATACATCTAGTTACCAAGTTTCAACAGCATAGGCCTTATCGTTTCGAAGAAAAGTGGCTGTGACACACGGACAGACAGACAGACATGACGAATCTATAAGGGTTCCGTTTTTGCCATTTGGCGACGAAACCCTAAAAATATAATATTTAACCGGGGCGCCCATACAACAAACATGATTTTTTGTCGGTTTTTTGGTACGGTACCCTCTGTGCTCGAGTCCGACTCGCACTTGGCCGGTTTTTTATATATATTATAGCGGTAATATAAATGTAGATAATGTGCATTTTTATCTAACAAGTTTTTGGAATTGAAAAAACCATAACCATTTAAATTCTATTAACATTCTAGGACGTCTGATATGAACTGTTTCTTACAAGCTTTTACCAAGATAGTAATTAAAATAAGCAGTCCTAATTAGATAATGGGCTTACTTAGAGATAAAAGTACAAAGGAAAGGACGAACTAAAACAGTGTTATCTGCAAGGCATTTACAAAAAAAAACTTCCAACAAGGCTCAGAATTCCTATCTACACTGACAAAAGTTCATCTTCATAAAAAAAGGCCGTTTCATACTTTTTTTCCATAAAGATTACTATAATATTATGAAAGTAGAGACAAGCCTAAGGGTCCACCCACATTTGTCAGAAGTGTAATTACTAAACGGCTACGAGGAATGCTAATTAATCTCTCCACGCATGCCAACATCGCCCTTGTATTAGTCGTGTTTTCTCAATTATACACTTCAGGCCCAGATACGAGTAACTTATCAGTACAACTTTCAATACAAATCAATTTTCTAAACACCTGACACAATAGCGCTGAGGTCAATATTATTTATCTTCACAAAAGTCGTTTAGCATCTTAAACTGTTATTACCTTAAAGAAGCTCCATTAAAATGCTGTGGAATGCATTGGCATGTATAAAATTTTATTCGAAATGTGAAATCTACTACAACATTTTGACACGTGCGTAGTGTATAATTTTACAAAACACAAAATTATACTGCTTTGTACGATGATCATTAATTCACTCTTTTAGTAGGTATTTTGTGTGTGTCTAATTGTATAAATTGTTCGTAAAATCAATCTCTGCAGGTATTGAATTATAAAATAAGTATAATATTTTTGAATTATTTGAGTGCTCTTGGATATCCTTATTTGACAATTGTTGTGTCCATATACTCCGGTGTGAAAGTCCCGTTTTCATTCATTATTAGAATGGAATCATCATCACATCTTTACTTCTATGATAAATAAATAATCTATACTAATATTAAAAAGAGGAAAGATTTGTTTTTTTTTTTGTTTTTTGCTTGTTTGTTTGTAACGAATAGGCTCCAAAACTACTCGACCGATTTGAAAAATTCTTTCACTGTTCGAAAGCTACACTCTTTGGGGTGAACATAGGCTATATTATATTCCCGTTTTCCCACGAAACCGGGAACGACGCGGGTGAAACCGCGTGACGTCCGCTAGTAAATAATATTTGTGAACATTCACTCACAACATCATCTAACCCAAATTAAGCTAATATAGGCTTGTGCTATGGGATCTAGACGACTGATATACATATTTCATGATAATCAGATACTGAACAATAAATCATAAAATATTTCTATTGTTTCTCATCAGTCGCCACATTCTATTACCATCATCATTCCAATTGATTTACCAGCATTTTCTTTCTGTGAACAATTTCTAAAACTAAGTGAAATAATTTATATGCAAAATAAATATTTCCATTCAAAAGACTAATGGTTATAGGCCCTGTGAATGGAATGGCTATAATAAAATATTCAGTATTGACGCTGACGACTTCGGGTATTTATTCCTAAAGTGAGACAATAAACAAATGATTAGTTTATCGGTTTACAACTTTTGTGTAATGATTTACATTTTACATTTGTTTACAAACTTGTTATCGTGTATTTACATTTCATTTCTTGTTAATTGTTATATTAACTTCATTACAACATTTGGAGTTGTAATTAGTAAATTGATCAAAAGTGTTATCTACATCTACACTGATATTAAAAAGAGGAAAAAATTGTATTTTTGTATGTTGCAATGAATACCCTCAAAAACTACTGTGCTGATTTCAAAAATTCTTTTACTAATGGAAAGCTTAATTCACCCTGAGTAACATGGGCTATATTTTATTCCCAAATTTTATTCCCAAAAATATAATAATTAAGGTTTAATTTCGGTGATGTCCCTTCACTACACGAAAATTAATAACAAGAGAACATAACTAAAAATGGCTGTGACACACGGACGAACAGACAGACAGACAGACATGACGAATCTATAAGGGTTCCGTTTTTGCCATTTGGCTACGTAACCCTAAAAAGTTTATATAATTAGCTCATCTCCTGCGTGATAAAAAGCTATCTAACTAATTGAGGGTCACTCTTTCGTCTCGTCTTCCAATTCTTTCTCTTGAAGAACTCGTGGTTGCAAATAAAATTTAGAAATTATATATTCTTTTTATATATTGGTCAAATAGGCAGTCAAGCTGGTATCGTAAAAATATTATTGCTCAGTCACACACGAAGATTGTTGCTCCCATAATTAATTATATGAACTGTAGCATGTTTATAATTAAATCTACGAATCAAACACAACTTTGTGTATTAACATAAATGTGCTTATTATGGCAATTGAATATTAATTAGAACGTATTTAGCAAGTTTATCTGAATCAATTTCATAAAGCCTGGGGTAACATCGTTAGACTAACATCAAGTTGATGACCATCTCAAATAGAGCTGTACTACGCACATTACTGTTTAAAATTTCTTAAAAACTCAGGAACGGAAGGAGGTCTCGCTTAGCTGGTTGTTTTCTTAACCTGAATAAGCTTGGGAGCCGGCTAACCGGATAGATCTACTTACTTTATTATTATAGTCATCTATCACCGTATATTGCGTTTGTGTTTTAAATTACTCCACAAGTGTCAAGTACCTTAAAAAATGGTAACATTATCAAATTATCTTCAAGATTTTGTTCCCAGCTTTGGACTTTATTGCATTTATAGAAGCAATAAAAATTGTATACACTCAATAAATAGAATGTTTGCGATCACTAAATCAATCTCGGTCGTGATGATTTTGCTTTAGAGAGCGATGACCGCTAAAAAGTAAGGGATTCAAATGCCTGCTCCTTCAAGGGAAATGGCGAGAATGTCTGTATTAGGGCGGATAAGTGCTATGATATTTTCATAGGGTACCAACCTTAACCTATTGAAATCTAGTGTGTGGAAATAAATAAATAGTTGTCTATCGCAGAGCGCCCAGGGCAGCTCGTTCCAAGGACGTCCCAAGGTTCTCGACAGACTCTGGCTACCACCGCGGTTGCCCAAGTGCTCGATTGTTACTCTAATTCTCTCTTTTATCAATGGAGGCATAACATTAGCAGTTCACATTGCTTAAAGTAAAAGACGCCCTGACTCCACTCCAAGCAAGGAAAGCATGTAAAACTGAACTATGGAGTCTTCTCGTAGCTATGCCCATCAGATTAATTGACGATCCTGTATATCATTTATGATTTGTGTAAAACCATTTTACAAGTTTTGGACAGGTAAACAGTATCCTAATACATAGTATAAGATCGAAGCTGGGAATGGCGCTGAAATTACCGCGAAGATCCTGTCACAGAACTCCGGCGAGGTTGAATGTGTCAAAACTTATTATGAGTAAAGACCATTGGAAAGCTTTGGATTAAACTTTTAGCGCTGTTTCGTCGACATTTATAGAGACTCCTATAGACGATAGATGGCGTGAAGTTACTGAAAGCCTTCATGCATGTCCTCTACAGGTTATTGGTAGACCAAACAAAAAAAACCAAGTCTGGTTCGATGCATCAGACGTGGAGATGCAGAGGCTTGTTGAAAATCATAGACGCGCTTTAAGGCATCACTCTAGTGTTTCCGATAGAAGGGCAGTGCAACAAAAGTTGAAAGATAAAGTCAGAGATCTTAAGAATAAGTGGTGGACGTAAAAGGCCAAGGAGATTCAAGCATATGCAGACTCCAATAAGACGGGCAAGTTTTTCGAGAGCATACAAGCTGTATTTGGTCCAAAAATGAGAAAGGCAGCCCCAATTTGCTATCGAGATTGCCAACTGACGGATCACGCTGATATTCTCGCAAGGTGGACAGAACACTTCAATGATGTGCTGAATCTAGTAGCACAAAGTGTTGATCTTGCCTACATTAATAACATTGAGGACTTGCCTATCTGTCAGCATCTGGATGAGCCTCCTGCCTTTGATGATTACGCTAAAAAAACTCAGGAACACCAAAGCGCCTGGTGCAGATAGTCTTCCGGAAATATATAAGTATGGAAGTCTCAACGTGAAGAATAGGCTTTTTTAGTGCTGAGCGTATGGGACTTCAATCTGTGCCACAGGGCTGGAGGGATACTTTGATTTGTAAGCTGTACAAAGGCAATGTATAGGACGGCAGCTCTTATCGGGGTTTCTCTCTTCTGTCCATGGCTGGTAAGGTTTTGGCGCAAATCATCAACGCTCGTCTTGGGAGATTGGCTGAAGAAATATTGCCGGAATCACAGAGTGGCTTTCGACCAAACAGAGGAACCATTGATGCCATATTTGTCGTTAAACAGATACAGGAAAAGAGCTTGGAATAGAATAGACCACTCTCCGAGGCCGAGGGAATCTTTGTGGCTGACCCTTAGTAAATCCGGGTGCCCCGAGAAATTTACCAATCTTTTGAGGCAATTCCATGACGGTATGATGGCGAGGTTGTGCATGGTGGTGATTTCTCGGCTCCTTTTCAAGTAACAAGCGGAGTAAAGCAAGGATGTGTAATGGCAACAACCCTATTTGCGCTATACTTTGCGGCAGTGATGGATGACGCTTTTGGGAGATGTGGTCACCGAATTCAGCTTAATGTGCGAACTGACAAAAGTGTTTTTGATCCTTCACGTTTCAGGGCCAAATCCCGATGTGCAAAACTCCTTATTATGGATGTCTTATACGCCGACGACGTATGCCTGATAGCAGATAGCGTGGAAGCCCTGCAGACCTATATGAATGCTCTCCAGGAGGCGTGCTGCAGGTTTGGTCTGGTCATTAGTGTCGCTAAATTCCAATTGTTTAAACAGCCACCAAAAGGTTCTTTCAAACCGATTCTTGATAATCAATGGAAATATCTAGGTGGAGGTTACTAGATTCCGGTATCTGGGTTGCCAAATAGTAAGTGACAACCGCCTTACATCCGAGATTCCTGCGCGTATAGCGGGGGCTGCTTCTTGCTTTGGGATGTTGAATCGGCGTGTCCCACGACGTCACACTGCAGACTAAGCTGACGGTATATCGTGCCATGGTTCTGCCTATTCTTTTGTACGCTTCCGAAGCTTGGCGTCTGTATGTACAAGGCGGATATAAGAAAATTGGACGCATTCCATCTGAAATGTCTACGTTCTTTCCTTCGAATCAAACGGCAAGATCGTGTCACAAATGCGGATGTTCTTTGCCGTGCGCAAACGCAAGGAATGGAGGCCCTGCTGATGAGTGGTCATGTCCAGCGAATGGATGAGAGCAGATTGCCGAAGAGTGTGTTCTACTCGGAACTCTCGAGTGGTAAACGTAGTTCTGGCGGGCAATACCTTCGCTTTAAGGACGTGCAAACCTTACTGCACATGTGCTTCCTACAAGGGATAGGAGGAGATTGCACAAGATATAACAGTTTGGCGCACAAAAATTAATAAAGGTATAACGTCTTTTGAAAATCCTCGACTATCTGATTTGGACCTCCAGCGCCAAGTTCGCAAAAAACGACCGAAACCTTCCTACAACTACATCTACAACAACTCTGGTCGGCTCTACTGCGCAACATGTGACCGAGTGTTCAAGACGAAGTTCGGATTTTCAAGCCACCTACGAGCACACGCCAGGAAATAGCCATGGTCGCCGTGGTCGGACACGACGTGGACAACGATGATGATGATGACACAGTACTCTTATCATACAATAATATGAAAATACCTTTTTAGTCACTTGTTAGACATAGACTTTAATAGAAAACGTGCCCCTGCGTGGTCACTTAGGTAAGTAATGTGTAGTTCAAGTCCGGCATGACATCCGTAATGATTTCCACGCATACAAAAGAAAAATACATAAAATTAAAACAGACGAAGGCAATTGATCGAAAATACCACAATTCCGGTAACACCGGTGATCACCAAAACAGGTAAGACTCACGTAGTGCAGGAATGCCAAGAAAGTTAACAACAGCACGTGCTCTGCTTGCAATGGGAAGCGACACCGAAACTTGGCGATTGTGATTCCCGGCGCACAGACTCATTTAGATTCGCCACTGATTCTGTTTGCGTTAGAAGATAGTAGAGGAGGCAATGCACCTTTTCTTACCTACACTTTTTTTTAACACTATTTTGGCAGACAGGCGTACGGCCCACCAAGGTGGTCATTGTAGCCTATGAATGTTTGCAACACCGGAGACCGTGTAAACATCCTTCTAAGACCCTTTTTAAAGTAATAACATCTCAAAGATCGCGTTAAGGATAAAGGGCATCTGATTTCGAACTAATTATAACCACACAGTGCTACATGGCTGTATACCGTTGTGCGGCTGTATTCCGGCTGTATTCCGTTCCTGAGTTTTTAAGAAATAAACATTGTAGCCTATTTTTAGTAATTTCATAACGCATGTCTAAATGTAAAAAACAGTAATCTTGTTAGTATTTCAAATTAAATAATTTCTAGTAATTTTAAACACCATAGGACGTGATTCAAAGAAATGTATCCAGTTATTCCATTTTATTCCATGTTTCAGAATGATGGTTGCCAGTTCTATTCTTCCGTAAGTCTTTAATACACAAGTACAAAATGTGCATTTAGAGGCAAGCAACAGCGTGAATAACAAAATCAACTCTGCCCTGACCGCTTTGAGATAAGAAGACATATCGGTGAAAACTTGTACAATGACCGAGAAAAGTAAAAACACTTTCTGTGGATATACGAGTCCACAAGTGTTGTAAGTGGCCCGCCTCCATCCGGATTCTGACGACTTTGCCCGTGGTACCTTGTTTAAAGGTAATGGGAAACGAGCAAGGCAGTCAACAGTGCTCATTATGAATATGGGGTAATAGGGTAAAAATAATAAAAAGGGGAGAACCGTATGTTATACTGACACGCTTCTGGGAAGTCCAGAGTGATCCCAGGAGTTCCCAGGCGGTTCAGTAGTTTAGGTAAGGGTATATAATTTGTCCTGGAGTCAATAACGCAACGATTACATATAATAACTGCCTTTATTGCGATTTCACATAATAAACTTAAATCTATCTTAAAAAACTAGGTACTCATCCGAATTCTTCCTTCAGGGATGGGATTTCCTTCCTTCAGGAATACTATGACGTAACAATAGATAATTACTCCTATATTTTCAATATTAGTTGCTTACGGGTATAAGCAATGTTTTTTAAATATAAACTTGGAAGCTCATTCTGAAAAGAACAAACAATATATTTTATATACACCCTCTTCAACCATAGATTTCCCTAAACTTTCCCTTACATTATTTTTAACCCCATTTTAAAACATTTAATATACAAAGAACATTACCCCCTTTTCTAAATTTCACAAACGCCTGCCTGATAAAATAAATTTACTTAAAATATACTTTTTTACATAAAAATTACCCACAATTAATTTACTTAATAAAATTGATGAAGTTGATGCTTACCAGAGCTTCCGTTTTCACATATAAAAATTTAGTTAAATACTTGGGCTATTAAGCCACTCACTGATTATTTCAGTGGAATATATTTTACAGAATAATTTACTTTGATGTAAATTTTCTTCGACAGTATGAAGTAAAATAAAAAATTTAGTTAGTTCCTGATTTTCTCCATTCTACTAATGCGCACGCTTATATATAGCTTACATCCCACCATATCTCCTTCCATCAACTATCCCTACTATGACACTATTAAGGACACACCCCTTATATCGACCTAAGTATAACCATTATACCTACGCTTAATAGCGCCTAATAAACTAATATAGCAAATCCATGATTTACGCCACAATACGTTAGCTTACTCTTTCAGTTAAAAAAAATACATAATTGACAGTACAAAATGTCAATTGTGCGCAGTACAAAATGCATTCGCGTGTAATATAACATATTAGATTCGACTTTATAAGCATTACGTTACAGCCTACCTCCCTGACCGATGAGCATTCACGTGTAATGTAACATTATAAGATTCGACTTTGAGCATTACGTTACAATACTGTCTCCCTGACCGACGAGCATTCGCGTGTAATGTAACATTTGGCGCAACAAAAAAAGCGCATTGATGTTATAAGTTGTATCAAAACATTACACATTGTATCATTACAAGGTGCGCAAAGCGCATTGATGTTACAAGTTGTATCAAAAGATTACACATTGTATCGCGCATTGCTATGCTCGGGTTTCCTCCCTCACTGTTGTAATGCTCGACTCTGTAACGTTACATTACAAGCGAATGCTCCCCGTGAGGCAGGGCCTTTAGATAGTGCTATGTAAAATGTCTTAAAAATATAGGTATCTATATCTATGTATTTTGAGTGCAATATTTTCTATCCTGGGGACCTCCTTCCATCCTGGGAACAACCTTCCGAGGGCTTGCCCGGGGCTCCCAACCCTAGGCAGTAGGTAGGAAACATGTAGTTTTTAGTCGTCAAGACTCCGGCATAGCATCCATGATGGATTTTCTACATCTTAAAATAAAAGTGCAATATTTTCTGTCGACTCTACATGCTATAAAAAAGTAGGCTACTTGACTGGCGCACTAAACAACCAGTCATTCAAGTGATTCTTTTTAAATTTTTATGCCTATTAGATTCTCCGCCGATAAATGTAAGTAGCTCAATAATTACGTGTTAATTGTATAAATAGTGGTAATTTTGTAGGAAATATTAATTACATTAGTTCAAATTAAAAGGAGGACATTTTTTCCGCTTTTTTTTTTCAGTTAGATCGTGTCATTACATACAAGCTCGATTTTACTGTAATGGGAATACAATTTCAGCTCAGTAGGTTTAGTCTTCACAAGAAAATTCACCTAGGACTAACTAGACATTACTCAAAATGGAGACAATAAATCAATGCGTAAAAAGACTCACATACCGTACATTTACATAAAAAAAGTAGAAATCGGTGAACCCAATCGAAAGGCACACAATTTCAATAAACCCCTGGTGAAGAATCAGTACATAAAAGGGGAAATATCATGTTTGTGGACCAGCAAATGGTAATAAAAATAGCTCAATACATGAAAAAGTTCCGATTTGGTCTACCGCGATTGTAATCGAAAAGATCGTAGACCAAATTGAAAAGAGTCACAAACGCTCCTTTCTGAAGGCATAATTAATTCTATCCCGCTCCATTAGGTAGGTAAACTCAAGTACTGCATCTCATATCTTAATAGTTCAGCTCAAAATTCAAATTCAATAACTGAATTCAGTAAAAGGCTAAATTGGATAATAGTAGTTTTGGGAGTCCTAGGGGATCCTTCCGAGGGCTGACCCGGAGCTCCCAACCGTATGCTCTTGGCAGGATACATGAGGTTTTTTAGTAGGTAGGAGTCATGGCATCCATGAAGATATTCCTTCACGTACAAAAAAGGAGAGAGTGGATATGCCAGGAGAGTGCTTTTGCTTACTGCAAAAATTGAGAGAGGCCTAACGTTCAGCAGTGGACTGCGATAGCCTAGTTTCATTGAATTCCCCTCAAGACCAATTTTTTTGTTTGGTTTGATAAGTAGATTGATAATGAAAAATTTGTTAAATGATTGGTCCACATACGCACGTCCTCGTTCGTCCTCAAAAAAAAACGCTGGCTTACTTACGGAAGCAAGTGAAATGTTAAACGGTGATTGACTAGATAATGTTTGACAAGTAAAAGAGGCTTGAACTGGGTATCTATGTAGGGTTACCATAGGGGTGCTCCTTTGATTATATTGATAAAGGTCGTTTTAGAGTTGTCTAGTTACCTACTTGACCTACTTTACATGGAACGCACTCGACCACTAATAATAGGGTGAAACGTAACTGTTAAAAGTATTTAATGAATATTATCACATATCAACTAAGTATTCTTCTATTAAGTAATTATTCTTGCACAGACCGTTTTGTCCGTGACTCTCGTGATTGAACTAAACAGCTAATAATATATAAGTAACTTTGATTTACGTCAAAAACATAGATTTTGAAAAGTAACCAATGAGTTAAGTATACTCATACTGGTAATAAGAGTGCTGATTTTTCTATGCATCTTTACTACGAGTATAGGTTTTCACTTTCTTATACATAACTACTAGCTAGAAAACTTGAAAAATGTAATTTCAACAGTATACAGGTTAACTGTTTGTTTCTGGAAAACAATTCAAATTTCTATAAATTTATCTATAAGTATTATTACGAATATTTACAGAATTATCGACCATTTCAGACTTCTAAGTATATCAAGTTTATTTTAGTGCAAATAATAACTATTTCATATGATTAGTCTACAACTATGAATCAAATGTGGGTTATAGATACATGTTATAACGGACCGAATTTTGCTAATACCTACAAATTGGAACCTGTCTTCACTCACACCTGCTAACAGTATGTAGCGCAAATATATAATTAAAACATGTTTTTGAGGCTCTATTTATAATTTTTTGATATTTAATGGTTTATAAAATTATTGTAGTTTCGCTTAGTGTATCCTGAATTGTATTGAACAAGTACAAGTGCTTGTAGAAGCTTATATTAAGTAGCTTTATTTGTTATTAGCTTAATCTAGTTTGCAGTTCATTAATGCAGTAATGCAGAGTATATTATCACTTCAAATAACATCATTAGTTATACCCATTACTGTACCCACAGCATGTGATTTTTGCTAATGATAATTATAGAAATCCGTTGTTAGTAAAATATATCGATACAAGTCTCGAGCGTAGTGAGTTACACAATAAAGAGTTGATCAAATCTTTTCAAAAATCCAAGCAGGCGTAGGTAAACCAAAGGGGTCATTAAATATTTATAACAGAACGACAAAATGACTCACACTCAGATAATACGCGGTCAGAATTCCCAACACTAGTCCGCTTCCCATACCAAATGATAAGAATTCCCTTTTGTTAGTGCGATACCAACGGTCAGAACATTTAAACGTTTACCAATTTGTGTTCTTTTTGACAATTGGAACAAAGAATATAACATTTTTAATTTGGAAGATGGCAAAGGTGTTTTATATAATAGTGATGTGCATGTTGATTGTGAGTGTTACCACAAAATATGTCGATAAAAGGAAATGTCCTGAAGTTAGAGCTGTACCGCATTTTGATTTACCTCAGGTATGTACTTACTTACTATCAATTACCGATATTTACTTGAGGGTGTATTGGCTCTGCTTAGGTAGATTATTAATAGTAGATTATATGCTAAAGTTATAAAGCTTACCGTCCCTTAATCAGCTTTATATTTTAAATTTCACTCTAAATTCAAATTTCATTCATACAATATGATGAGATATAGATTTGTATCCAATTCATTTCCTATTGAGACAAATCTTCTGGGCATTATTTTTACCATTTTAACCTATCACTCATATCGTTCGGTTAGAACACTTAGCACGCTTTGGGATTCACACGAGGTCAGGAGTCGAACTTAGACCTCCGACCACAAGTCTAACATTAGGGATGTGTGAATGTGGGACCAGTAATTGAAGGTACTAAGCTCGACCACAGATTACTAAATAGTTACTACGTAACAGATACATCACTCCCATACAAAAGCGACAATATCTACGCTATATTAGCCTACAAAATTTTAATAATAATACCTGCTGCCCCGAACGAGAAGAATTGTACCTTAAACACGCGCTCATAGCGTCGAGACTGTGTTGCCCGCTGTGCGAGTGACGTCATCGTAAGAATGCGCTAGGGTTGAACCTATAATGATTGTTGTATTAAAACAAATGTTACGAATCAACCATGTTTTAATACGCTTTTAGTAGGTCGACGTGTATGTAACTAACAATGTAATGGAATGTAAGGAAAAAATTATGAATGGTTTAAAAAAACCCTAGAAAAACACGCTTTTATAAATGCACGTAAAAACCAAAAATAAATTATGAATCACAGTAGGTAGGTATACCTATATATTTATATTGTTTATCTTATGCCTACCCATGACTAAAATATCAAAGAAATCTAAATTTAACTGACATTACCTTTAGCGTAAGTACCGGCTATTCACCTATCTCTCCCGGCCATCCTACCTTACTATGTTACACACACATACATATGGTCACGCGTAGATCTCCGAAGGGGAAGACAGAGGCATATTAGATGCCCACATTTCATTTTTTTATAGTTTGTACCAAGTATAGGTTGTGACCCTCTGCTGTTCAAATTTTTCAAACCACCTAAAAAGGCCTTCAACTTGGCTGACTGCTATTTTATTGGCAACCGGGACCAACGGCCTAACGTGCCTTCCGAAGCACGGAAACGCTTAAATAAAGGTCACAAAGTGGTCACATGAATGGTCACCCATCCAAGAACTGGCCATAGTGAAAGTTGCTTACAACAGTGATCGATTACAGAACACTGAGTCCCCGGGCCACGAGCGCTTCGACTACCTATAAAACCTATTTACCTACAAATTCTATAAAACATTGAATTGCCTATAAAAAACAACAATTTTATAATACGTGACTCAAATAACTCCTTAATTTAAGATTTACATACTTATCACCTACCTACTTATGCTCAAACAAATAAATAGTAAAAACATTAAAAATTGATAAGATTTAAAATATTACTCAGCTTTCTTCGTCTCTCGGCAATTTAAAAAACGACAAATTTTCTTTTGTTTTTGTACTATTACACCCATCCACTGCACAATAATTACGTGGTTTCGGTATTTCGAAGCGTAAGCGCGGGAAACGTGCGGTGCGATGCGAGCGCTCAGTCGGGCGTCCGGCAGCCCTCTGCCAGTTGTATCCCCAGGGAGATGCCGAGCGGTAGGTACATACCGCGCGATTTTGAGCGAGTGACGGAGGCCCGGCTCGACTACCACCGTACGCTACTGCCACTTAAATTGTATCTATAATTTGAATTATGTAGAGTAAGCAACAACATGAAACCAATTATATACTTAGTATTTTATAGTCAATCGCCATAGATACAGCAGAACTGAGTGGGTCACCTACCTAATATCCGCTCATAAAACATGTTTGATTACGGTTACACGATTTACTGTTAATTTTGTACTATGCAAATTTGTAAAATGAAGTTGCAAAGATAGGAATTATTATATCCTCTGTAATGTGGGGAGAAATGATCGCCTGAGAGTAATTTTTATAGAACTATCCCACATACTTGTTGCTATCTTGAAAAGCTTCTCAACTTTTTACCCGGAAAGTTACCCTAACGGACACGATTTACTGTTAATTTTGTATGCAAATTTGTAAAATGAAGTTGAAAAGATAGGAATTATTATATACTCTGTAATGTGGGCAGAAATGATCGCCTGAGAGTAATTTTTAAAGAACTATCCCACATACTTGTTGCTATCTTGAAAAGCTTCTCAATTTTTTACCCGAAAGTTACCCTAACGGTTAACAACCAATTGCTTGCTATCGTAAAAGACTGCCTAATCCTGAAACCTTCCAACATCCCTTAGCCCAACTTCTCGAAAAATCTGTAACTCGCCCATCTAACAAAATTAAAACAAAACCTTCCTTATCATTTTGACTTTCTTCGAAACTGGAAATAATTATAAGTTTAAAAAAAAAGCATTATTTATCTAAAGTGAGTATATAAGCTCCCAAGAACATGCAGAAATGCGATGAGACTTGTAGAGACAGTCAACATATTTGATGTTCACCAGAACCGACGTCAAGGTGGCTCGCTATGCATTCACAAGACATGCTTACTAGATAGTTCGGCAGCAGTGAGTTATGGCAATAATAATGGCACTCACAGTGACAGCCAATGACGCCTTTTCAAGCACCCAATAGTACCTACTACCTAAAGATTTAACCGACACTTCATATCGTAACTAACGCTTTCACCAATAGAAGTGAGTCATAGAGGGACGCTCCTACATTCCTAAAGTACATACTTTAAAGACCAACTGGTCCACTTAACATTAGCAATAAGTATCAACTTGTACCAAGCCCTCGCTAATTCTTGTTCTGTTAACAAACGGTCAAGCTCTGTGGTTATCCTTTAGAAGGCGTACCTGGGACTCCAGGCGATGGCAGATTGAAGAGTAGCGTTTGATTTTAATTGGCAGGAGTTCAACAAACATCCTTTAGGATTTTGACCCGTAACATAGACGTTAACTGCGTTTTAAGTAGGTACCTAACTTACGTGATGGCTGGTCTTGAATTCGGTGACCACTTTGTGTCATTAAATCTGCCAGCGTTTCAGTGCTTCAGAAGGCACCTTAAGGTGTAGGTCCCGGATGCCTGTAATATGAGAGTCGCTTAGCCAAATTGTATAGAAAAAAATCTTACGCGTCTGGAAAAATCCAACAGCCAGTTAGTAGTCAGAACCTGCGCATGTCTACTTCAACACGGTTATTATGTTCACCACCTGTTACGTGGGATAAAATGCAAATGACGAAATGTGGGCATATAGTATGCTGTCTATCATTTCCAGGTAAATGCGATAAAATGTGTGACTATGTCTATAAATGTGTGACTATATTTAATAATTGGTTAGGTGAGGTGACCGAACCGTTGGCGCAGCGAAGAACCATAGTCTCCTTGGCTGCCTTCTACCGAATGTATCACGGCGAATGTTCTGAAGAGGTCTTTAACCTGATCCCACCATCTCCTTTCCGATCCCGAACAACGCGTGCCGGGCAGAGATGCCACTCTTACACAGTGGAGAGAATCTTCGCCAGAACCGAGCGTTTCAAAAGATCGTTCCTCTGTCGAACTATAAAAACTTGGAATGACCTGCCCGCACACGTGTTTCCCTCATCTTACAATCCCGGGTTCTTTAAGAGGAGCGTAAAGAGGCACATCACGGGGCGGCCAACTTGAGGACCACTGTTAGAAGTGACCCCCAATCGCTAAATGCGCCACGGCTTTCCATCAGGCTGGTGGCGACGTCAATTTGGCGAGCTGAATCTAAAAAAAAAAAAAAATCGGGACGAAATTTATTCGTGTCGCTGTGCTCCCATAAACTTGAACTGTAAAGCTACCTAATGATGACTTAGCAAATCGAACTCATCTGCTTACATTTGTCTAAGCTATGTAAGGTTAGTGGCAGCACTTCTCTGACAATTAAAATCATTTAGATACGACTTGCGTCATTTATCATTTGCACCTATAGAGTTATAGACCTATCTCACCATTTCAAATGTTACGAAGACATGCGTGTGGTTGGTGTGAGCCATACTCTCAAGCGGGAGTAAGTGGGACTGCGCCGCCTCTTTCGAACTCTCCCACCCGAGTTCCGCAGTCGGCGCCCTGGGCGCCGCTGACGTGTCTTCGCCGAGTACTATCGGCCTCCATGACCGGGGGTCTGAGGACGGTGAGAGGGCCGCCCACCGTCCTTACAGAAGCAGGTCCATGACGGCAGCGTGACGTGAGCAACTCACGCACGCCCCCCCCTTAGAAGCGGGGTCACATCCGAAACCCCCCATAGACGCGGGATTGCACCCGAACCACCCCCTGGGCGAGGCCGCATTGGCGGCCGTAGGTCTGTTGGGAGTCACGGGACATCCTTCCTGAGGGCTTACCCGGGGCTCTCAACCATAGGCTGTTGGGCGTTACGTGAGGTTTTTTAGTCGGTCAGAGTCCGGCATAGCATCCTACGAGGATTTTCCCTCACGTTAAAAAAAAAAGACATGCGTGTGGTTTTAAAATATGCCTCAAATTGATATCTTACTTCTTACTATCTTATTCAATGCTAATATTATTAAGTATCACAGGAAAGATTTGATTATTGGTTCGTTTGCATCGAATAGTCTCTGAAACTACTGAACCGATTTGAAGAATTCTTTCACTGTTAGGCGTAATTCACATAGGCAATGTTTTATTCCCGTATTCCCAGACGAACGGTGGATGTCTGCGTGTCGGGATTTCTGGATATTTGTTAGTCTTTCACGCTCTAACGGTTGAACGAATGTGTCCGATGCATACGGAGGGTTATGATTTTCACCTAAATTTTGAGAGAACAACACACAGCATAGGTATTGCAACTATGTTGTGTGTTGTTCTCTCAAAATGTATCAAGCTTCATTATCATTAGGGGTTTTCCTCACTAGGTCTAACTTTGGATGTTGGACAAATTTGGATGCTTACACATTTGTTTCAAATGTCGTATTATTATTTTGTGAGTGGGCTGTGAACAGTGTAAACTGTAGAGCGGACGTGAGTCGTTGATAAGAATATCAACATCATTTAGCAACTCTGTCAACATGATGCTCATTTAGATGCTTTATTAATATGTAATCTGTGTAATTTAAAAAGTTTAATATTGCTATCCTGACCTCTCAACCTTTCATCTGTGCTCAACCGATTCAAACCACTCACTAGTTCAAATATCTATATAGAGGTAGCCAGTGAGTTTACCACTACCGTTAATTTTAACGTACCTACTTAGGTATTTTACTGTTGATTAATATAGGTATACGATATATGTTATTGCATACGATATCATGTTTACTGTATTATACAATGTAATATTGTTCTGAAATAAATTTAATTGAAATTGAAATATGGCTATGCAATGGATACCAAGACAGATAAAACCAGTAAGCCAGTTAAATGAAGTCCTGGGGTATCCTTCCGAGGGCTTACCCGGGGCTCTCAACCATATGCTGTTAGACAGGATACGTGCGGTTTTTTAGTCGCTAGGAGTCCGGCATAGCATCCATGTAGGATTTTCCTCACGTTGAAAAAAAGGCAGTTAAATGAAAATAGAAGAATTTCTATGTCCGGCAGTAGACGACTAGGCATTCAATAGCGATCATTGTCAGATGTTGCTATATTCATACTGCCCGGTCAGTCAATATATTATAGAGGTATCACCTTTCTGGACAAGTCCTAATAATCTACTGGGGAATAGACATAGAACTAGAAAAGTAGCCTTTTTTTAAAGTGAGGAAAATCCTATAGGGAAGCTATGCCGGACTCCTACCAACTAAAAACCATACGTATCCTACCTAATAGCCTACGATTGGGAGCCCCGGGTAAGCCCTCGGAAGGATACCCCAGGACTCCCATCAGAGAAATAGTAGCCTGGTGATGGAACGACATGACCTTTTCGCTTTGTACCATCTCGTGCACACCCTGGGTTATCTGAGTCCTTGGCCAAAATTTAGAGTAAACTAAAGCTATAGTGGTAATTTAAATGGAGAACTTTACAGCTTTACTGTATTTGAACGCCTGACAAAACTATTATAGTAAATCCTAATACTTAGTTTACAGACCATAATGACAGGGGCAAATAAATCAACTTGTAAGAAGCTATCGAAATTAAAACAGAGTCGGATAATATTATTACTGACTGACTGACTATTAATTTTAAAAGTATTTGGAAGCCTCACCCAGATAGTAAACACCACAACTCAAATTCATAAAATACCTAAACTCCAAACAGTATTTATTTTCTTAAGATAACCTAATATATACTTAGCATTAAGTTATACCACAGTATAAAGAGAAAAAAAAGATCTATCAGCTGTGGTTATACCAATTATATAATATCTTCGTGATGTCAAAACAACCCAGGCATATACTTACCTGCTACCTTAATACATCTGCTCTCCAGCGCTAATATTTTTCCCAATACACTTTTCCCTCGTCTGAAAGTAATCCCGGTTGTTTTTAAACTCTACCTGGATCTAGGTTTGGGTCTACTTTAATTTGGCCACTATCTTTTGGTTTTGGAGCATCATTTAGTTGGGAGTCAATGCCGTCTGATCGGAAAGACGCGTACGTAGTCAGCAGATTTACCGCTAGCTGGTGAGGTTGCTTGGACTCCAGAGTTGAGATTTGGCAGGCTTAAGGCCCCCCTTACACCTCTTGCTTTACCATTTACATTATACTTACTTATATCTATTTTCAGATGCTGGGAGACTGGTTCGTAGTGGAGTATTACGCGAGTGAGGAAGAGGCGCTTTCATACAGTTGTATGAGGGCCGTTCTCACTCAAGATGACCACGTTCCGGCTCCAGGTTTGTTTCTTCATTTGCTTGCTAACCTCATCTGATTCAAAGTTTATATTAACTGTGTTGCCAAAAAATTGTATGTATGTAAAAAAATTACCACTGTACTGAAATACTCCACAACGCCTGCCCTGCGTGGCGACGGGAAAGAGTACAAAATGTCGCCACCCCAATTCATCCCGAGGGTGTCGTAAGAGGCACTACGGGAACATTTTCGCAAAACGATCCATTGCGTAGAGGCGGAAAACTCGAAATGAAATCCGATTGCCAGTAAAACGACAGTCGTTAAGCCAAGTTGAAGGCCTTATGGGCGGCTTGAAAAGTTTCAACTGTGGGTCGTCACAACTTACACCTGTTCATTTTAATCACAATCACAAAAAGAGACCTATCGTTCTAGCTAAATTCATCTGTTGACCAATAAGTGAGGTCATGGCGAAGAAGGAAATCTTGAAACAAAGCTCGTCTACCCAGCGCATTCAGTAAAGCCAATCACCCTAGCAAAGTATTTTCTTGATTATTGCTAAAATCGGTAAAAGCCTACTACCAATGAATGCATTGTTTTTGGTTATAATGTGTAAAAATGGATGCTATTTTTTTATACTACCCCGGTGGCAGACAAGCATACGGCCCACCAGATGTACTGGTGGTCACGGCAAGGAAAGCTATGTATGCTTGCAACACCAGAGGCGCTACACTCGCGCTGCCGACCTATAAGAACGAAGGTTCTTAGAGGGTCGGCAGCGTGACTGTGTAAGGAGCCTTTTAAAGCTTGAGATCATTCCACAACCTAAGCGTACGGCTGGGAGTCTGGGTACGCCTCGGAAGCATAACTCCAGGGTGGCAAATCAATGATAGCACAGGCTACTAAATGAATTCCTTGATTAAATGTGTACTGCTTTAGGCTTGGGTTGACTAATAAGTCATGTTGTTAGACAAAACGAGAGGGAAGTTCAGATTTCGAAGGTGACCTGATTATTGGCATCGGCGCGGCGTCGAGTACTTATTGTATGTAAATTTTCTTATACAGTCAACGATATTTCAATATCAAAGGTTGTATTTTAAAATGCTCGTTAGATATATTTGATGTTCAAATTCATTTACATATAAAAGGATACTCATTCATTTACATATAAATGAAACCCTTGGAACCCCTTTGCTCAGTGTTCTGTAAACGATTAGGTACTGCGTTAAGCATTTTGCAGTACGGTTTGTACTGTGATGGGTGACGGTTTATGAAATTTCAATTGATAAGGGTAGGTACTGAAAAAAACAACGTTAAGCCGTTGATTTCAGTAGCCAATAATTTTCGGTGCCGAGACGTGGACACTCACGGTGGGGCTGGTCCGTGCCCTTGGGGTTGCGCAACGAGCGATGGAACGAGCTATGCTTGGGGTGTCTCTGAGGGATAGGATCCGAAACGATGT
The DNA here is from genome assembly GCA_933228765.1 of Miltochrista miniata. Classification (NCBI taxonomy): domain Eukaryota; kingdom Metazoa; phylum Arthropoda; class Insecta; order Lepidoptera; family Erebidae; genus Miltochrista; species Miltochrista miniata. The sequence goes on from OW121756.1 coordinate 29,173,078, forward strand.
TGTCCGTCAGAGAACAAAAGTGGTCGCAATAGCTCGCAGAGTATGCGTTTTGAAGTGGCAGTGGGCTGGGCACATTTGTAGAAGAACTGATGGCCGATGGAGCAAGCGAGTTCTGGAGTGGAGACCGCGTCTTGGTAAACGTGGGGTAGGACGACCCCCTGCCAGATGGAGCGACGACCTAAAGCAGGTTGCAGGGATTGATTGGATGCGCAAAGCGCAGGATCGTGTGTTGTGGCGAGGTTTGGGAGAGACCTATGTCCAGCAGTGGACTGCTATAGGCTGAATTGATTGATTAATTGAATAATTTTCAAGCCGCTCATAAGGCATCAATTTGATTTAACTATCACCAAGATAGTTAAATCAAAATTATGCCTTATGAGCGGCTTGAAAATTTCCGAATACGAGCCCCTGTCTATTTAAACATAGCAATAAGCTCATCACCAATTAGGTACCATTAAAACATTTTATACTTTCTGATTCCTCACTTTTGAAGATCAACAAACAATGTATTGCCTCATGAAAAACTGTTATTCCTTTAGGCAATGCTTAAGTTGCGTTCATTCCGTACGTTTTTCTTTGCTAATTGAATAAGCAATAACCCACAGTTCCACATAATGTACAAACTAGTTGCGAAGGTATTTCACAATCAGTATTGTGTTGTTTTTCTTGCATATTTCCTTGGGCGGTTATTTTCAGCGAGTAAGTTCTATATTTTGATATCTCAGTGCACTTTCCATTGGTGTCCTAATAAGTTACACCGGACCTATTTAAGGTCAAAGTTGGTACAAAGGTTTAATTGCGGATAAATAAATATAAAGTAGAAATTAACGTAACGTCAGAATACAAAAGTTTTTCTGCAATTTTTATCAAACATATTCTCATAGGTACCAGCAACCATAATACCCTACTTACCTAAATGTATTTAGCCGTTTTAGAGGAGTTGGTAGCGTTACAAACACCAACATATGTATGATACAAGATTTTGTATGTCAAATTTTTATATTTGTGTTACATCTATTCAATTCAATACGAGTATTCGCTAGAGTATTTTAGAATACAAATAATCAACATCAACACATATAATAAAATCGTAACAAGTCGCTGTCTGTACATCCATACTAATATTATAAAGCTGAAGAGTTTGTTTGTTTGTTTGTTTGTTTGTTTGTTTGAACGCTAGGATCTCAGGAGCTACCGGTTGGATTTCAAAAATTCTTTTACAGTTTGATAGTCCATTTATCGAGGATGGCTATAGGCTATATAACATCACGCTAAGACGAATAGGAGCGGAGCAGCAATCAAGAATGTTTCGAAAACGGGGAATATTTTTTACAGTCTGAGAGCTTCCGAGGCGTACGCTGCGTAAATGGTTAAAGTAAGTTAAAAATTGAGTATTACAAAATTGTTTCTCTTAAAAAGTTCTACAAAAAAGTCCGCGACAGCATATGTCTGTCTTTTAAGGTTCGCTCACAATAACCTAATTTGCTTATCTCTTAAGGTTCGCCCACGATATAATGAAACTGAAGAGTTTGTTTGTGCTAGGATCTCAGAAACTACTGGTTGTATTTCAAAAATTATTTTACAGTTTAATAGTCCATTTATTGAGGCTGGCTAATGGCGATATAAAATCACGCTAAGACGAATAGGAGCGTAGCAGCCATGAATAATGTTTCGAGAACGGGGATTATTTCTTTCTTTTGAGAGCTCCCATTGCGGACGCTGCCTAAATAGTTAAAGCTACGTAAAAATTGTGTATTACAAAATTGTTTCTCTTAAAAAGTTATAAAAATAAGTCCTTAACAGCATATGTCTATCTTTTAAGGTTCACTTACAATAACCTTCTTATTAAGTTTTAAAGTATGAGCGCCGCGACGGGAGTAAACTTGGTCTGCAGTGGCAGCCAGTCAACTGAACAATAAAAACCGGTCAAGTGTGAGTCGGACTCGCACACGATGAGTTCCATACCGAAAAACGGATGGGTGGAAGTAAAAGCGGCGGGAAACATTATATCACTTTAACACCTCTTACCTTCTCACTCTCACGTGACGCAAACGAAGACATGCGATTCAGCTCTAATGAATACCAGCGACGCGACGCAACGGGGGTAAATGCAACGGGAAATATTATAATACTCAAAATATTAATACCATACCTCTCTCTTTCTCACTCTCATGTGACGCAAACGAAGTTGCGCGGGTCAGCTAGTGCAAGATAAATAAGAAAAAATATTATGGGGGCCTTTATGAACGCAATAGAACCCAAAACAATGTCTGTATGTCTGTATATCTGTTTGCCTGGACCTACGTTTGTGAACGCTAATCTCAGTAACCGTTTAAGAGATTGCAATGCGGTTTTCTTTATTGTGTTGAGGTTTGCTCCACTTAACATTTAATGTTTGTTTCATGTTAATTGATTTATAAATAAAAAAGTTATATCACTTTAAATAATCATACATAAACAAATTAATCTAAAAATGGGTAAATCTAAAAGGCTATTTTATAACAATTCAGTATGAATTGTTTTAGAATAGACTTAATCTTTAAGCTCTTTTATGATTAAGCAAACAGGGCAGTTTCACACGCTGCTTGATAAGTCTGCTGAAGAAATACCTCTCTTTTCAATACAACTTATGTGACGTAAACGAAGTTGCGGGGCCAGCTAGTAATTGAATATATGTGTTGCTTTTCTTTTCAGACGGTACAATAGAATGGACGCCAGGAGTAACCATGAACTTCACTTATCGCTTTGCTGACGACCCTCTCGGGGAGAATCTCCTCGGCAACATCACTTGGCGAGTCGATATGAACCAACCAGCTCATTGGATGCATGCTGAAAGAACATGTAAGATTAAGGTGTTTTTATAACTTAAAAGAAGAAAAGCATCCATCACATCTATCAGAACCGAGTCTATTGGCATTTACAACACCTGAGGTGCTGCACTCGCACTGCTGACCCAGCAATTCTGCTAGAATTTTGAGGAATCCCATCTTGTAAATGAGCAGGAATCCCAAGGTAGAGAGCTCATTACACGGTAAGCATACATGGATAGAAGTCCTTTCCCTAAAAGGGTGTTCCTACCACAAAGTTATTATGACGAGTGGTTCGTAAATAGAAGATAACCCTGTGGTGTAGATTAGGACTTGTTTCCCTCCTTGAATTTTCCAAAGCGTAAAAAAATTAAGCTGCTTGGGGTTGAATAAGTGAGAGTTGTATTTCATCAATGTTGTACAGCTGATTCGCCCGAAGGATGCTGTAAAATCCAATGGCTTCATTTGATCCTCTCCATACCTACTAGCGTTAACGCCTAACCTTTTTCATTTCAGATGACGGAATCTACAATACATATGTACTAGACACTGAATACAAGACCTGGGCACTTCTACTCCATTGTGCTGAGCAGACGGAAGGAGCGAGATACCTGAGCGCCTTCGTTTTGTCCCGAACGAACTCACTGGCGAAAAATGTTATGGCATACTTAAGAGATAAACTGCCAAGGTAAAATTAATCCATACTATGTTAATATTCATGTACATACAGACATACACACATATTTTTAACCCAGAAGGGGTAGCTGCACATTTCACCATTAATATTTTTTCCATGTAATAACCGGTAAGCGTATTGTGGCTTCGAAATGAACAGGCGCTGGTTGTAAATACCTGTTATTGAAATGTTTAAGCCGCCATCAACTTGGATTAACGTACTGGCACCTGAAACAGCTTAATATGCCTTACGAAGCACTGACATTAGGTATAATAGTTTAAGTTTAGTATAGCAAGGAATCCGGTGAGAAAAGTTCCAAAAAAGAACTGTTAGTATCAGTAATTGCTATGAGTTATTTATATTCCATCAAAACGACAATTATCATCTGAGTCCTCTGCTGGGTAAAGGCTGCCTCCATAAATCTAAACAATGTTCCGTCTTGCACCGTCCAAAACAAAACCCTGGAATGTGGAACCTTGAAATCCAAAAGCATTCGAAACGAAACTGTGTTCCAAAACATTTGGCCAGCTTCATGCAGTAAGACCGATCACCACTCCCAAAATGATTTCACGTCATGTGGTTCAGCGGTGAACTGTGATGTACTGATTTTATTGAGTTGAAATGAATGGTCATTTCAACTGATGACGTGAAATCATTTTGATGGCGGCTTAAACATTTTGCGTTTTAATGCACTTAAATAATGCATGGGCATTATTTAAGTGCATTAAAACGCAAAACGTCTCGGTTATCAGAAACAGGCGGTTTGGAAAATTTAAAACAGCGAGTCGGCACAACTTCACCTATCAGTTTCAACACGGCAATAGAATCACACACCATCTACTAAGCGGGACATAAAACTATGTATAAGGTGAAATGTCAGCGTACCTATACCTACACTTTCGGGAATAAATGCCTGTCTACAGGATGAATTTTTGAAAAGGGCTTGGATGGCCAAATCCTAAACTATAAGGAATAGCTAAAAATGCTCAAAGGAGTCACGAGCCCGATTTTGATGAAACTTAAAACCTCATCATTAGATTTTTGAAAAACCAATAATCCTAGCTAGGAATCGAACCCATTGATTTAAAAAAAATAACCACAGCCTATATTATTACACCATACGCTCGTGACTCCTTTGAGCATTTTTCGCTATTCCTTATAGTTTCGGATTTGGCCATCCAATCCCTTTTGAAAAATTCAACCTGTATATATGAAGGTTTTCAGGGCGGAAAATGGCACTGTAAAACTGTTGATTCAACAAAATCAAATCATAAACAGCTCATCTTTTACAGATTCGACGTTGACATCAACTACGTGTTCCCGATTGCTCACAAGGATTGCTCTTCAAAGCCTGCTAAAGCCGACTACACGCCTATATTAGTAGAAGTAGGCAGCAAAGTTCCTAAGAAGCCTGGAGTTAGTTATAACATTGGTTTTGGTCACTGATTGTTTTAAGGATTTACTTAGTATAGGTTTATTATTATAATTAAAGAATGTACAGGATTTTAAAAATATATTTTCTTATGTTCTTTTATGGTATTTTTTTAATTTAATATAGAGGGTTATCCAGTCGCATTTGCATTGTTGTGACTACTGTAAACCAGGATCCATGGGAATGATTAAGACTGGAAAAGTTACATTGAACTTATACTCGTTGAAACTTTAATCAAGGCTAGCAGAACAGGGAGTAACGGAGCTCTACCAAACTTGGAGGCGTGTAGGTACTACCGGTTGGTCTTGTGATTCGGAGATGTCACATGTTGTACGCCGCGCCGCCATTATTTTCAACAGACAAAATTTATCTTCTGATAAATTTCGATGCCGGTTCCAAACATTCGAACTTCTTTTGGAATTTTACCGAGTTATAAGTTTATCTGTATTTTCATTGTTGTAAATCCTGATACATACTAGTTACATAAATAGGAGTACGGATGAGAATACTCCCATTAAAAAAAAATCTAAAACATTTCCACTACTGCACGAATTTCATTCACAGTATTTCTTAAAGTACTCTATATGAAATCTAATAAAGTTTAAATAGAATCTTCAACTGATTTTATTTATTTGGAGAGTCTCCCCTTGTGTAAAAGCAACCTGCCTTATGTAAAGAACCACAGTCGAAGTACAGAACTTGGATATCGCCAATTGTTTTTGAAGGTCAGGCGGCAGTCAAGTGGCTTCACGGAAAACATAAAAGTTCAGCTGCATCGCTGATACACTGAATAGAAAGCTCTGATGGGTGATGAGGCATTTCACAGCAATTGAATGTATAACTGTATTTCAATACTTACAATCATTTCGACACCAAATAACTTCTTAGTGATAGTTTATTTTCATTTAAAATACCTACTCAGGATAGTAAAAAATTTAATGATTTGTCATACTATATTTTTCTACTCATCTGTCTTAGACAACGATTGTCAAAACATGACATGTTTACATGATTGCCAGATCGGGTAGGATTGGACTATACCTACCTACTGACCAATACAAATTACCTGTGTAACTGATGCCTATTATCTCACTCATTAGTTATCACTGTTACCGTTACGTAAAGTAAAAACCCCAATGAAACGTACTACATAACGTTGATAAAATTTTATTGTTCCACGTCCAAGGAATAACTCCAATTCAATGTTAAGCGTTCTTTCAAAGTACTGATAGGGCATGCATTGTTCCAAGGTACAGTACAATATTAGTATGCACAGCAACAGACGTCTAATCATACACATATTAAGGTTTGTATGTTCGAAAGAGACTCATCTTGGGGTGAACTTTATACTAGGTAATATTCTTCGATTTGATCTGATAAAACTATATTATTGTAATTTATTAGATACTCTTGCTTTTTTAACAAAACACGATTAAGAATACTTTGTTTGATCGAAATCGCTCTCAAAAAATGAGAAATATTGCAAAAATCTTAACAAGTAATATACTTTTTTTATCTAAATAAATGAGTTTAATTCTCATAAAAACTTGTCATAAAATATATATAGGTCTTTAGAACAATATTTTACGTATAGATTTTTTCATTAAACCCCTCAGAATTAGAATCGAATGAAATCCGGCAAAAGTGTACGCTGCAATCGTTCGAATTGCCTCAGGATTTGTAAAGGTCGAACATTCCGGCCTTAATAAAAAAACCGTTCATACCACATGCGATAGTTATGACACTTATGACATTCAAAGTTGACCGTGTCTAATGTTACTATGGCCATGGAAGATTTGTTCGCCCGTGTAGAATATTGTCAACCTTCGTATATTAGAATTTGTAGAATAGAATGAAGAAAATATTCAGAAGTAACTAATGCTCTTGGCTACTCACGTCTTATTAAATTTCCAGATAGGTATATACTTTCATCTTATTCCCTATATCAACCTCTGAAAATCCTTTTACTCGATAAAAGCCCACGCATTTTCCACGTCCCACTTATGAGGGATTACTCTCTATAGCTAAGAATAATAAAGGATAAGGAAATAAGGATACAAGATTCAGGTTGCGTGACTGAAACTTTGCGTGTTTGTGTCGGGAAAGCTGCTTGATATTTACGCACTTTAAGAATCAAATTTCTTGTAATACCTGTTTAAAAATTTGGCCTAGTAGGTGTATCCTAGGCTGCTGAATCCCACAATATTTGCCTGTACTCTAGAACTACGCAGCCGTTATATAACACGTTAAATAGTGATTTTAAATTTATGATAATATAAATGAACATGCTACTACCGATGGTACAGATGGGTTGGACTCTTGCTGACTAAAATCACACGTGACCTACGGTCAGAGGCCCCGGGTAACCTCAGAAGGATGTACCAGGATTGCCAATAGACTACCAATGGGAGTGAAGCAGTAATAAGATATAAAAAATATGGCATATAGTAAAATTGTTAATAGGTACACGTATATGGCATTACTAGCTGACGCCCGCAGCTCCGCCCGCGTCAAGTTTTGTTCCCTTTTCCGCTTCCTGTGGGAACTTATTCCCGGGATGAAAAGTAACTAGTACCAAATTTCAGCCAGATCCGTTCAGCCGTTAGAGCGTGAAAGAGTACCTAACAAACATCCACACTCACAAACTTTCGCATTTATAATATTAGTAAGATATAGCAGTTACGGGTTTTCTTGTACACAGGCAAAGCTGTGTTGGAGAGTTAGTCAGAAATACGCTTTTTTTGGTTAACATGAGGGAAAATCCTTCATGGATGCTATGCCGGACTCCTAACGAATAAAAAACCTCACTTAACGCCCGAAAGCCTACGGTCGGCAGCCCCTGGTAAGCCCTCGGAAGGATGTCCCAAAAGACTAGCACAACGAGCCTACTATTCGGGTGTTTTCTAAAAATTTATCTATATTTTAAAATCTATTGAAAAAAGTTGCTAATTTGCATTACAAATCAAAAGGTCGTTTACGCTCGAGTTGCAACGCATCGTAACTGTTATCGATTTCACAATGTAATTAGGCTTTATAATGTCGTAACGATGATTTATTACTACATCTAGTTTGTCTGTATATATATTTATCAAAGAATCGATGAAAGGGTTCATTGTATTTTATACATTTTATTTATTTATCAATGTATTGATGAAAGAATTTCAGTTCCAATTTCTGACCAGAACAGTAGATGCATTAATAATGAGAGTAAGTACCTATTTGTGTTACAAAGTTTATAAGACCATCGGCCTGCTAATTATAGACATAGAGCAACGCGAACTGTCTAAGAAGGCGCGCGTTGCTCTGTGATTATAGATCCCGATAATTGAATTATAATATAACATAAATTATTATTGACATACGTAATAGTAGTATTCGATACAAGTGTGGGATTTTTGTTATTACAACGAGTTACGACAGGTGTTGACCCGAGCCGAAGGCGAGGGTAGACAGTCGGAACGAGTTTAAATAGCAGTCCCACACGTTGTATTGAACAACTATTTTTAATACAGTTGCGAAAAAATTAAGCAATTTTATAAAATAATAAAAACACATTAAACCTGAATATCCAAAATGGCGCCAACCGTAAAAGAATATATACCTTCCTAAGCAGAGACTATGGCAGTGCACTTCATACAGCCAACTTTTTTTTATATTTATAAATTTAATTTGGCCGATCCTTATATTAATTTGTGCTTAAATTTTAATTAAAATTACTTTTAATCTGATATAGAAACAAGTTAGTATCTTTTTTTAGAAATATTTGCATGAATCACAGACATTATTTTGACAATTGGGAAAGAAATCGCACGAGTGCGGGAATGGTAAAGAAAAAGCACGAGTGTGTAATAGCCCACATCCCGAACGCTCTACGTCCCTGTAATACGCCACTTTTTGAGCAACTGTATTAAAATAGTAGTTTTCGATACAAGTGTGGGATTTCTGTTATTACAACGAGTTACGACAGGTGTTGACCCGAGCCGAAGGCGAGGGTAGACAGTCGGAACGAGTTTAAATAACAGTCCCACACGTTGTGTTGAACAACTATTTTTAATACAGTTGCGAAAAAATTAAGCAGTTTTATAAAATAATAAAAACACAATAAACCTGAATATCCAAAATGGCGCCAACCGTAAAAGAATATATACCTTCCTAAGCAGAGACTATGGCAGTGCACTTCATACAGCCAACTTTTTTTATATTTATAAATTTAATTTGGCCGATACTTATATTAATTTATGCTTAAATTTTTATTAAAATTACTTTTAATCTGATGTTGAAACAAGTTAGTATCTTTTATAAAATATTTGCATGAATCATAGACATTATTTTGACAATTGGCAAAGATAACGTACGAGTGCGGGAATGGTAAAGAAAAAGCACGAGTGTGTAATAGGCCACATCCCGAACGCTATACGTCCCTGTAATACGCCACTTTTTGAGCAACTGTATTAAAAAGATTTTTTCCGCTTACATTGCAAACGCAGGCTGAAACCCTACTAGATTTATCAAAATAATGTACTAAGTATTGTACACATTAAAAAGGTCTACAGAAAACTCCGCGATGGTATATTATTACGTCTATCTCTTATGGATATCCCACAATATCATTTTTTTGTCATTACTTTTTACAATAAATAATGGCTAATTTTCGAAGCAATTTTAACCAATACCGCATTAATCCTTATCCAATTAAATACCTTAAAAATACATTGTTGATTTAATATAGATCTACTAGCGGACGTCACGCGGTTTCTCCCGCGTAGTTCCCGTTCCCGTGGGAATACGGGAATGAAATATAGCCTATGTTCACCGCAAAGAGTGTAGCTTCCCAACAGTGAAAGATTTTTTAAATCGGCCCAGTAGTTCCGGAGCTTATTCGATGCAAACAACAAACAATCAAATCTTTCCTCTTTATATTGTTAGTATAGATTGTAAGTCCATAAAGGTAAACTCTAAACTTATGTAGATCAGGAGAAAAGATTCATACCTATTTCCTATAATTACTTAAGTCTGGCTCCACGGCCGGGGATCTTGGCCCATTCCGTTATACGAAAAAATATTCAGAGGAAACTTTTCAAAATCCCAGAAAAATCAAATCACGCGAAATAAAGTATTTTCGCGTACTTTATTGTTCTCATAAAGTATACAGTAGGTACAAATCCCCGAAATAAAGTACAATACTTTATTATAAAGTACGGTTGGCAACCCTAAATACCTACACCATCTGTGAAAATTACAGCTCTCTGGCTATAACGGTTCCTGAGATACAGCGTCATGGCGGACAGACAGACAGACAGACAGACAGATGGCGAAGTCTCATCAATAGGGTCCCGTTTTTACCCTTTGGAACCCTAATAAAAGCTGGTACAAAATCTCGCTGGAACATATTTCTCTTACAATTATCACGTAGATTACAGCTTTCATTATTTAAAACGTGAAACAAATCTGAAAGGAAAAAAAGGATTATTAAATTCGAGAATAGCTATAAGTAGGACTATTTAATAATCTATGTTAGATTAAGTTAAAAAGTAAAAGAAAAATAAAAAGAAAAATACAGAAGTCATCCTGCGGGGCTCGTAAATGCTATCACGAGATAATTTTTACACAATCTACAACGAGTTTGATGTGCTACTGTAAATAAGATACTTTGAAATTGGAATTCCGGAATATGAAACTACTAGTGCCGTCTCTAGATATTTTCTGTTTATTAAAGATAATCTGTATGAGTTGGGTACCCGTGATACTATATTAATAAAAAATATATGTAATTTTCCACTGTGCCATTAAAATATTATTAGATGACTAGTTCTTTACTGTTAGTTTTTGTTATTTTTCTAATAAAACGTGATAACTTTCAATTGACCCCAGGCCCTGTTTCTACCGACCCTGACACGGGGACGTTTGAAACAAATTACCGTTTTTTTTTTCAACACAATTTTACACAGAAAAATAATATAAAGTGATCTTATATAACATTGCCCATTAGTAGACAGATAAAAGGTCTTTTGTTTAATACGTTTCTTTCATCGCTGGCTTAACAAATGTCGATGCCAAAAATGTTTCAACCGTACCCAGTCTACCCTACCTAAGGAGTAAGAAGATAGTAACAACAGAGTAGATTGTAACTGTAACATTGTTGCACATCGATACGAAATAAAGGTGACGGTGACAGCTGACAGCTGACAGCTGTGAGAAGACACTCAAACGTCTGTCAATTGCGTTTCGTTATCGCACAGAAAATAATAAAAGGTGCAACACACATTCGCTGAAAATCATCGTACCGCCTCAAAAACGACTATTCGACTTAAATAGCTACAGTTTGCCTTCCCATTGCTTCTGTGCAACTAAATCACAGGCAGCGTCGTTGTTGCTGCCGTATATTGCTGATTTGTTTACAAATCCGTCGTAAATAAATACAGAACACGCCGAGACATTATACAAGATGTCAGTAAAACGAACTCCACCCAAAACCTCTGGTACATCATTGGGATATACTCAATCAGAGACGGACCTAAACACACTGCAGCGGTCAGATGTCTCGTTCGGAAACACAAACAGAAATAAGCGTCCTCGCACAGAGAAACGTTCGGCACAGGAACAGGAGGATGAGGGACTCAAAGGTACGCTCATGGGTATGCTGAGCGAATGGAAGGTCGAATTCGACAAAAAGCTAAATGAAATGAGCCATAAACAGGATACCCTGATAGCAAAAATCACCACGGATATAGCTGATTTAAAAAAACAGACATTAAAATCACAAAAAACCAATGATGAAATTGTGACCTCAGTGTCCTTCCTAAACAGGCAATACGAGGATATAAAAACGAGCCTAAAGAGTATGCAGAAGGAGCGATCGGAGCAACGGCGATCGATTGAAGCACTTGAAAGAAAAATTCACGATCTACAACTGACAAGCCGAGAAGGAAACCTTCAACAATCTTACGGACGCAGTTTGTAAGATCGGACAGGCCGCAGGCATAAATATCTCCACCTCAGACCTGCGAGACGTATACCGCCTACCGAGCAAGCCTGGCGCAAATCGCCCCGTAGTAGCAGAGTTTCAAACAGTGCGAATGAAAATTGACACCCTATCTGCAGTGCGAAACTACAATAGCAAAGTGGCAGGTGTGGAGGATAAATTCAATACGAGCTTGATTTCTATCCCCGGTAAGCGGCAACCTATTTATATTACCGACCACCTCTCCGCTAGCTCAAAAGGACCTTTGATAATGCTTTAAAAGCGAAACCGGTCAGGTATTTTTAAATTAAAATAAAAGTGGAATAGTACAAGTGAATTTTCATAATGCACGAGAATTTGCTAAACAAAATTCTTTTCGCTTTTGCTGGACATCCAATGGGAACATATTTCTCCGCAAGGATCAAGGTCAAAAGCAATTGCTTATAACGTCAGAACAATGCTTGAAAGATTTGTCGAAGAAACCGTGACTAGCCATTATCTATTACTATATTACCGCATTACCCTTATATAATAGTTATGTATTTAGATTAATTTATTCCGTACAATATGTCAAATTAATTATGTTTAGTTATTCATCACGATACTTGCATGAAAATAATTTCTCACAAAACTACATCTCAAAACTTGTACACAAATACACCAATGTCAAGCTCACAACCACACAAACTCACGACACTCAGTTGCCCAAAAACAAAGATATACCCACACGACCACAGCTGCGTTTACCGTGCCTTTTACCCACCAGCAAAATACAACACCGAATGCGACTTGTCTTGTGTTACATAATAAATAAATGGCTAATTTAAATGATATAACTATTGAACTTGACTCATACAGCGCCACCAATTCCCATTTATGTAAGCCGGGGGCCAGAAAACTGCCACTCCATAATAAAAAATAATAACATAAAATTAAGCATAAGTCAATGACTGGACTAAGCAATGGTTATTGTCTCTTAATGCTACAAAATGTACTATATTACACATAGGTAAAAAGAACCCCTGTAACCCATACTATCTGGGACAGCATCAATTGACGCCAGTAATTACCCAAAAAGATCTGGGTGTAACTATAAGCAATGATTTGAAATGGGAAACACATATCAACATAATTGTGAATAGAGCAAACTCCATGTTGTATTTGGTTAGAAAAGCGTTCAGATGTCTCACGCCAAAAACCTTTTTGAAATTGTACAAAACATACATAAGACCACTGCTGGAATACGCATACATTGTTTGGGATCCGTACTTCAAGAAGGATATTTTACTCCTTGAAAGCGTCCAAAGGAAAGCAACAAAAATGGTTGGAATATTTAAGAACAAACCCTTTGATGAACGCCTGAAGTACCTTGGCCTCACAACCCTTAAGAACCGTAGACAGAGAGGAAGTCTCATTGAAACTTACAAAATATTGAATAACTATTATGATGTTAATACATTGCAAGACATGTATAGCCTGAATACAAACAATCACCTGAGGGGACATTCACTAAAGCTATGTGCAATGCGATCCAAGCTCAAACCTCTGAAACACTCCCTTTCTAATCGTGTAGTTAGAGAGTGGAACAGTCTCCCGGAGGATGTTGTATTGGCACCTAGTGTGAATGCTTTTAAAAACAAACTTGATGAAATCTCCAGATCGCCGGACACACACGCATCAGCTCAATAGCTGCTAGTGTGCTTTATATATAATAATAATAATAATAATAAATTGAAAATTTAATTAATTAATTTTCTTTCCATCTTTTATGACTTCGGGATTAACCCACCTTCTCCACAAATCTGGTAGTACTACGGACCCTAAAAATTATAGACCGATAACTTGTTTACCAACGGTCTATAAGCTTCTTACATCTATTTTGAGAGTAAAATTAGCAACTCACATTGAAAATAACTCTATAATGTCGTACTCTCAAAATGGATGTAGAAGCGGGTCACGTGGTACTAAAGAACTCCTTATTCTTGACATGGCCATTAATCAGCAGGTTCGTCGTAACCGAAAAAACCTGACGACATGCTGGATTGATTACAAGAAGGCCTATGATTCAGTACCACATACATGGCTGTTGAGGGTGCTGGAGTTGTATAAAGTTGATGCAACTCTTAGCACCTTCTTGAGGGCATGTATGGGGCAATGGACAACGGCTCTTGTTTATCCAGGATGTCGTCAGGTTCTTGGAAATGGTGAACCTGTTAAGATCAAGAGGGGTATATTTCAGGGTGACAGTCTGAGTCCCTTATGGTTTTGCCTGGCACTGAATCCTCTCAGTACTTTACTGGAGGGTACAGGGTTAGGCTATCAGTTGCGGAGAGGAGGTCAAGTTTTTTCCCACCTTCTATACATGGATGACTTGAAATTATTTGCCTCCACTGATTCCCACTTGATAGAGTTACTAAAAGTCACAGAAGCTTTCAGTAATTCTATCAAAATGGAATTTGGTGTAGATAAATGCGCAGTCATGCATGTAAAGAAGGGACGAATTGTGGAATCTGAAAGAGTTCAACTTTCAGATTTCACAAAACTAAAATCTCTCTCCGCAACTGAAACCTATAAATATCTAGGTATGTCGCAGGCATTAGGCATTACAGAGATAGGCATGAAACAAACGTTGATGGACCGTTTCTTTGGCCGCCTGAAAAAAGTACTGAAAAGTCTTTTATCGGGCGGTAACAAGGTGCGGGCTATCAACGGTTGGGCCATGCCACTCTTGATCTATTCCTTCGGCATACTTAGATGGACTCAGACTGAATTAGATGCCCTGGATAGAAAAGTCCGTTCGCTATTGACCATAAACCGAATGCATCATCCGCGTTCGTCTGTAATGAGGTTGTATATCCCACGAAAGTGCGGAGGTCGCGGCTTTTTGAATGCCAAGACCTTACACAATCGTGAGGTGTGTGGTAATAATACAGATCAGTGCGTGAGGTATACAACCTTAGAGAATATTTTCTCCATACTGACGTGGGTATGCATCGGGATGTGGTAGCAGTAGATAACGGACTGACCCCACTTGCTCTTGCCAAAGAGAACTGGCGCAAACCAGTAATACTCAGTACTACTGATCGCAAGGAGATATGGCAGAGCAAAGAGCTGCATGGACGATTTTATCGGGCATTACACGGGCCCGATGTAGATTTAACAGCATCTGTCTCCTGGCTACGTTTCGGCGATTTGTTCGGCGAAACCGAAGGTTTTGTTTGTGCGATTACAGACGAAGTTGTTATGACGAATAACTATCGGAAATATATTTTGAGAGATGGTACGGTTGACATATGTCGGGCATGCCACCTACCGGGGGAGTCTCTCAGACATATTATTTCTGGTTGTCCTCGTCTTGCCAACGGCGAGTATTTGCATAGACACAACCAAGTAGCCAGGATTGTCCATCAGCAACTTGCACTAAAGTATAAACTTGTTGATTCGGAGGTACCGTATTACAGGTATGTGCCCGACCCAGTTCTTGAAAATGGTCGTGTCACATTGTATTGGGATCGATCTATTATCACTGACAGGTCTATTGTAGCCAATAAGCCTGATATAGTGGTAATAGATCGATCAGAGCGCCTCGCAATAATCGTTGACATAACCGTCCCACATGACGAAAATCTCGTGAAAGCAGAAAAAGATAAACAGTTGAAATATTTGGACTTAGCTCACGAGGTTGTCGACATGTGGGATGTGGATTCAGCGATTATTGTTCCGATAGTCGTATCAGCACACGGTCTGATCGCCAAGAGCCTCGATCAACATCTTAAGAGGCTCGCGTTAGGCTGTTGGGTCAAGGGTTTGATGCAAAAGGCGGTTTTGCTGAGCACGGCACGTATTGTGAGGCGATTCCTGTCTCTGGAGCCCTGACCACCGGTAGCTTGGTCCCTGTACCCGATGCCGGTGGGATACTATTTTTTTATATTTTTAAATGTATTTTTTTATATGTATATTTAAAAATGTAAATTTATATGTAAATAATTAAATAAAGAGGAATAATAATAATACAAATGAATATTTGCAGTATAAATAAAAACTTTGACCAATTTCGTATACTCTTGACACGAATTAAAATCAAGATTGACGTCATAGTCCTCACAGAATGCTGGCTTAGCAAGGTGACAAATCTGCCGATTTTGGATGGATACACAGCGCAGTGCACTACCTCGCCATTAAACCAAAACGACGGTGTAACCGTATATGTAAATAAAAACATAAAATGTTCTATACGTGAGCCAGTGTTTCAAAATGTGAGCTGTCTCACATGCGAGATCGCAAATACTACCATTGTGGCTATCTATAGATCTCCCTCACTTAGCACCAGAGATGACTTTGATAGTTTTACCGAATGCTTAAACAATATATTAAAAGTACTTGACCGTAATTCGAAGCTTATATAATGAGATAGGCATATCCGTTACCCGTAGGCTTATCTTACTCATGTTTGATGACGTATTTCCGTCGACTCACCAGCAGGGGGCGCCACCTGTAAACTTATAAAAGAACATGGCGTCCACTTTGTCCTCATTGGCGTTTTGATTCCCGTAGCAAAAGGTTATAGCAGGAACACCTGCTAGTGCATTTATTTTTTCTAGTTACTAGTTATATACCTAGTAAAGTTATAAAAAGTGACTTAGGATGAAGTAAGTGAATTTACAGAAATAATTATTTAACGGCTTTGCCGTTCGTTTGAATATACAGTGAATTTAAAACAAGTGACTTGTGATTGAAGTAAGTGAACCTACAGACATATTTAACGGTTTAACCGTTCGTTTAAGTCTCAGGTATGTTTTACTTCATATTTTTACGATCACATATGAGTGTGATACGTCATAACGTGAAATAACCTATTATTTTAAAATAGCACGTAAACCTTTCGAGGTTGCAGTTTCTTTTATTTAATATCTTTAGTTACAGCTAATATCAAACTGATTTTATAGATTGTATTCATAGGTACTAATACTTTTTTTTTAGATATTATTTGCTTCGTGTATGTACAGCGTAAGTACCACCGAATATAAAAAAAAAATTTCAAAATATTTTTATACCTACCCACATAAAGGCACATTAATTACTAGATGCTCCCATACATGTAAAAATATGGCCTATTATGGGTAAAATCGTAATCATCCCAAGTTTCTGAATACGTACGAGTGTGTCAAAGTAATAACTAAATGTTCACCATGAAAGTAGTGCTTAAATTTTAGGTACCTAACATAATACTATTTCTTTTAGTTTGGTTTCTTGATAGAAATGAATCCTCCATCCTTAGAAAGTGAGCTAATTCCAAGTGGAGTATTTCAGAAGCGCGCTCTGAGCTCCAGTTACTGTATTAGGTACGTCAAATAGCTACAGTTCCAGCTCATTTAGCTCGAACTTCAAATAAGGATCGCGACGCCACGTGCATTGTCGTAAGTGGAGTAAAAGAAGCCGACTTCCACTAAACCAGATAAGGATGATGGAAATCGGTGAGTTATTTCTTATTACCTAACACTGGTCCTGACCAAGTGTAAATTTCTTCACAGATCAGAGGTTAATTTACGAGGATGATAGAAACAATCATCCTTGCTTCTTATTTTATATAGGGACAGCATTAAAAGAGATTTCGGTTACCCAAGAACCTAAGACACAGTATAACCTAAGAGGTTGATAGACACGTTTTGGCGACAAATTGCCTTGATAAAGTAATATGCTGATACCCACTATTGTAAAATCATAGTCCTGGGTTCGTCAACCTAAACAAAAACGGGGAGATCCGACAATTCGAATCCCTGCTACATTTTGAAAAAGCTGACAAGGTTCTTTCTGCCAAAAGGCTTTTGCTGCCAAAACCTTTTGTATTTTTAAACAAAGAGAATCTTTTGAAAAACTTAAGTTTCTTCGAAAATATTTATGACAAAATTTAAGATCTACTTTAATAATAGGATTTCCATAAATCTTTTATCAATTTATTACAAATGGCCTGCGGCCATCGATCTGATTTCATATATTATAATCAGAATTGTCAAAGACCCAATTCTTAAAAATGAACCTTGATAAAATATCGCCTTCAAACACATACATTTTCGAGGCTGAAGCCTTTTCAACGGCACTCGGGAAGGCATGCATTTTGGTCTTCGATCTCCAAAAAGGATGACCCCGATAAAAGCTCATCCAAATCATTACGCCAGTCTTCAAGAGGATCAGGCGTCAAGATCAGATCTCCATCGAATGGAGTCCAGATTCCATTGTACCAAGAGCCTTTTTAGGCCTGTATTACAGTTACCACTCTCGAGGGGTATGTACAATATCCATAATAATTGGGCATACGACAGTAAATGTCCCTTCAATTAAGAAATTTCTGAGCTTTATGCTCTTAAAGAGACTGAGAAGTTTAACATCGCCTGCCCATACCAGCAAAGGAAACACTAACCAGTTACCACCCTCGAGGGGTATGTACAATACTGTGTATCTATAATAATTGGGTATACGATAGTAACCAGGCGTACGATAACATACTAAGTAACCATGCAAGGATGTCCCTTCAATTACGAAATTTCCGAGCTCGAGGCTCTCAAAGAGACGAGGAGAGGTCTAACATCCTCTGCCCACACCAGCAAAGGAAACATTAAATGATATGACCCTGTCATTCTATGTCGGTCAGTTAACTCTGTACAAAATACGTTGGTAAGGAACGAGAGTACCAAAAAGATTTAAATTTATGAAGGGTACCGCATTCCCTTTATCCAGAAACTCCAATCCGTCCTGCACGGTATTCGAGAGGACGCAGGTTCGAATCCTGCTCAAAACTGATAACTTTCCCACATTTAAATTTACACCGAACTCTGTTCAAGTCCCGTCCTGACAAAGTTGTAAATTTTCACTTTATGTTAAAATGCTATGGAAAACTTGACTAAGGTGGAATACTAATTGCTTTAAATACTTAAGAATCCATACAACGAACTCTTTTTAAAAAGGTTTCCTTTTTAACTGAAATGACCACATTGTGTAATGGTTCAAAAGATGAATGCTCAAGGCACTCTAAAACTAGTATCTTTCATCATGTTCCGTTTACCAGATTTCCTCTAACCACGAGATTGGATGTGCAAAATACATCTCAGTCAAGCTTATTTTCATGATAAAGCTGATGTAGTGTACATTATTCTTTCGCAGAGCACATTCTTGTCTTCCGCTCGGGTAAGCCGCACCCAAAACATTTTCGTTTCTCACCATCTGGGTGCCTCGATTTCTATAGAATAAGAGTATTCAAATACTCGTCTACCTACACAAAATCTCATTTTGCGCATCAAAATCCTGTTACTCTTCACAAACACGTACAAATAGCCTTGAAAAATCTTCAAACCCAGGGATGGTTAGACAATTGGGAGAAAACAATAATAGGTTCCCAAAGAAACCTCTCATATCGTTATGCGATAGACATAGAACTACCTGAAAGTCCAATACCAAAAGAAAAGATATTAGACATAAAAGGGAGATTTATTTAATTCCAAATCAAAGAAACTTAGTTCTTCTAAAGAAAATTCAAACTTGGTGGGTCTTTTGAATTTTTACCACTTTCGCAGTGGCTAGAGGTAGCTTTACCTCAGCGTCACATTCGGTCAATCCCCTAACCGACAATCCACTGAAGAAAATAGTAGTGCACGGAGTGGTACAAGTGGAACTCCAATAGTGGGTCCGCAATTACCGGTTCTCGACAATTTTACAAGCTTTCCATCCGAGATGCTTTCTTACCACGGACGCGTCAGATTTCGCTTGGGAGCCCAGCTAGAAAACATTTCTCTAACAGGCTCGAGGGCCTAAAATAACAAAGATTGCACTGCATCACAGAGAGATGTTGATAATCTTACACATGATTCGAAATCATATACAGGTACTGTGTTACAGTCTGTACTCATTCAAAGCAGTTGTAGTCCATCCCCCCAGAGGGACGAGACCAAATCAATTGCCTTGACGAACTTAACTCGTCAGCTTGCGTGTAATGGTCCGACATCAAATTGACTTCACCATACACTGCATTCCGAGCCGATACCATATGTATCAGCTCCTCCGGGTATTTTTTTTGAGCATCCTGCTTCAAACACCACTAAGGCAAGATTGCCTACAAACAATATTCCTATTATGAAATGGAGAACACTACATGATAGGCCTGTTTGTAATGTGTGGATATTACTTCCACCACCATTTTTAATACCCAAGATGCTGTCACACCTTAATCGGTCAACAGGAGTGTTTGTGGTGCCGCGATGGCAAAAGGTAACAATAGAGGGCAGATCTCAAAGCGAGAGCTCTGTAAGCTCCATTCGTTCTGCAGAACATGCAAAAGAACCTAATAAGCATTATTTCTTTCCTTCTAATAAACACCTTGACAGGTCTCCCACCACCTCTCATAGAGAATCTGTGGAAATGTTGCGAAGAGGTAAATAACAGATATTAAATCAAAAACTTCTACTATTGAGCTCCTTGAGACCTACCTTTTAAGATACTTATAAATTTTACAGTTTTAACCGACTTGCATTTTATTCATGGTTATTATATAATACGATTCTGTTACATAAATCTGTTGTTGCTGTTCTTGATAATATAGAAACCGTTAGTCAACTTTACATAGTTCGCATGTTTTGGTTAAACATATCTTGGTCGATCTCTTTAAAAAATGTATTGATGACTTAGTTCAATATTACCAAGTAACCTGATGAAATGAAGAACCTGAAAAAAAAAAAAAAGTACCAGGTAAGTATTTTTATATGCATTTTCTTTCAGGGAAAACGCCGCTATTAAACAGCACTTCAACTAAATTCACATGTCTAGTAGGAGACATAAATATAGACATAGGGCCGGACAGCAAAAACCCATATGCAAACGACTACCTTACATTTACAGCCTCACATGGTCTTTATCCTACCCACCACTACCCCACAAGAATTGATGGTTGCTTGGATCACACACTTACAAATAGTACTC